>WBMZ01001163.1:0-305585 GCA_013400975.1 Atrichornis clamosus
AACTAAGACAGTATATCAACTTTCACTTTCCTGGTTTTTATTATGTGTAAAACAGGGATGGCCACTCAGACCTCATATTTGCTCTTTCCTAAATAAAATAGTGCAAATGTTTTCTTGCAGATACAGTTGCACAAAACTGAATGGCATTCCTTTTGCTACTAGTGTGCTATTTTTGTAAGCCAGTTCAATAACACTTAACCCTTTCATTTAATTTTGTTCTGGTTTTGCTCTGTGTTTATATCAAGTTCTCCATCTAGATGTGTATAGAGGTTTGACTTGTGAAGTCTCTAGTGACTGATTCCTTGCTCCTTTTATGTGCTGTGTGTGTGATAAGGTACTTTCTTCCTAGGATCCCTAAGGACTCTTGCTGCGCTAACAATAATTGGTAAGTGCTTTAAACTGCTCCGTGAATTATATGCTCCTGGATGAGGAGGGTGAGTGTTATGTATGTGGGTAGGATGGGGCCCATAGTTCACCAGTAGGGAAAACTTTTTCTTGGCGAAATGTAGGTTTATGAATCTATTTGTCTCACCAATGGTAAATAGGATGTATACAGGTTGTAGGACAGTGAGGAAGGACTCTTTCTGCTTAACTATACATATTCATGTTAAATGAGAGTGAAGGGCACAGAAAGCAACTTTCACACACTTCTGAAGAGCTATTGTCTCTTTAGCTGTTGAATTTAGGATTGAAATTAAGGCTTCCCAAATGGAAACTTCTCTGAAGCTTGCAAAAGACAAGCATGGATCTACCTGAAGGACTTAAAAAGGCAGCATATAGAAACTACATCATACATCTAAAAAGTGATCTTTAATGCCTTTGTCTGTGTAATGTGCAGCATCTGAGGAAATATTCACTAGAAGTGTTTGCTCATGCTGGGAAATTCAACCCCTTCACAGGTTTAACGTCAAGAAACTGAACTCATGCCTGGGTTTTTCTTTTAATTTCACTTTCCTTGCTGGTAATGTTTCTATAGTATTTCTTAAATTAGTAATTAGGATCTGAAATAATTCTCTTTTATAGATTCTAACCTAATGAAAAAAATTAATTGACTGATTAATGTTTCTTTCACATATAGCTGTAACGGCCAGTTGATTTTTACTGTCTCACCATTTTGTACTGGTTCTAGGGACTAAAGTTTTTTTCTTCCTCACACTGGTGCTGTATCTGCTAGTATAAATGTGGTCTGTCAACAGGCAAATAATTAAAAAGCAAGCATTTATTTCCTGCAGTATGCTGCTAAGGTCTAACTTGTATCTTTTTAATCAAAGTAAGAAATACTGGTTTGAGAGTTAGCTCATCACGTCAGGAGCGGCACAGACCATGGAAATGCCTCATAGCCTATGAATGTGAAGTCTGAGTCCTGTGTAAATGACCATCTATTCAATATCTTTTGTTTAGACCTGAGCATATAAAAGGACAGTGGTGTACGATTTCCATCCCAGATGTCTAGTAAATTTAAAAAATCATCAGGTGATATTTGTCAAGCAAACTTGGTGCATCCACTTGGCATATGTGGACGGGAAATTGCATCCTTCAGCTGCAGTCCTGCCTCTCAGTTTAATATGACTGACTGGCTCTACTTCATCTGCTTATATTACATTTAACTGTCTTTCAAGGGACCAAAGTGGCATGGGAGCAGGTAGTTAAGCAGTAGTATAATTGAGGTTGGTGTGTATATCTATGTATGGCAGGAGTTTTCAACTGCTTTGTGGAAGTGGAATGAGTATCTAGGTAGTATTGGCTTCCCTGTTTTATAGCTAAGAAGAACAGAAGTTGCTATCATGGTGTCTGTGATGTATGGGATTCTTTTTAAAAGAACTAGTTGCAAGTGTTTCCTCCTGTCAAGTTTCTGATTTTTCTCTTGCTTCTGTAGCACTTTGCAGTCTGGCTTCAGGGCAAAGTATTCAGCAACTTTCATCTCAGATGGTGAGAATGCTCATGGGTTTTCCCCAAACTATATACTCCAACCTGGGAGGAAATTGCAGTGCTAGTGGTTAACTGTACAGTATACTTCTCAGTGAAGTGAGGAGGTTGACCTTGGCTTAGGAGGTTTGCCTTAGGTAAACATCAGTTTGGCAAGTCATTGGACTGACACTCTAACTGGTCAATGACTGACCCAACCACCCATAGGGGTTTCCAAAATGCAGGCTGACTGAAACTGTTTGCAGAGAGATATGTGACTTAAACCACAGTCAGAATATCTTCTTCCTTCTATAATTAAATGCACTTCTTTTTAGCCTATTTGGAATGCCAGACATTGTGAACTGAAAGTTATTTTGAGCTTTACGCAAAACAGCAAGCCTGGACCATGTGTGCTGTGGTAGGCACGTCCGGAGATGTTCAGGGACATCCATAGTATAGGAACTGGGTTTATATTTAGAGCTAGCAACTGGCCTTTGGTTTAGCCAACAGGCTTTTTCCAAGGTGGGAGGTGTTTCTTGGGTTGTGTAGTAGAGGGGTCTACAAGGCTGGCTTCTGTGAGAAGTGGATAGCAGCTTCCCCCATGTCCGATAGAGCCAATGCCAGCTGGCTCCAGGATGGACCTGCCACTGGCCAAGGCTGAGCCCATCAGCGCAGGGGATAGCACCTCTGGGGTAACAGGTTTAAGAACGGGGGAAAATAGCTGTGCAACAGCAGATGCAGACAGAGAGAGGAGGGAGAACACGTGAGAGGAACAGCCCTGCAGACACCCAGGGCAGTGCAGGAGGGGCAGGAGGTTCTCTGGGCACCGAAGCTGAGATTCCCCTGCAGCCCATGGGGAAGACCATCGTGAGGCAGGATGTCCCCCTACAGCCCATAGAGGTCCATGGTGGAGCAGGTAGATGCCTAAAAAAGGTTGTGACCCCATGACCCACACTGGAGCAGGCTCCTGGCAGGACCTGTGGCCCCATGTAGAGAGAAGCCCACACTGGAGCAGGTTTGCTGGCAGGACTGGTGATCCTGCAGAGGACCTTGCTGGAGCAGCCTCTTCCCAAAGAACTGCATCCCATGGATGGGACCCATGTAGGAGCAGTTTGTGAATAACTGCAGCCTGGGGGAAGGATTCACATTGGAGAGGTTTGTGGAGGGATGTCTCCTGTTGGAGGGACTCTGTGCTGGAGCGGAGTGTGAGGAGTCCTCCCCCTGA
Organism: Atrichornis clamosus; assembly: GCA_013400975.1. NCBI lineage: Eukaryota > Metazoa > Chordata > Aves > Passeriformes > Menuridae > Atrichornis > Atrichornis clamosus. The sequence goes on from WBMZ01001163.1 coordinate 3,131, forward strand.
GGAGGAGCAGCAGAGACAATGTGTGATGAACTGACTGCAGCCCCCCATTTCCTACTCCTCTGAGCTGCTCTGTTGGGTAGAAGGGAAGGATGAGGGAAAGACTTTTTAAGATCTAGCTTTTGTTTCTCATCATCTTACTCTAATCTGACTGGTAAGAAATTAAACTTATTTCCCCAAGTTGAGTCTGTTTTGCCTGTGACAGTAACTGGTGAGTGATCTCTCCCTGCCTTATCTTGAACCATAGTGTCTTGTTATATTTGCTCTCCCTTGTTCAGCTGAGGAGGGGAGTGACAGAGTGGCTGTGGGAAGCACAAGGCATCCAGCCAAGGTCAACCCACCACAGGACATTTCTGGTCCTTCCTGTTGAAATATTTGAGGTTTTAATCTCTTATAGAGGAGGAGACTGGAACATGAGCATTTCGTCTTAGTTTCTCTCAGCTATTTGTTGAAGAGTCAACTTCTGATGAGTGATTATTGCTTAAATAAGGTAGCTTTGGCACTGCAGACTGTTGTACGCTAAAAGAAAAAGCAAAAGTTATGACAAAACTGGTTTCCTCACTATTCTGAAATATTAAAATATGTTTAAAATATACAACAATTTAATGTATGTCCATTATTAATGTAATATGTTCTAATGGCTGCCTCAAACTACCATATCAGCACCTGGACTAGAAAGTTGAACTTTATTTTGTGTGTTACTGACCTGATAAGAAGTAACTGGTGGTATATGCTAAGCTGAACTTTGGGAAGGAGTGCAGATTGAAGGTGCTGCTTTCTTGGAGATGCTGAGTTCCTTGGTCCTGTTATGATGGTACAACAGCACTTGTGCTACCTTCAGCTCACACTTTGTTCTGTGGCACCAGTATATTTTGGAATTTGGTGTCCATGCTGTGAATTTCCAGGAAGATTTTTGACAATGGCCTTCTTGAATGTCATTGTACGAATGAGGGGCCAGAGATGGAGTACTCTTATACAGTAGCTTGCCTGGTAGTTTGCAAGCACGTATTGTATGTAAGGAGGAGTAGCCAGAAACGTAAAAATAAAACTATTTAAATGGCATTCTGGCTTGCTGTTCATTCAGACCTTGGCCATAGAAAGTGAGTTAAGCTGCAAGGATCTAGCACTTAGTTGGGAACTGCAGAAGATATTTAAACCTTGTATGCAAAAACCTACTTTGCAGGAGTACAAGATAAATGTGGTTAGAGTGTAGGCAAGCTGCCAGCAGCCTGCCACAGACTGGTTTGTAACTGCAGGATAGTTATAAATAAAATAAAATCAAACCCTTTGTTTGCTTTCTCTCATTCAAGGTAGATGTTAATCCCTTATTATTTTAAGGCAATGACTCATGAGGTGGTAGGTGCTATATGTGGGTTAGCAAAAAGCACCTTACACAACTTTGTTGTTAACTGTTCTCACCAAACGAACAATTTTCCTAGACTTTGATTTTACTGCAAGACAGCCAGCCTCTGAAGCTCATGAAAAACCTTGTGTTGTATTAGTAGCAATCCTGTTCCTCATCTTAAACATATTGGAGGCATCTATAACATATGATATAATCAGAACAGATTGTGACCCTCATACCCCCTGAATTGAATTGGATTCTTGCAAAGTCCAGTTCTATCCAGGGACTTATAATCATGTTCTTAGCAATCATGTATGCTAATTAGTTATAATCATGCTGTGTTGAAAAAAATTGTGTGCAATATGTAACTTCCCTCAAATGTATGGCTGTCCTAGTCACTTGGTAATGTTTATTTTTGGTGGTGGGTGGAGAGAAATCTTGCTGAATTTTCTCCTACTAGTTATTTCTCTTCTGAAAATGAATTGTAAGATATCTGTGTTTCATTGGAAAGCTACTGAGCTGACAGCTGAAGAAATACAGGAGGATGATGAGAAAGTTATTTACCTTGGGCATATGATAGCTTAATCTGTTCGTCCATAAGTGAATAGGTCTGTCTTGCAGGAATTTACCTATGGAGGCCTGTGTCTTTAGTAGTATATGCAGACAGGATAATTCACCTTTCATTAAATCAATGTGAGAATGTATTCAAAATAGGTTGGCATGGCATCTGCTGTGATCTGGGTGGTTTGACTCAGTAGTGGAATAATCATAGAATTCCTAAGGTTGGAAAAGACCTCTAAGATCAAGTCCAACCATTTTCCCAGCACTGCTGAGTCCACCACTAAACCTTGTCCCTAAGTGCCACATCCACACTTTTTTGACTACCTCCAGAGATTGTGATTTCACTTCTTCCCCTGGACAGCCTGTTTCAATGCCAGACCACCCTTTCCTTGAAGAAATTTCCCCTAATATCCAATCTAAACCTCCACTGGTGCAACTTGAGACCATTTCCTCTTACCCTATCATTTCTTACCTGGGAGAAGAGACCGACCCCCACCTTGTTACAAGCTCCTTTCAGATATTTGTAGAGGGTGAGAAAAGTCCCCCCTGAGCCTTCTTTTCTCCAGGCTAAACATCCCCAGATCTCTCAGCTGCTCCTAATCAGACTTATGATCCACATCCTTCACCATCTCTGTTGCCCTGCTCTGGACATGCTCCAGCACCTCAGTGTCCTTCTTGTAGTGAGGAGCCCAGAACTGAACACAGGATTTGAGGAGTAGCCTCACCAGTGCTGAAGAACAGAGGAACAGTCACTGCCCTGGTCCTGCTGCCCCACTATTCCTGATACAGGCCAGGATGCCACTGGCCTTCTTGGCCACCTGAGCACACGCTGGCTCATGTTCAGCTGCTGTTGACCAGCACCTCCAAGTCCTTCTCTGCTGGGCAGCTTTCCAGCCACTCTTCCCTCAGCCTGTAGCAAAGCCTGGGGTTGTTGTGGCCAAAGGGTAGGACCCAGCACTATGCCTTGTTGAACTTTATATTGTTGGCCTCAGCCCATGGATCTAGCCTGTCAGATCCCTCTGTAGAGCCTTCCTACCCTCCAGGAGATCAGCATTTCCAGCCAACCTGGTGTTGTCTGTGAACCGGCTGAAGATGCACTCAATTGTCTTGTCCAGATCATCAGTAAAGATACGAAACAGTGCTGGCCCAAGCACGGAACTCTGGGGAACCCCAGGAGTGACTGGCTGCTGGGTGGATGTAACTCCATTCACCAGCACTCTCTGGGCCTGACTCTGGGCCCAGCCAGTTTTGAACTCAGAAAAGAGTGCACCTGTCCAAGCCATGGACTGCCAGCTTTTCCAGGAGAATGCCGTGGGAAATGGTGTCAAAGGCTTTACTAAAGTCCAGGTAGACATATCCACAACCTTTTCCTCATCCACTAGGCAGGTCACCTTGCCATAGAAGGAGATCAGGTTGATGAAGCAGGACTTGTCTGGACATGCTGGTTAGGCCTGGTCCCCTGGTTGTCCTGTAAATGCTGCATGATCTCACTCAAGATGATCAGTTCCATAACCTTCCCTGGCACTAAGGTCAGGCTGACAGGCCTGTATTTCCACAGATGCTCTTTCCAATCCTTATTATAGATGGATGTCACATTTGCCAGCCTCCTGTCAACTGGGGTCTGCATTCTTAACTAGGAATGCTGAGAAATGATTGAAAGTATCTGTGCAGGCTCTTCCCCCAACTCCCTCAGTACCCTTGCATAGATCCCATCTGACCCCATAGACTTGTTTGTACCTGAGTGGTATAGCAGGTTGCTAAGCACTTTTTCCTGGATTGTGGGTGTTTCATCCTGCTCCTCATCCCTGTGTTCCAGCTCAGGGAGCTGGTTAACCAGGGTACAACTGTTCTTGCTTTTTAAGACTGGGTCAAAGCAGGCATCAAGTGCATCAGCCTTTTCCTCATTCTTTGTCACTATGTTTCCCCTTGCATCCAGTAAAGGAGGGGGATTCTCCTTAGCCCCCGCTTTTGTTGTTGATGCATTTATAAAAACATTTATGTTACCTTTTACACCAATAGCCAGGTAAAGTTCTAGTTGGACTTTGGTCCTTATGATTTTCTCCCTGCATAACCTCACAACATCCTTGTAGTATGTCTGAGTTGCCTGCCCCTTCTTGCAAAGATGAAAATGCTAATCACAGGACAGCCAGGTTCTGATGAACGTTAATACATGCAATTTATCTGAATGAATGTGTCAGTCTATCATGTGACTGGTAAAATAGTGACTTGTGTCAAAGGCACACCACTGAAGTCTGTGGTTTTGCATCCTATTGAAGCTCTTGCTGGTTTCTACCTCACCTGTGGAGGCTGTGAGCAAGATAATCTACTTCCCAAGCTGAAGTGTGACTTTCAAAATCTTTCACCTATGAAACAGGTATGTGAAAGCCTGGATTTTTCCCAGGAGACTTGAGCCTAAGCAGATTTTTTTTTGAAAAATCTGCCTCTTTGGTCTGAATTGCAGAGATCCTAAGACAGGGAAATAATTTTTTAAATGCTTAAGTCTTGTTTTGTATGATAAGTTGTGATTCAAGGACTTAAGGTCAAAAGCAAGAGTAACAAGATGACGTCTTGAGATATTTTGTCCTTGAAGACAGTGATGTGCTTTTGTCCTTTGGCCAAAGTCTTAGTAGAAAATTCTGCGTGTTCAGGCTTCAGATGGGCCTATCTGGGATGAAGGACAGAAAAAAGGCTTCTTTTTATACCTCTTCTACATGACACAGCAATGTTGAAATTGCCTGCAACTGCAGGACCAAACTCAAATGTTGTGTCTGGTCTTGTGTACCCTGTTTTGCTGAGAATGCTGCATGACCTTATCAGCAAAAAAAAGTCATATGGAAGTTATTGTGGGACAGCTGGAGATTGATCATGGCTTGATTTTTTTGGTATAGAATTGTTGGAAACTACCATAATTCCTTCTCTGATGACATAGCTTTTGTTTTAGACCTTTGTTCCCATGAATAAATGTCATTTATCAGTCTCTCATGATGATTTGTTCTTTATTTCATCTGGTTGGCAACATTAGAAGCTGAAACTAAACTGTGCTAGCTTTTCCTGCTCATTGTTTTCAGTTAGTTAAGAAACCTAAACACTCCAACAAAACTCTGAAAAAAACCCCTTTTTCATTAAAGAGTTGAGACTTGAGAAAAGAAACAAGCCAAGTAAGCGAGGAAGTGTGCTGTGCTTTTTCAAGAAGATAGTAGTCAAGGTTGCCTGATCACTTTCCTTTGGCTAATTTTTGTATATGAAGTTTGACCAATTATCTAAATACAGGCTAGTTTTTGCTGTGAAGTCCAAAGTTGTACCAAGTTGTACCAAGATACAAAATGCTCTCTCTCTGGGGCTGGATCCAGGAAGACAGCTAGAAGTACTTTTGCTTCACTTGTCTGGACACAGCTTCCTGTATTCCTACTGGAGATCTGGATGTCTGACTCTCCTAACTGCTGAGGTTGAAGTCAGTGGGAGTTATCTTAATTAGACCGTATCATATTTACATAAAGTGATCACTTTTGTGACTTTATCCTCTTTTTCTAGTCTTTTGAATGCAAACCAGATTGAGTCAATGGTATTTTGATGTGTGGCTTTTGATCAGTCTGGGATTTGACTGCACCAGTTTGTTGCATCCAGTTCATGGCAGTGGTATTACTGTCTGTGGTGGGTCTTGGCCTTGAAGAGGGATGGGGCTTTGGCATGCCTGAAGGTTTCATGGAAGCTTACTGAGAGCAGGGGAAGGGTGACCTGATCTTTTCTTTCCATCCAAGGCCCGGAAAGGAAGTGTTTTTCGCATGGTCAACTAAATGTAAACTTGGCCACACTGGGTTACATGGTCAAGCTCTGCTGTGTCCTGGCCAGCTCCTTTTCAGGGTGATCAATCCTGCCCTTGCTGGCACACAACTATTCTGACACCACTTGCTTCTACAGAGAGACTCTTTACGTCAGGTCCAGCCTATTTGACAATTTTGAACTAATGTCTGATTTAAAACTATTTTCAGCCTGTAATTACTAAAATGAAAATACCAAAGAAATTGATTTCTTATATTGCTCACATTATATTACTCTGGATTCCTGTCTTAAGTGCCGAGGGGTTAAATATGATTCATGTAATCTACTTTCCCACTAATCATTTATTCAATTACCTATTAGAACTCAGGCAAGGAAGACCAAAAAAGGAAAGGGGAGAGACCAACCTGGAGTATATATTCAATAAAATGCTACAAAAAACAACCAGTCATTAATTATCTAATCAGCATTCTGTGAGTCTTTTAACCATGATCTCATTACTGTAATTAATTGCAAGAATCATTTTGTAAACAGAGCACAATAAAAGTATATGCAACATAACAACACCCAAATTAAATCTAAATCCCAGAATGAATAACAGAGAAAGCTGGAAGATATTACTAAGAGAGGGCATCATTAAAGGAGATCATATTTCAATGTCAAAATCTGGTGGGCTACTTGTGCTGCAGGAGTAAATCAATAGTGTTGCATTGAAAGGACTGGGCCAGATCCACTTTGGTGCAATTAATCACTACTCCATTAAAGCTTGGAGAGGTACGGGTGGCTTCTTAGCTAGTAAAACCAGATTTTCTTTTTGTAGCTACTGAGACTGGTACATGTTGGCAAACCTTCTGTGCTCTGCTAGTTTTTTTTTTACCTAGTAGGTAAGATGGTTCATATATGTAAAGGATTTAGGAAAGCTAGTCCCTTCCCTTTTAGTTGTGGAGAGGTTCTTGAGGATTTCACATGCTGTTGAATGTGAACCCTTTGGCCAGGTTACTGTAGTCCTTCACTTCTGATAGTGGTAGCCCTACTCTATTTTTTAAGACAGTTTCTACAATAAATTATGCAGACCAATCCCACAAGCACCTGCCAGGCTTACAGCAAAGTTATTTTATGACATTTTCAGGATTCTACATCTAATATTCCAGCAGCACAGCATGTTACTGTCTTTGGCCTTAGCAGCTTTTTGACTGCAGTATTTTGTCATCTTTTTCTCCTTTTCATTTCATTTTTCATTATTTTTTCTAAGGATCAATGTCAGGATTCATTTAAAAGCTATAAAGCAATATATATAAAACAGTCCCAACAACTATAGGCTTGGTTGTGCCATTGATTTTTTTCTGAGCAGAATTCCCTGCTGTCTACAATGGGGAGTTGCTCAAAGATATTGATAGTGTGTATCACTCTAGAGGGAATTTAGATTTAAACCACAATATCTTCTAGTCAAAAAGACCTATGTGGAGTGCATTAAGTTTAGTGGGAAAGCTGTATTGTACAAAAAAATCCACAACAAAAACCCTCTAGCAGACTGTAAACTTGCCCTGATAGTAGGAATGAGTGTTCAGATGAAGGCTGTAACGTTAGGGAAACCCCTCATTAATGCTTCCACCTCTCCCTGCTGAAACCCGACCAAGTACTGGGCTGTGGTCCAAACTGAGCTCCTAGGGACGGGGTAGGAGGCAAGTATGCCTGAGGGTTTTCTCTGTGGAGGATCTCCCTTGTCTGTTGCTCAAAGCAGTGTTTGTTTTATCCAGACAGATTGGCCAGAGTCCAGATTTTGAGGAACTTTAAGAGCTTGTCTTGCATTGTACTGTTCCTTGCTAGCAAGTGCCACATGCCTTCCTTGGTGTGGTACCATGACAATGTGTGGGTCAGGATGTGCCTTAGAATATTTACTGTGACACTGCAATGTATTTATTGAGCTACGGAGTTCAGAGCATCCCTGAAATCCTACCTCAAAGAAAATTCTACAGAGGACATGCAGAATGCCTTGTTAATTCAGTTTTTAATGGTGAATGCCCTATGGTTTTCCCTTTGATAATCACAGTTTGCTTCCATGAACAGGTCATACCTTCTTAAGTCTGCAAATTCCTTCAGGTAAAACTGAATGTTAGCCAGTTCTGTAGACGAGGGGAATACCAAAAAGTGGACCTTTGGTCTCTGCCTCTTTTGCAGGTATATAAATAGTGGAAATGCAGCTGAGCCAGAGAACTGCATTTTATTGTGACCAAGAGAAGATGTTTTAAGTCACTGACTAATTTTGTTTTTAAAGACTTAATGTCCTTAAAGTATTTTTTGCTTTGGAAGGGTGATTCTGACATTTTATAGAGTCAGCCTCATGTTTAAATTCATTTGTCCTCAACAATGCACTACTGCTGCACTTAACAAGTATATTTTAATGGTAGGGTTAAAATAAATGCCTTTTGTTCTCAGTAAAAATAAAAGTGCACCATCAATATGAATTAATAATTTCCAAAGTAATAAATATTATGAACTTATTCTAAGAAACACTGGAATAATATTTTTCTGGTTTTAGACCAGTAGCCAATTTTTACATATGCTCTATTTTGCATGCTGGAGAGATGCCATAGAGGGGGTCTGCATTTTTTTCTAGTGCAGCTGTTAGATCAGTTGCATTGCTTGATTGATGCATCATGTCACCGAGCTCTGGGGGATATGTCCACTTCTCTGGCTAGAGTAAGGATGCCAGGACCTTTCACAAGTTACAGGTATCTCTCCACCTGTGCCGAGTGCTTGTGAAGGCTGGGCAAGGAAAGTGTTTGTTTTCTTGTGCTGGGGAAGCTTTGGCATGTGCAGAAGTTCTTCATTCACTTTTGAGTTTTGGCAAACTGGGTATACAAGTCCTGCTTTGGGTCCTGGGGCAAATGGGATTTGAAGGAGAGATAATGCCCTTCATGTAAGGGCATCTGTTTGTTTGGATTACATAGTGTGGAAAACATTTGTGGTTATATTGACCTGTACTTGTTTGCTACTTCTGTACAGTGTCTGAAATTAGATTATTTTTAAAGTTTAGGTGCTTAGGAAGGTTTGGGAAAATATTCGCTGTCATAAAATGTATGGTGTTTTGTATTGGAAATAGATATTACCTTCCAGGTAGCAGTAATAGCTATTTTTCCTCAAAGAATTACATGATACTTTCCATTGGCTTTAATCTTGACCCTCAAAGAATAGATTTTACCATCTGCATGATAACCAAGTTTAGGAAATAAGCTTCTGAAGGAATAGTAGATGCATCATCTGTCCATGTGGGATTATTAAACTGAAACAGCTACATGGTATTTTGTCAGTTGTCTCCCATCTTCAATTTGAAAACCAGACAGCTCAGTTTCTCCATTTACAGCTTTGAATATACTTGAGAAACTAATAAACTGAAATGACAGATACAGAGGGATTACAGGATATCGAGCAGTATTTTCCAAATGGGGTAACAACTGCTATGAAAAAACATTCTATTGTAATAATGAAAGTTATCTTTTTACATCTGCTTGCTGGTCTGGAATCACCAAAGAGATGAGAATTTCTCCTGCAGCAAAATACTCTGCAAACCTGCTGTGGGATGTTTGCCAGTGGTTAGTGCTCTGAATAACTAATGTAAACAAGCCCCTCACCATTACACTGGGAAATATCAGATAAAACACTCTCTGCTGCTTAGGCTGACATGAATCTTTTACCTCTCCAAAACATCTCTTTTGCTGCATCTGTGTGAAACTAGTGAGATTTTAGTGATTCTGGGTCCATCTCACCAGGCTCTGGGACAGTGATGAAAGCCATTGAAATCACTGTCTATATTCCTTCAAAGCGTGGTGCCTCTGAGGTGTGTGCAGAAATTAGAGAACAGATTTGATTGCTGTGCAGAACAGTCCCTTCCAAAGCTCCCATGGAATCTGGGAATGCTGACTCTGACTGATGAAGCCTTGCTGAAAACAAGTGAATACTGAGGTCAGGGCTACCTGAGCTTAGTTGCTATGAGTCAGAGGATCTCAGTGCAAAAAGTGCTAGCAATAGCCCTGTGGCAAGTGTGCAAAAAGGAAGAACATCTTAAAACTGAATTATATTTGGGGGAAGTACTCTAAATTTACACTAGAAAGTTTTCCTTTGTAGGACAATTTAATCTATGCTGGGTCTTGCTATACTTGGAATCTCAGGGCAAGAATACTGTTTTTTCTTGTTTGATACTTAGAATCTCAGGGCAAGAATACTGTTTTTTCTTGTTTGATTTGATTTCAATCAGAGAATCATTGTTTGAAGGGAATCTTCAGGCATAACTGTAAGTACTTGTTTAGCAACCTTGTACTAATGGCCTTTCCGAACAAAGGTGACGCTGAATACATGTGCATTTTTCTTTCTCCATTGTCTCTGGTTCTATGACTCAGCTAGGGATGAAATTTAACACAGTTTGCATAAAAATGCATAAGTGGATTGCAGGGACACTCCACAATATATAAAAATAAATGAAATTTAACAAGGGCAAGTGCTGGATTCTGCACCTGGGATGGAGCAACCCTGGATGTGCAGACTGGGGAACAAGATATTGGAGAGCAGTGCTGCAGAAAGGACCCTGGAGGTCCTGGTCAGTGGCAAGTTGAACGTGAGTCAGCAGTGCCCTGGCAGCCAGGAGGGCCACCCGTGTCCTGGGGTGCATCAGGCACAGCATCGCCAGCCAGGCAAGGGAGGGGATTGTCCTGCTCTGATCTGCACTGGGCCAGCCTCACCTCGAGTGCTGGGGGCAGTTTGGGGCACCGCAATATAAAAATGACATTAAGTTGTTAGCCTCCAAAGGAGGGCAATGAGGATTGCAGAGGGTCTGGAGGGGAAGCCGTGTGAGGAGCAGCTGAGGTCACTTGATCTGTTCAGCTTGGAGGAGTCTGAGGGGAGACCTCCTTGCAATCTCAACATCCTCATGAGAGGAAGCAGAGGGGCAGGTACTGACTTCCTCTCTCTGGTGACCAGTGACAGGACCTGAGGGACTGGCATGAAATTATGGCAGGGGATATTTAGATATTAGGAAAAATTCTTCACGCAGAGGGTGGTTGGGCACTGGAACAGGCTCCCCAGAGAAGCGGTCACAGCACCAAACCTGACAGAGTTCAAGAAGCGTTTGGACAATGCTCTCAGGCACGTGGTGTGACTTGGGAATGGTTCTGTGTAGAGCTGGGAGTTGGACCTGATGACCGTTGTGGCTTCATTCCAACTCAGGATATTCTATGATTCTATGAATGATTACATTGTGTGTAATAGAGCGAAAAGCTTTCAAACTTCAAAAATGTTGCAGCCCCTTTCTTCAGGATTTATTTCCCTGTGGCAATTTTGAAGCTGTATATTTACCTCTGTATAATGGCTGCAGACATTTCTCTGCCAAAGAGGAAGAACAAGCCCTGGTATCAGCTTCTACAACTTGTGTGGCTTTGCCAGTGTTTAGGATGTCATTGCCTTTAATTTTCAGACAATCATGTTCCTTTACATTTTTCCAGAGTCCCTGCAGCCTGCTCTGTAGCCTCTGTTCCTCTTGGGAAGCAGAGATAAGCAAGAAGGCAATGCTGCAACTTGCTGGAGCAAATGGGTTTTGCAATTTACTAGAGTTCTAAATGTTTGGTAGAGTTATTGAGGAACTAGGAGTGGAGGGGGAGGATATTCCTCATTTTTAATTCAGACTGTATTACCCTCTATAATGCATCTGAATTGGAGAGACAGACAGGGTGTTTCTCAGCTGAGTGTTTCAGCTGCTGCAATAAGGTGTGCAGTAATCTTGCCTGTGAGTGAAATGTCCAAGTGAGTGGAGAGGTGGAGGAGGATGGGACATCTGTCATACTGTTCAGATAGTTGAGGGTGCCTGCTGGAAGTGTGCTTCCGTATTGGGCAGTCAAATCCTGTTGTCCTAGTCTTCTCATGAGGCTTTCTTATAAATGAATAAACAGCATTCTTGCTCTTCTGCCTCAACTCTATCATGCACTCTTTAAAGTATTAGATATTAGCCTCAAAGGCTTATTTAGCTCCCAAAAGTCTGGAGAATAATGAAATAGTTTGCCCTGAAATATGGATATGTTGTATTCTCCAACCTTCCTATTACTCTACATAAGAATGTTTCTCTGGGGATAATCTCCCCACATAGTGCTCTTGCCCGAAGATGCCTATTTGCCCTTTAAAAAGATCTATTAGCTTATACATCTTAAACTTTCTTTTCTGAGTTTCCATCACAGTTGGGGTAGCATTATTATGAGACTTCCTGTAATATGGTCATAGGTTAGGTGTGTGGATGATGGGTACCTTAACTTTGGGGATGGAGGCATAGTCAGATGGATGGACTACTTTTCCTTTTGTTTCTATCCCTTCTTCTTTATGTTTCTACACATACAGTTACTTAGGAATGTTGTTAGAAAGGTTACCAAAAAGATTTTTGCTGAGCTTTGTCCCCATGAATGAAGTTAAAATGATAGCTTACTCCTGTGGTGAGTAACAGAGTTCTCAGCAACACAGGCATACCTTCCCAGTTGTCAAGAACTGTGGGAGAAGTGACATTTTCCTTAAATTTTCCAAACGGTTTGTCTACCAAAGACTTGAGGGTTAGTGTTGCCCCTTCAACATTGCTTTCAAATTTCTAAATCTTTGATTGTAGTTCATGACTTATACTCTACCTGGAGCCTGGTGACAAGTGTAGTACCATGTGGTCTGTACAGAGATGTGTGCTGTTGAGCTCCTCTGTCCACCCCCTGGAAGAGGGGATGGAGCACAGTAGCACCGAGATTGCAGATGATCTCTAATTGGAGGGCAGGGCTGCCACACAGAAGGACCTGGGCAGGCTGAAGTGGGCTGCCAGGGACCCTTGATGCCATTCAATAAAGATTTATGAATGGCAAATCCTGGACAATGACATGGACTGTGCCTGACCACTCAGAGGGTGACTGTCTAAGATCCTCATCCTTGGGGAGCTCAGTGTGCTCTGGTCCTGTGCCCTGGCAGGGAGAAGGCCACTGGAATCTTGAGCTGTTGTGATGGCAGCCAATGAAAGGTGGTCAGGTCTTCTCTTACGTCCTCCCCCACATATACACAACCCCCTCTCCCTTTCCTGTCTCTGATGGGCAATGTGAATTGTCCTAAAATAAGATTACCAGGTGGGAACTGTCCTAAGATAGGACCATCATGTGGGAATTGCAGGAGGAACTGTCTGGATGTTCAGATAACGAATGCATTGCAGAGATGGGGAAGCTGTGAGGATTGCAATTGACTTTGGTATACACATCAGCCTGGGCTAACTGTGCAAACCGGTCTTCCACGGTTACAGACAGCTTCTGGGTGTATTCCCCACCCTGACAGGGATGTCTGCAGGGTACATCCAGACTGAAGATGGGGAACACTCACTTTTGGATGGGTGAGTAAAAGCAAGTGCTAAAATCCAATCACATACATAGATAAGATCCTAAAGTAGCTACATAGGTGGTTTGTTATTGTGACTTTTGCAGGGCCAAAGACTGTAAACCTGTACATTTCTAACCAAACCTGCTTATATTATAGCCCTTTAGGATATTGTGTACTGCATTGGTAATATTTAGATACTGTATTAGCTGTCTTAAAATAAACATCTTGATAATCAGTGTCATATTTCTCTCATCCTGACTGTGAGTCTTCTCTCTACTTCTCTGCTACAGCTGCATAAGAGCAGATGAAGTGAGGTTATATGCCCCTCTCCTACCTGATAGGCCGTAGGACCTGTGATAAGGTTATGAGGAACTTTCCTGTTTAGCTAAAACTTCATGTCTTCGGAGGCAGCCATCCTGGAGGAAATAATTCACTTCCAGATCATTCACTGTGACTTTTTTCTGTTTCTGACCTTAAATTAATCTTTTCAGGGATATGTGTAACAAATTGGAGAATGGCTATTATTAAACTTGTGGCCAATATTTTTATTTCTATTTCACTATTTCAGTATCTCTTCCTCATGCGGTGCCAGTGCAAAGTTGAAGCTGTCTCTATCATTCAGTTTTGTTTAATGCATTCTTGCAAGACAGCTTTTTAGAACACAGTATCAATGCACCTATGGTGGCCCCTCAGACACCTCCTATCCATCAGTTTTAGCAATATGGCACAGAATCTGTCTTATAAGGCACATGTAATAAACATAGGCAAATTTCAGCTCTGCTACAGAAATACTTTTTCTCAAACAATATGCATAGGTTTTTAATGCAATACAGACCTAAAAATGTTAAATTCAAATATAAAGAAGGGACCTGCTTTTTTTTTTTTTTTTTTTTTTCTGGGAGAATTATTCATTACTTGGCTCTGAATATCAGATAAGACTAATTTCTGCCACATGACTTTTTGAGGGTTTTGTATAGCAGAAAAGCTTGCAGTCCTCAACACCCTCTCCATTCTCTGCAAACATTTAGAACAGCTATTTTCTCCTTCAGATGACAATTTTCATTTCAAGCAGGCTACAAGAGGTCATTTAGCTAATTTATGTGGAGATGAGGGAGGGTTGGTGGCACAGGCTTGAGAAATCACGGAGATATGCAGCAAATAAGACTGCAAAAATAGTTGATGAAGTGCCATTGCTGTCAGCATTTGCAACTGTAGATTAAGGTGTTCACATCCTAATTTAGCCTTGTGCTTGAGGCACACCATTAACCTCCTGACAGCTAGCAAAGTGCATGCACTATGGATCACCTGATCATTTTTTTTCTCCCAAATGTTGACTGTTTGAGTGCTGCAGAAGTGTTAAAACTCTCTGGCCACAGCCTCCTGTTCTAATTTTAAACTAGAGTGATTATATGGAGATAGGGAGCTGATGCTATTGAAAGGGACAGCATGTTGTCTCTGAAATACAGACAACGTTCCCAACTATTGTCACACACATCAACAGCCTGGCTCCTCCTCTCCAAGCTGTGTGTTTCAGCAGATTCCAGAATAATAAAAATTCAGACCATGTTCTCTTCTATGAGTAATTCTCCTGCTTATGCAATGTTATTCCAGGAACTGTACTCTGCCAATGCCAACAATTGGCACAGATTTTGTTCCAACTCTTGCCCTGCTTTTAAGCAGATTTTAGCTATTGCACTGGATTATGCTGTGTGGGCTATTTGTTTTTCTGTGACAGTTATGTGTTAAATTTGATATTTGAAAGATAGATCCTGTTACAAACCTTACTTGCATTCATCTTGATATGGGGTGAATAAGAATAGAATAATTTTCTCATGCTGTGCATCAGTTACACAGATTCCCTGAAATGTTTTAAGTATGTCCAAATCCAGCCAATAAATTGCTTTTATAAAAGTTAACCTAAATCCTGGGATTTGATGGGCAGTCAATGTGACATCCCCAAACCTGGTTCAGTAAGGCACAATGGAGAAATAGCAGCTCTGGGCTGTTCTGCACCCAGGTTACTACAGCAGTACCTTTCCTCCTCTTCAACTTGTTGCAAATTGATCCCAGAGCGGGTGTTTGTTTAAAATGGTCAGAAAAATTTGCTATATGAGCAGGTTAGCTTTAACTGTTCCTGGATTTTCTTGTTTTCCCCTCTAAGATGCAGGGGTTTTCAGAATGCTTTGATCCTGTCAGTATTTCTCTGGGTGGGAAGAAAATATCATCTTGTTTTCATTGCTCTGTCTTGAACTTGCTGAAGTTTTTAGCAGCCTCCTGCTGTGGAAGAGGTTTTTTGCTGAGGTGCAAACCAGTACAGACCTGTTAAGTGTAATATTGCTTCCTGCTCTTCTGCCAGCCCTTTTCCCTGTGCTGTGGTGTGATAAATTTTAGCCAGTGCATAAAACTTCTCACTTTCATGAAGCTTCTGGTTTTTATTTGGGAACCTGCTGTCTCTACAAGAAAAGATTAAGCTAACTGGTGTATGCTTTGGATTCCTTGAGCTTTGGTGTTTGAGTAGTGTCTGACTAGTGAGTTCCAGGAGGGTGAATGAAAATCAAAGTATCCAAGCTGGTGAATTTTTTCCAGCTTGTGAGCTGTGTTCAGTCTGGATGCAGCTGTTAAAGGCTTGCTTTAGAGTTTGAGGTCCATGAGAGAGTTAAATCACTGCCCTCGTGGAATGAGTCACCTCCTTACTGGGTGAGTCACCCAAAACCAGTGAGTGTGTTAGTCATCCCTCTGCTGGGTACTGACTACTGTACCATGAGATAATGGTCCCTACCCAGAGTACCAGTGCTATAATTCACCAGCTGAACCTCTTAGGAATTTTTTTGCAAAGGATACTGGGAGCCTGAATATTTCTCCTAGTTAAAGAAGTATGGTTACGTGTCAGTTCTTGGAATATTAAATGTCTGTTATGGAAGAAGAAGAAAAACCTTCCACAAGTTCTACTCTTGGAGAATGACTCAACAGCTGCTAGCATAGTGAAATGACAAGGAACTGTGGGAAATGTTAGCTTTCCACTATATTTTCCTTACCATAGTCGTCTCCTTCAGACATCTGGGCTGTTAAGGATGCTTCAGAAAAGACTGGCAATCTCTATGCTTTGGCTCATTCTCAAGCTGTGCTATTCACAGTGCCATTATCCTGAGCTGTGCTAGGGTTATGCCTTATTTCTCAATAAAGTATTATTTCTGGTGATCTCTGTACAGACGTGGCAGCAAGGCAAGAGGCCTCACACGTAGATGTATAGGTGTTTCTTCTAGTCCTTTACAAAACTATAGTGCCCTGATGAAGGACAAAGTCAGTATTCTGATATCATATGTTTGTGCCCCTACCTTCTGCAGTGGAATGGTTTTCTGCTCTTTAGAAAGGTGAAGATGGAGAGGGAGCAAATACATCCGTTTGAGTGATATTGAACCATCATTGAAATGCCTTTGAATAAACATGCGAATAAATGGCATTGTTAGAGCACGATCCAAAGTCTGCAGGAGTGCTAGTCTTTTACCATTACAATGACTTTTGATTCGAGATGGAGATCAGAAAGCTCCAAATTCCTGTACTAACTTTACCGATTGCAAGAAATGGCTCATAATGGTTGGGCACAAAGGGTTATAGTGAATGGTGTAACATCAGCCTGGCAACCAGTACCTAGTGGGGTTCTGCAGGGCTCCGTCCTTATCCCAGTCCTCTTCAGCATCTTCATTAATGACTTGAATGGGGCACTCGATGAAATACTAAGTAAATTTGCCAATGACACCAAACTGGGAGGAGCTGTCGACTCCCTCGAGGGCAGAGAGGCCCTGCAGAGAGACCTTGACAAATTAGAGAGACAGACAAGCACCAACCATGTGAAGTTCCAACAAGGGCAAGTGTTGGATTCTGCACCTGAGATGGGGCAACCATGGCTGTATGTATAGACCGGGGAACGAGATGCTGGAGAGCAGCCCTGCAGAAAGGACCTGAGGGTCCTGGTCGATGGCAAGTTGAACATGAGTCAGCAGTGCCCTGGCAGCCAGTGTCCTGGGGTGCATCAGGTACAGCATCACCAGTCAGGCAAGTGAGGGGATTGTCCCACTCTGTTCTGCACTGGGGGGGCTTCACCTCAAGTGCTGGGGGCAGTTTTGGGTGCCACAATATCAAAAAGACATTAAGCTGTTAGAGAGCATGCAAAGGAGGGCCACAAGATTNAAAGGAGGGCGATTGGTGAAGGGTCTGGAGAAGAAGCCTTTGAGGGGCAACTGAGATCACTTGGTCTGTTCAGCCTGGAAGAGACTGAGGGGAGACCTCATTGTGGTCTTCAGCATCCTCACAAGGGCAAGAGGAGGGGCAGACACTGGTCTCTTCACTCTCATGACCAGTGACAGCACTCAAGGAAAGGTTATGAAGATGTGTCAGGGGAGGTTTAGGTTGGATATCAGGAAAAGGTTTTTCACCCAGAGGTTGGTTGAGAACTGGAACAGGGTCTGCAGAGAAGTGGTCACAGCATCAATCTGGTCTGAATTCAGGAAGCATTGGGACAATGCTCTCAGGCACATGGTGTGACTCTTGAGGTATTCTGCACATGGCCAGGAGTTGGACTCAATGATCCTGATGGGTCCCCTCCAATTCAGCATATTCTATGATTCTATGAATTACTTACATTTAGATTGTTTCTACATGAAATGCATCACAGTACTCAATTGTATTATTTAAGGAACTATCTATGCATAGACTACTCAATATTCTCAGTTCCACCTGTGGCCAGTATTTCTTACTAAAACTTCATGCACAGTGCCTTTCAGCATAGAAGTAACCTCTGCTTAGAAGTAACAGACATTACTGTGATCTTCTGCAATCACTTGTTTAGGAGAGTTCCACCCTACACATTTCAACTTGGAAAACAAAACTCTACAAGAACAGTTTCCATGAAGCATGGCTGTGGCTCAGATTGTAGACTAGAAAGAAGATTTCTGTCAGTATTTTCCAATGGATCCTTTCTGAGAAAAAAAAATTCTCAATTTTTCTGGCATGCTACTTTTTTTTCATATTCAGTGATTTTATTATGCTTCTAGCTGCTCTGTTATATGGATTTTAGTTCTGTTTTTACAGGACATCTTTAGAGGTGTTTACTGAGGAGGTGGTGTTAGGAATTCTTCAGGCTGTAGTGTGTCAGGTAACAATTTATATGGTGTTTTTGAATCACAGTCCAGAATATTGTTCCTGATCATGTAGGCAAACAGAATCTTAAAAAACAATGAGTTCAGTATAACAAGAGTATTGCTAGGCTTTTGTACAGCAGGGTGTGTTAGTTTTCACATTAGTGATCCTTTCATAAATCCATAAGACTAATGTGAATGTTGTTGGTCCCCATTAACTTGTCAATACATCAGTGTCTACCCAAGAAAAGCCTCTTCAGCCTGTTTATGACACTACTGTATAGTGCTGCCTCAAGCACTATATGGTCTTGCATTGAGAGGCAGTGCAAATGGTTCTCTTATAAAAAATTTGTCCAACCTACATGGTACAAAATACTACTGACTTCATATGCTGATATGTGCCAATATACACGTGTGCCAGTATTTATATGCAGGTACTACTCTGGGTTTGCTGGCCTGAAACATCTCTCAGTGACAAAAGCCATTTCCATCCCACTTTACAAAATATGCTTGTTTCCTTTCCTTCACTTATCACCATCTTAATGCTTGCTTTAGCATGCCTGAAAGCCCAAAACTAGAAGTGTTTATTCTCCTGAAATGCCTATCTAGAACTGTTTTACCTATTTGAGCTATTTATTAATTATTTGTTTGAACAACACTCCTGAGTCCTAGATAAGGCAAGGTCCTGCTGAGACAAGTAATGTGTAAATACATAGTAAAAATTCCTGCTTTGAAGAGTTTCAATATAAACTGTATTCCTTTGATCAGCAATACATAATGGACTGCTGTGCCAATCTTGGTCTCCTCCGAATCTCTCAGGCTTCTACTTTATCCTCTATTTGATCCTGTAAATTGCAGAACGGAGGCCAAGATTGACAAGATGGCTGAGGTGGGAGGAAGGAGAAAACTACAGTGGAAATAAGAGCAACAAAAATGATGGAGTAGTTTTTATAACTGAGCAATGGCTAAACATTTGAAAAATAACTGGAGATGTGATAGGTACATAGTAATGAAGTATATGGTGAATGAAAGTAGGGATGGGATGTTGCCTCTTCTAGCATTAGAGCTTCAAGGCATCGTGGTCACCTAGGAATTGACCTAGCTAGTAGATAAAAGTTAAAGGAGAGTTAAAGGAGGTAATAATCTGTCATGCAGCAGGTAGTTAAGCTGTTGTACTTGCCACGGGATACTGCACATGCTGAAAGCTTATATGGGCTCAAAGCATGACTGGACAAATTAATGCAATAAAAAGACATTGCGGGAGATTAAACAGAGTTACCTCTGGCACAGGATTGGGAAGCAAATTTCCAGTGGCCCAGGAAGTAACAACTTTGGTCTCCAGTTTTAACCCTTACATTTGCAGATATCCATGTCTGGCCACTGTCTGTCACGAGACAGTAGTTCTTGCTGTGACCTGGCACATCTTAATGTTAGCCTTCAGTGCTTTTTTATTTGCCATCATCTTCTTGGGGCAGTCTGGTATGGTAATGTAATGGTAGCCACTAGATTTTATTACTGTTAAATTTGCCAAAATCTTTTGCTTTGTGAACAAACACTGGCCTTTATTGCCCTTACCTCAACACACAGTTGGTCATTTCTGTAAATGAGCCATTGCTCTTGGGCAGCTTGTCACGGCCAAACTCTTAAAGTAAATGGGCATGTCCCTACTATGCCAACAAGTTGGACCTGATCCCTCAACTATTTCCAAATGCTGTCTCCTGTTGGTGTTCCTAATTCTACTGGTCCAGGGATCTGCTGTTTCTCCCACACTGAATTCAAAGTAACTACTTCAGAGGTCTAGAAAGTTATATAAAAGGCTGGAAACAAATAAATGAAGCTGACAAAAGGCTAAAAGCAGATTTATAAATAAATTCTAGTTGTACATAAATGTGCAGATAACTTTGGCAATGGATAGATTATAGTGGTAGATGCATCAAGGGCATAGAGGGCCAGAATAAAGAAATTTTGCATGGATGCAAGATGGATTCACAGCCTGCCTCTTTTGGACCCACTGAGATAAAATCAGGGAGTGCATGCAGACTTAATTCCCAGGCCAAGAAGCATGATATTTGGATGCCTTTGTTAAAGGAGAGACTATCTCAGTGGACATAGCAGCCCTATGAATTCTTCTTACTGCTGTGCTCCTCCCTTATCAGTCCCAGGCCTGAAGAGCAGAAGCTGGGGGTGTCTCTTGCCTTGCTAGCAGAGGCAGCAGGGTCAATCCCAAGATGATGGTGCAGCAAGGAAGGGATGCCAAGCAGATGGTATTTACTAAACCTTGATGCATCTAAGTTGCTATCCTAGTATTCCTGTGCAAGAATTGTAGCTGTATGCATAGAGACAAAGGGATGGTTCTGAAAAGCAGCAGTGTGTGGAGAGGGAACAAGATAAGACTCATAGAAACTGTGGAAAGCTCTTTCTTGTGGAGAAGCATTGGCAGACTGAAGCACAGGAAGACACAGCAAGTGCTGTGAAGTGGTAAGAACTAACCTCGGGTTTTTTACTGGTTACTTATTGAGAGGATGCAGGTGCTACCATTTGTAATGGAGGTCAACAGATACTTGAAGAGCCTTGAAAATCAAGGTTTGGTTGCCTAAATGTGGGGTTTGGATGTAAATGTTTATTTCTGAACTCAGCCTGTGATATTTAGGTCCTAATCATGGGAGTCCTTTCTGTGCCATGCACTCTGTAGGTGCAAGGTGCTTGGTCCGGTCTCTCTTTGCTTCAGATGACTGTAAATATCCCCCAATTACTTGGGGATATTATAGAATATCTTTAGTGAAGCTGAATTTGAATACTCGGACCTGCCGTGCTTGCTGCTTGTTTCTAAATCCACGTAATTTTGAAAAGTTTTCACTATTTTTGCACAAGGTGCAAATGTAGAGGATTACATAGAAATGAGATAATAATTTAGAGAAAGATGCAGGAAGATAAGTAATACAAGCACTTTTCATGAAAGCAATATCTGAACTGTGCACTGAAGTATATTCTGCATACTGAATGCCTTTTCTTCTTTGAGACCCAATGAGTAACTTTGATGAGCAACAGTACCTGTAGAGACAGTATAATCATCACAGCTGTCAGTTAGGCCTACATTAATGTGTCTTGAAAGAGTGATTAATGGGTTTTGACAATATCATTGCATTTCATATTTAATCAGATTATGCATCTGTTAGGAATGGTGCACTCCCAACATCTGCAGTCTGAGCCCATGATCTGCATCCAGATCATCATTTTGGCAGGAGCATGAAGCATGGTCTACGGTGGATCTTTGACAAGTTAAAGTTATGTGCTGTCTATTGTGCTTTTAAAATTGGTTGTGTTCACCTGCATGGCTCCTATATGTGTGCATGTATGCTCAGAGGCTCCTTTCCTGGGGAAAATCCCACTATGGCAAAGCACAGAGCCTGAAGACAAAGTAAACTGAATATTTTACTAAAGGGGAGGGCTGGTGTCACATAGTGTTAGCACACACACATCAGTATGTGTGTGCCTCATGTTTGGTTCCCAGCTCTGCTAGGCGCTTGCTGTGTGACTTCTCTCAAGCTGGCTGCAGACCAGCCACAAGGGTTTGGCCTAATTTCCTCTGGACCTTATGTTTATCTCTAATGTGGTTGGTAGTGCTTTTTGATGTTGTGGGGCTGTGGAAGGATGGAGGCAACATCAGGTACTAGAGTAGTGGAGGTTTATCTGGCCAATAGAAATATAAAGGCTTATTATTTGAAGATGATCATATACCTATTTGAGAAGCTCTTAAAATACACGGGTGTCCCTGCCTTGAAGTACATGGAATAAACTGATGTACTTCAGCTAAAGGCTGTCTCAACACAGCTTTTAAAATATTTCTGCTTTGAATTCCTTCTGAAACAAAACAAACTCTAAGAAATATCTCCAAAACTATTTTTCTTAGTTTTGTCTTGGTTATCTAAATAGTCCTCAAAGAACCCAAGCATAGTATTATAAATACACAGAGGCCAAGAACTAAAAAAAAAAAAATCCATGTAGACTATCTTTCTTTGGTACATACAGCATGAGTGACCTCCAAAAATGCTGCCAGAAATTTAGTTCTGGGCAGTCCTGCTATGCTGTGCAGTGACTGTGCATAAGGTAGTCCTTGTTGGGCAGGAGCAGGCAGGGAAAGGTAGTGGAGCTGAACATGGGGTGCACCGAACAGTGCACGCCATGGTTTTGGTTTTCCTACGCACCCAACAGGGAGCAGTGACTGAGCAGTCCCCTGATAGCAAGTTGCAGGATGTAGCAGGGAATAAGCTGTGCTCTGCAGTGAAATAAGTTACTGGCATTCACTGAGTGGGGAGCAATCATGATTCCAAGCAGCCACTTTCTCTCATCTTTGCAGATGTCTCAGGGCTCAAAAGTAGGTTGTAAAAGTACACTTCAGAGTGGGTGTGAGCAGAAGCTAAGTGTAAAAGTACACTCCAGAGTGAGTGTGAGCAGGAGCTAAGTGTGAGCCCTTATTGTCAGTTAGACACTCTCTGCCTAGGACTTGGTGGACTGTCACCATTGTTACACGAATGGTGCTCCTCTGCTAACCTGCAGAGCATAAATCCCTCACCCCAAAGCATGTGGGAGCAGGGCTTGCAAGGGAGCTGCAGCTTTCCTGAGGGAAGATGATTTCTACTTTCACCTCACTCATTTCTGCTTCCTGCCAGTGACTTCACGGTATGCAGGATCTTAAGCAATCTCACACTTCCTTTGGAAGATGAGGTCCCTGCTTTGACAGACTGAGAAGAATTAATTTTCCTTTTAAATACCAGCTGTCACCTCAGACTGGTTGCATGACCATCTACATCTGCAGGGCAATTTTCTTTTCAGAAAAACAAGTCATCTTATTTGCTCTGTGAATCTTTAAAATGGAGCATTATTGTTTTTTAAATAAACAATAAGTAGTTAAAAGACATTTCAGTCAACAAATGCAAAATAACAGCCTATAATTCCCTTGTCGTGACTACTGTAAAGAGCAGTATTTTATTGGACAGGCTTATGTCATCTCTTGGTATCTATTTGCCTTCAGAAGTGTCAAAATGTGTCCAAATGTCCATGATCAGATGCAGAGAGATGCTTTGGGGAATAATTACACACTGGTACAACAAAAAATGTTGCGATTCATAATCTGGCTAGAAAAACCATCTGACTCAATATTGGGATTAGAATCTCATGTTCAACAGTGTTGTCTCCAAAGTGGTCTTAAGTCTTTACTCCCTCTTTCAGTCCTTTCTGTTTTATGCAGGTTTTGCAGCAAGTTTGGAGCCCCAGTGTGGGAGATCCTGTTTCCATCTGATGTGGACAGTCTGCCTGTTCAAGTGAACTATTAGTTGAAACTGGAAAGACACAAAACAAAGACACTGCTGAAGAAAAAAGCAGGATGAGGCACCTGGTTGAGAGAAACCATCCCTGTTCAGGAAAGCATTTGAATGCTCATGTACATACTCCCAAGCAAGGAGCAAGGCAAGCACTAACAAAAATGGCTTCTTAACTCAAGGCACTTCTCTGACAGTTTTGCATGAGGGAGGGGTGGGTGTGTGTAAGTTTTGGGGAAGATGGACTGTATCCATATTGGTGGACTACATTTTCTTGGGCATAATGAATAAGCTGGGGAAAATCTTGAGAACAGAGTTCGACTGCGTTTGTCTCTGACGACGGCACTATTCTAAACACACCAGGTAAACGTTGGCTTAGTGAATACTGTTGGCTAGGAAACCATTCCCCTTTCCTCGGCATCCTGTTTGCCAACAGGGAAGCCTGTCTGTGTGAGCTAGCCTGAATTTTGACAGTTGAGTTCTGGGACTTAGTGGGGATACTGTGCCTGGAGGGCTTTCAGTATGTCCCTTACAGGCTGTTAGAGTGAGAACTGCAGTTGGATTTCTTTTCCTTGAGCTCCACATTTCACTGTTGAAGAATTTTGAAGTGCTCCCAACTTTTAAAAAGGGTGGAAAAAAGCATAACCACAAAGGCTTGCTGAATTTAAAAGCCTGAGAGCTAGTATAAAAACTGGTGCAGGGCTTAATTAGTTGTCCTTCATCCATTAACCTCTGGACCGAGTTTGCCACAGGGCACCACTAAATGCAAGTCTTGTGCCTTAGACACAAAGACCTTTCTGCTTGCCTGCCCTGTAGGCACCCAACACCTCAGAGAATAAATCAGCTCCAGGTTTTCCAAAGCCTCTAGAAATTGAAGTTTCCACATCAGCTGTTAGTCTACTAAATTGGGACTTGGTGGTCAAATATTTGACTGAAACTCAGTGTACAGGTGTATGAATATGTGCTTATGGAGCTAGATGGTCACAGCCTGTATCTTGAGCCTGGTGAAAAAGATCATACGTAGAAATGCATGTTTATGCCTATTATGAAATGAGCATTTGTCATGCATCGGGCTCAGGCAGTGCTGGTGCTATTTTGAGTACAGCTGAGACCAGTTGTAGGGTGTGGGCTGCATTGTTGTGCAGAGTTTTATGTTTAAGCATCTTGCCTGTGTTTTCCTTGTTGGCCTGCCTCCCTCAGGATTCAGTCTAACATTGCAAGCAGCTTTAAATACTGCAAGATTAAAGCTCTTTGAAGAATAGCACCTTACCTGACAAAGAAATGCTTTGCTGTGCTGCTTAGATCCAGTCACCAAGCTCAAATCTAACTTTATTTCAAAATAGCTCTGGTCTAAGACCTTGAGTGGGCAATGTACAGTCCTGGCATGGAGGTGTGTGTAGTAATATCCCATATGCTTAGAAAGACGAGTAGATTTCCTCTGCCATTGGGAAGCAACTACTGTCACGTCTGTTAGTACAAAACAGTGCCTTTCTTCCTGCTACATCCTGCAGTGCTGCTACAGTGAACTGCTGTAAAGAAATTCATCTTACTTTTCCCTTTTTTGAGTTCTGTAAGGCAAGACTCATGGTCCCAAGAGTTCCTTATTATGTCAAAAGTTTAAAAAATGGACCAGTGTAAAGAATAGAAATAACTCCCCAATGAAACCAAGTGTTTACTGTGGAGCAATATGGTGTCACGGTTTTAGCAGTACTGACTTGAGTTTGTGGAGTCACCTTCTCTGGAGACAGTAAGAAGTTGTCTGGACACAAGCCTGAGTAACATGCTCTGGGGGATCCTACTTGAGTAAAGTACAGGACTAGATGACCTCCAGTGGTCCCCACCAACCGTAACCATTCTGTGATTAGTGGCTCTGCACAACTGCTTATTTAAGAAAATAAAATTATTTGTATGTATTTAATTTCAGTGGTATTTAGAACTGCCTCACTCAGGCTTTTCAGAATATTGCAGCCAATATCTGAGATGTGATGCTGCTCCAGAGCATGTAATTTCTGTGTCTGCAGGGAATTCTCCATCCCTTATGAGTTAGATCATGCTTAGAGAATTAAATCTGCAATTTGAAATTTGTGTTTCCTATTTATAGCCAAATGCATTAAATGCATCTGCCTTTATTTCAGTGGTATTTTCTGGGCTTTCCAATTTTTCACATAGCAGTGTAGCAGCCATCCTAATACTGATACTTAGTAATTAAGATGCCTGAGCTATCCTGCAAAGTCCATCAACTACAATTCTACTTAAAGATAAGTTTTAGCAAAGCACTGGTATTAAGATACAACTCCCAAGTTTGCTGCACTTTGGCATCTTTTGATTTGATTTATCTTCTCTGAGCATTACATATATATTTGTATATGTGTACATATATATAATATGAAGGCGTACAAAGCTCTTGTGAAAACTGATGAACACACCAATGTGCATTATAAAAGCTGAAATCCATAATAACTACAGCACTGTAGAGTTGTTTTCTTTTTTCAAGGAAAATTTCCATAAAGTAAGGATTGTATTCCTTTTATTATGCAGCAACAGTACTTACCATGCTGGAAAACTCTGAAAAATATTACAAAATAGATTTGACCTCAGAAAGGAACATGATAAATTAGAGTTGCTTTTAAGAATTCAAATTAGATTTGCAAACTGGTTAGTTTGATTGAGCCAAGATGATCTTGTAGAGAAAGGGGAAAATGATGGTAGCAAGATAGATAGACTTTTGGCCATTAAATCCTACAGAATATTCTTTTTACTTTCTCCTGTTTTTTCCCCTGGTTTTGTTTACTCATTAGCAAACATTGGTAAGTAATATTTTTCCACTGTTTAAACTAGAGAGGAGAATTTTTTTTTTTTTTTTAAATGACATACTCTTTAGGGGTTTTATCTTTCCTCACTGAAACTCTTCAGGACACTGGGAATAGGGAATCTGTGAAGTTTTTGTTTTCTAAAAGCCACAGAAGCTGAATGCTACTTTTCTGGCAAACTAGTAAGGAAGAGCAAAGACATCAGTTAACTTGTAGGGATGACACAGAGTGACTGAGGGGAAAAGCTTGGCATATTCATTGTGAGCATCTGGTGTGAGACATCAGGGACAGGAACATCTCCCAGATAGTGGGCAGTGTTGTGGGGTGAACACCTTCTGTGAAAAGGCATCCTCCAGAGGCCATCCCCTCCCAAATCCTTCCCAGATGGACCAGCAAAACTGGCTGAGCTGAGTTGCTTCAGTCCAATCTTTTACCTGGGAGGAGGGGGAAAAGCTAGCATTGCTCAAAAAAGAAATGGCAAAAGCAAGGTGTTGCTTGAACTGCTCATTTTGCTCACAAGGGTCTCAATCTGTCTTCTGATTCTGACTAGTTGATTTGCTTTTCATTCACAGACATTTAACAAAACAGAAGCCTTGTAATAGGGTGAAATGAAGGAATGGGAGTGAGGGCTGCTAACAGGCCTGAGAATGAATAAAGTATAGCACAAAGAACAATATCTATCTGTAATTCAGCTTGGTATTTTGAGAACCTATTTGGCAGCTGAAAGTGACTTCACCTGGTGACTTTTTATTTTAGAGAGGTTGAAGTGTGGTGGGAGGAGAAGCTTCTTCGAAATCACAAGTACAAGTCAGTTGGATAAAATGGTTTCTCTTGTTGTAAATGGCTCATTTTCAAGGGTGGATCCTTATTCCTTTCATTGATTGCGGATGGGGTGGATTAGAGAATGAGCAGTAGGTTAGATCAGGAGCACTGGTGCTGTCCTGGGAAGAATTGATTGGATTTCACTCTTTTAAGATTCTCACAGTGATCCTGGGGGCCACAAAGGCCTGTGTGGTACCCCAAGAAGGCAGGGTTTGCCCCTGATGTCTCATTTCATGCCCTCTTCTTCCATCCCCTTCAGTTTTGTGTGGATCTTTGTCACTGTGTTAAGGCCAGGGCTGCCTGCTTGCATGCCTTGTGTGTCTGCCCTGTTTACTGTGTCCAGCATCCCCAGCCAAGTTGGTCGAGGCTCAGCTCTAGCAGTTTCTCCCTGCCAGGGCTTTGCAGCTGGAGATACAGCCCGAATTGAAGCTGTCTCGATTTCAAGTGTAATCTGTTTTCAGCAATTGCTCAACACTGGTGTCTGCTTCTCACTCAATACTTGGTTGGATTCTTGGTGTCATCTTGAGCATCAGTTAAATGACAAGTGAGTGCTTGGGGAAATCCTTCCCTTGACCTGTACCCACGGAAAATGTACGGTGCCTGCTTTGCCAGGCATTTGGCTCTTGACTTGGTAGAGACATTTCTGCAAAACTCGGTGCATCCACAGTATGCTTTTAAACAGGGGAGGAGCAAGCACACAGCTCTACACTTGCAAGAGAGCTTTAAACCAAAATGCAAAGCTCTGTTACAGCTGTAAGTGCATAGGCTGGAGCGTGCCTTGTCCTTTTCCTGTTCTCAGCTCTCAGCAGTTATGGGGTTGCCACCTAGTCTGGCACCTGATTTTTCAGGCAACTTCTCTGTCACAAAGAAGGATTTTAAAGCTATCTCAATGTGTTTTCAGTATGTGACCAGGTCAGTTACTACTCTCTGGTTTTGTGGAGGAGGGCAGAAAGAAACAAGATCTCTGATCTTGAGGGCCCTATATGAATAGCAGTAAACCAAGGGCAAACAGGTACACACAAAGGTGAACTTTTAAACAGCAAACCTCTAAGAGTTTATTCTAAATGATCAAAGACAGATTCTTAGATTTTCTAAACAAATGTTTAATGAAGTCTGATGATTTTGTTGAATGCAACAACTGCATATGACTTCAGGAGTGTAAGCTTTGGACTAGATCAAGTCCAGATCCCAGCTAAGTCTTCACAATCTGCTGCGGTGGTAGTCAGCACTGGATGCTTCATGGGGAGATGCAAGCATCCTGCAAGCTGTCTATGTAAAAAATTTTCCTTCCATGTCTTAATACCTGTTGACTTATCTTCTAAAGTACCTTCATTTACCTAATGTATTTCCTTAATACTGATAATGTTTTGTATGTCAAAAGAAGTGCTGCTATTTTGAATGCTTCTGTGGTATCTTCTGCTGACATCTTATGGTAGAGCTCTGCAGATTAGTAATGGGGAAAACATTTTATCAGTTCTGCATCTAGCATTTTTCATTTTCACATGGGCCCCTAGTTTTATTCACAATCTGAACAATAAATCTCAGAGGAGCTGGTTTAGAGTTATCCTCTATGTAGCTGTTTTAAAGATACCATATTTTTTTATATAGCTGAAATGCTCACAACAAACAACATTTCTTCTCTGGCATATTTTCTTAAATTTGTATTTATCAGATCTCTGGAGTTTTGTTGCTGGGGTTCTGTATGAACACTTATTTTAGAATCATATATTTATGTTTAGAAACTACATAATACAGCCAGAACTTTGGAAAATGCACTCACTTCAGACTTCAACTTCGAAAGACAGAAGATAATCTTATATTTCAGAAGCCACACACTGCAGTAGCTGCTCCGTACTGGTGTTGCTATTTTTGATTTACTCCAAATGGAAAGTGCCTATGGTTCTAGCTTAGAACCTGCTGTAGTTGAAATTACTGTATTATAGTTCATGATGCAGACTGCCAAAACTGAAAGGGCTAAAAAAGCAGGGATATGTCTTAAGCACTTCATTATTGAGTAAAAGGTGTTTTTATCCTTCAGGGACATCAAGGAAAGCTGAATGCTACAGGTGGTAATGACCCACAATCCAGGGTTGTAACTAAGTTATGGGATTTCAGATGCACTTGAAAAGAGTTCTGAACTTACATTTATTAGGTGGCTCAGATTATTCTACCAGCATTATGCTGGCAGTAACCTGTTAAAAGCTCCAGTGTAGATCCAACACTGTGAAACACTTCAAGCAGCAGTGCTCACCAACAGCGCCCGTTGTCAACTAACCTTAGCAGTATGGTAGTGTTTCCTCTGCTTGCTGGGTGTTCATCTATTCATCAAAATCTGCTGCTTAGATGTCTGAAAGCCAAGAATACTCTTTGGAAGCTGCATTTTTGATAAGTGATATGGGTTGTATGGGTTGTGTTGTAATTTCCATGCTCTCCATATTTCAGTGTGTGATGTCTAGCCACCAGAAGAGCTTAGTTAATATTGTGCTTTCACTAAGTTAATCCTTATTTCTGCTTTAGTGAACACTGATGTAGCTAGAAAAGAAAAGAAATCCAAAATAATCATTTGAGCCACTAGGCAGTATGGATAAGCAAACAAAAATGGCTTGTTTTATTTTGTGCAATAAGACACTAATGCTAATGAGAATACTATGAAATAAGGTGCTGTGCTAAGGAGCTGCACAAAAGAAGCTGGTGACAGCTGTCAAGACTTCCAGGGAATGCTGTCTACCCTTCAGTCCCAAACACAAATTACAAATTTCTATGTATGTAGCCAAGGGATGTTCTTGTTACAGCTGCCTGTCAGTTAATAGACATGTTCAGGAGGATGGATAGATGCACATGGCAACACAAGGAAGAAATGCATGTAAAGGCCAAAAAGCATTCCTCAACAAGAGGAGGTCTTTGGGGCTTAGTGTGGAGAGGTGAATAGGAAACCCATGATGAGATCCCTGCATTCAATAATGGCAGTCAACAGGATTAAAAAGGTCAGAGAGTGAGTGTCCATGTTCCCATAAGATGACAAAATAAACCCACAGCCTAACATACCCAAATTAGGGAGATTGAAAGTGGATTATAGTAGGGAGAGAAATAGATTTCTTCACACAGAGCAGAGGGTATACGGTGTGGAGTCCTGGGATTTTGAAAGATCTGACCCAAACAGTGTGTGAGATCTGTGAACATGGAGAAGGACATGCCCAGAGGTAAGCTTGTCTTAACTGTAGCTGTACCTTTCTTTCACTTGCTATCCAAAGCACTGAGCAGTTGTTAGGGTCTTAGCAGTCAGTTCTGTGGGGTGCTGGCAGTGTGTCCCCAGAAGGCTGAGGAGCAAGCTGAAGCAGTCACAAAGTTGCCTTCTGGGAAAGACCTTCTTTAGCTCACTGAGCCTGTATTAAGAGCCACAAGTCGTGGGGAAAATAGGTTTGCTTTCCAAAGAAACACTAGAAAGACCATTCCTCTAGAAACGTCTTGAAAAATATATTGGAGCCCAGGTTTTGCTTAATCTCTGAAAACTTGAAACCCAACTGTTATGCCATGTTAACATCCATAGCAGAGGTATTTCAGGCTGGTGCTAACTGCTTCAGGACAGGTCTCTATAGACACTATTCAATAAAAACCTCTTCTGACATCATACATCTTTAATTGAAAAGAATTGCAGTGTTTTCAGCCAGCCCTGTCCTGGGCACAGCACACATAACAGACCAGTACAGAAAATGCATAGCTCTTTCAAACTCCTTTATTTTTGTAATGAGTTAATATTTCTGGTTGCTAGCATGTGTGAGATGCAGCTAATAGTTAATTTGCTGAGGGCATTGCAGGTGCACTAACAATCATACCCCTCCTATAGTGCTATCAGGAGACAAAATGCCTAACTGTGCTTGGAGCACTTTCCATTGAAAAAACAGCACTTTAAGGGGAGTGCTGATTACACCCTTCCATGAAAAATTAAATCTACAGATAATGTGCTGTTTGTAACTTGCCAAGAACATTGCTCACAAGCAGTGCAGGAGAATCAACTCCCTCGTTAGTACAAATGAGTATATATCTTTTTCTGAGTGCTGAGAAATATTGTGTTATGTGAGTTTTTGTGAAAAGGTCTTTTGATCGAGGAAATGATTTGTATGTCTTGTCTGAAAATGTCTTTTCAGTTGCTAAGACACATTTTGCAATGTATAAGGTTCCAAACACATGGAAATAATGGAGTTGCTAACATACTTGAAGTCAGGCTGATAATATTTTACTTGTAAGGGTAGTGTACTTCCACAAAGGAATCTGCATTTGTAATCTAAAGGTTGGGCAGCCATATTTTTTTTTTAAGTGCTTCTGAACTCATTCTATGTTTTCCTTCAGTGTCATTCACATTGCTGCTGAGCTGAGGTTCAAAAGATCAAATTGTAAGACTTTTTAGTGGCTTGAATAGCAATTCAATTCTGCTTAATGTGCCTGTTATAAAGTGTTAGAGGGGAGTGACTGTAATTAGTATTTAAAAATATCAATGCTTATCATACCATCTTGAAAATGAGACAGCAACTTTGTCCAAATCTGGTAGCTATTATGTACTAAATAGCCAAGGAATTTTAAAATTGACCCAAACCTCTCCTTTCTGAAGGAAGTGTTAAAACTCCAGTTTAGTCAAATAGAAGGAGGATTAGATAATGACTGCTTGTAAGGTTCTATCCATTAACATTCAACTTCAGTAGAAATTTTCCATATGTTCTACTTGCAAAACTAGATGACTGTGTTAACTAATTAGAAGCACTATTAAAATATTTACTATCTGAACTTTCAAACAAATGAAAAGATTAATGAGATTCTACTGATTTTTTTTCAGAGTTGTTTTTGTAGAAAAAAAGTCTATACTTTGCTAACTGAAAAATAAACCCACTAAACCAATGCTTATCAAAATCTCAATACCCATCCTTAAAAATTCTGCGTAGCTACAAAGAACCTCCCCTCATGCCTGAATATCTGAATACTTGTGGAAGGAACCTCAAGGAGTTAAGGGGTCCTGTGTTTCTACAAGAAACCTTAAGTAAATGCAAACTAGCTCCTCAGTCTAAGGTTAGATGCTCTGGTGTTGATTGATATAAGTCTTTCTGGCCCTTACCTTTGTCTGTGCTCTGAGTAGGAAATAGGCTCTCAGTCCCAGGCTATGGCTAGTGCTCTAGGGTTGATGTTTGTGAGATGGGCTCACAAATCCTGGCTTCAGGAGGGGCTCCTCAATCTCTCTGCATCTCTCACCCTGAGCAGCTGAGCAAATACCTGAAGGTACAGTACCAAGCTGCTGGGCTGCACACGCTCTGAAAAAAAACCAAACCAAAAACAAAACCAAAAAAAACCAGAACACCACAAACTGAACGACTTGAAGGGTCTGGTGAATTTGAAACTCTTCTACAATGTGTAATATTGAAATATCATTTGTTCTTCAACCTTAATGCATATTGTATTTGTTGAAGTTGATTGTAAATGACGTTTTCCCTGAGTGGCAAAAGCACTGAAAGCAGCCAGATGGTTAGCAGAAATATATAGTATATTAACAGACCATGACAACTTGGTCCCATAGCTTTTCTTGTTGGCAACTGAATCAACTTTTTTCAAACTGAGCATCTTGATCTTAAGGGTCTTTTCCAACCTAAATGATTCTATGAATGCACTGGAAAAAATGCAAGTTCTTTAGAAGTAATAGCAGAATTATTGGTTTTAGCTGTCTTTTCCCCTCCACCTCTCCTAAGTACTACTGCTTCTAATAGAACAAGTGGAAAAATATGTAATAAGTTAAGTTACTAAATCATAATATATTAAAGTTTCTTCTTTCCATTTGAGAGACCTGGCTTGTGTCTGCAAATTAAACCATACTTTTTATAATCTCAAAGTGAAATCATATGTAACAGGAAATTTTTAAAATTAACTGAGGTCAGAAGGCACAATAATTGTCATTTAACCTAACATCAATTTTTTCTCTGGGCTAAGTAATCCACACTCTCCCTGGTATGAGGCATGCTGTCCATTAGCATAACAAAAAAGTTCTTTTTGCAACATGCCTAATTTGTCTCCACTGAAAACTATTATTGGGGTGGAGATATCTTCTGCATGTCTGACTGGCTCTATCACGATATAAAGCAGGTGAATATCTGGCCCGAGTTGTTAGAAGACACCAGTTCACAGGCTCTGGAACTGGTTTGCAGCTTTAAATATTTTGAAGACATCCTAGGAGGGAGAAAATATAGCACAAGCATTAGCTGGAGAGCTCACTGCCATGCCAAATCAATGGGGGGTTTGCTAAATAACTCAGTAAATCATTAACAGGCTACTATTAAAACAATACGCAATAGTAAGATGAGTCCCATTGTGAGATGATGCTTCAAAGAAAAAATTTGTAGTGTTCAGTGCAGAGACTTAAATTGATGCCTTTCAACTTTGCAACGCAAAAAAAAAGAAATTAAAGTTTAGAAAAAATGATAACCGGAATCTAAATGATTCAGTCACCTCAGACACCTGCTACGAGTCTTATAAAAAGAGAGAGTTAGTAATGAGTGAACTGTTGTGGAAATCTTGGTATTTTATTGATGAAAATAGGCAAATTCCACAGGAGATGACATTATTGATTAAGCGGACACTAAGCTTCAGGAAATCGGGTTTCAGTTCCAGTATCTGCTGCAGACTCCATGTGATGCTGCTATCACTTCACTATTGTGCTAAGTTTATCACTGAATCTACAAACCCTGACTGAAATTGGAGCCACATCTTGCTACACACAACACAAATACCCTGGGAAAGAGCCTCTTCCTCCAAGACCTTCCTGTGCAATTAAGCAACAGAAGGGATAAAAAGAAGATAGGGTTGCACAAAGCTGCACAGCAGCAGTATTGAATCCTGAAGCAGCAGTCTCCTGGTGCCCAACTCAAGGCCGTTCTACTAGATCACAGTAAAACCAAGATTTGACCTAGGTTTGCTCAGGCGAATAGACCAAACACTTTTCTTTGTTACTACTGTGAAATTTTAGTTACAAGGGAATCATATGAGCAGTAAATGGTCTCTTCAGATCCCTTCCAAACTGAATTTTCCTGTGATCACAGGATAAGGTTTTTCTTGGTTTATTTGTTGTAAGCCTTTAGGGAAAAAAATAAAATATAATACATTTGCTACATTTTCTGTAGCAGGCAGCACTGAAGGAGGATAATATCTTTAAAATGGTGTGGCTGTGGAATGGCTGTTAAACCCTTGCTTGATGTATGTAATAGAGTCAAACTTCAGTCACATCTGCATATTGATTAATTGGACTGATGTGCAAGTATTTGTCCTGTGCTGTTCAGTACTTGTGTCTTGGATATCTATCAGGATGCTGCAATCACCCTCCAGAAGATTTTTCTATTTTGAATGCTTGGGTGCCAAACTCCTTTAAGTATTTCAGTTTGTGGTGAAACACTACTCAATAGCTTCTATTACACTAAAATCAGCCAGCAGGACTTACCCGCCCTTGCACTGTCCTACACAGGCAGTGGAAAAGAGATCTAGCACTTGAATACAGCCAGCAGTTACAGACCGGGACCACGGAGCTGATGTGCCAAGGGTGTAGCAATCTGAAAGACAGATTCATTGCAGATCTGGCTTATACATCAATCTTTATTCAGCAAAGTATTTAAACCTTACTGAAGTCTTAAGTACATGCAGATGATTTCACGCTACTCCAAAAGATGAACCTAATTATGCTTTCTGCTGCAATCATTTAGAGATCATCTTTAGGGAGCGCTTTCCATTTGTCCAAATTCAATATCCAAATAGATATAGGGGAAAATATTGCAAAAGGTTTATTTTGCTGATAGTGAATTAGACTGAGTGGTATGTGATAAAAATGTGGTGTGATACATAAAGAACTTGCATCCCACACTGCATATGAATGTATTGCTTAAATGAATATGGCGAATTCATAATGTGGTGCAATAGCTGCTGAACAGCACATGAATCTTTTGTTTATGTTCGTCTCACACTGGAGTCATGACGTGTTGGAATTTAGACAGAGAAGAGCAATGGTTACCTGCCAAAATTAACTATCTTTGTGCACTAAAAGAAAACGGATCCCCTGCCATGCAGCAAAAGTTATGGCCACTACAGGATGATGTGAATGTGAGGAGTGACCTGCTGGACAAGGAGCTTAGTTTCACGGTTGGCTGTGGGACTTGCCTGGTCTGGACTCCCACCATTCAGGCTGATGTTTGCTCAAGGAACCTGAGGCATTCAGGCATTCAGGCTCCAAAACAACTCCATGCAACTGTAAACAGAAGGATTTTATTTGTGGTACTTGATGGCTTTAGCAAAATAATGATATAAGGTATTGCCTCAAGAGAAAAGAATCAATCATTTCAGCAGAAACACAGTTTTCTATGTGACTGTATCCTGGCTGCTGAGAGGGGGTTTTGTTTTGTCAGATTGAAAACTGCCCCTTTAGTGAGGACCCCCTCACTATGTGGTGCTCAAGTTGGCTATGTGGTAGAGACAAGATGTCAGTGAAATGAAGGACAGGATACTTAAGGACTTACTAAAAATAAACTATTTTAGGAGGATTTAGGTCATGGGATCTGGGGATCTTGTGTGGTTTAGCTAAGATCCTCAGTGCAAATATCTGGACTCAGAATATGTTGATAGATTATTTGGTCTACACCCTGGTATATCACAAGACCTTAAACCAAGTCCTCCTGTACTGGGAACAGAAGTCCCTGGGTAATAGAAGTAATTCCTCAGAAAGAGATGCAAGTTGGTCCTGAACTTATCTAATGATGTGACACTACCATTGCCCCAATATTTTGTTTCAGTAGTTAAAAGTGGTACCCTCTTTCACTTAAATTTATCCCCCTTCTGCTCTCTTTTTACATCTTTCTCCAAAAGTTAAATGTATCTTCAATATCCAGAACTTCATCCACATCAAACTATTCCATTCTTAAGTCAACTTTTGATCTTTGTTTTGGTATTTTAAGCAGAGTACACTAATTAAGTCTATTGATGCAAGATTTTTTTTCTTCCTCAAACTACAAAATCCTCCTTCCTCTCCAACTTTCCAGTATCTTTTCTGAAATGTAAGAATAGCTGCGTGTAGTATTTTAGCGGTGGTGTCAGACATGTCCTAGCCAACACTACTTTTCATTTGCAAGATGCAGAGTTATGCAGAAGCTTTGTGGCAAATAGTTTAAGGCAAAGCATATGTAGAACGTGTTTCAAAAATCCTTTAAGGACCCAAAATTGGGTCCTTCTACTGGTGACAGCTCCTAAGTGCTCCCACGTAACATCCCTTAAGTAAATGTACTTGTTTGGAACAGTACTTAGCCCATATGCAAGCTCACTGGTGGGGTGCTGTTGTTGTGACTGACTTACTACAAGAATAAGCTTTACCCTCTCTAGAAATCCCAATGCATAAATATCTGCGTAGGCTCTAATTTCTTTGCTGAAGTAAGACAGAAAAAAGCCAACTTTGCACAGGTTGAGTTTTCCTTTTTCTCCCTTCCTCAGTGAGGTGGGCTGGGTTGTCATTTTGGCTGGTATTTACACAATAGAGATGCACCAGCATGACATCCTAGTACAACCATGCTTCTTTCAGTGACTAAGTCCTTTGAGCATTCAGGGTCTGTATTAGTGCTGGGCAGTTTTCCCAGTGGCTGCCACAGGATTTAGGAGTGCCAAGCTCACCATTTCTCAGTGGTATTTCTGCTTCTAACTTCCTTCAGTGCTTTTTTCAAAGCTCTGCAGCAACACACTCCCATCACGGCAAAGGAGAAAAGCACTGAAAGCAAGACAGAATCTGCTGTCTTGCCTTTGTACAAAACAAGCACAGAAATTAGGAGAGATTTTTCAGGACAAGAATCTCAAGTAAAGAAAAATACTGTCATATTGGGCAATGTGCCTGTTCCTGGAGATACTGTGGGTTTTGAAAAGCTTCTGATTTATCTAGTCTGTTTTGTAAGCCACAGGGGACTGCATGTCATGCTGCAGTTCTGGTTGCTGAGACTGAGGCTTTACCACTCTCTGTTGCTCCTGTCTGCCTGACAGTATCTCTGTGAGCCTGGTTTGGGTTGTGCATTGGGACCACAGAATGGGGTCCCTGGGAAGACCCTTTTCAGGGAGAAATTGTGTTCAGCCCTGCATCCTTGCAGCCGCATTTCTTAGGTAAACAATAAGGTCTACACGTGGTTTCGCACACTTACATCCCTACCTATCCCCTCACACACAGGCAAACTGAATATTTATCACCGCTTAGTTCTTTCTGGCCTTTAAAGCAGGCTGTGAACACCTCCACCAGTCCCGGTGCACTGGGAGCAGTCTGTTTATGCCATTTTATGGAGTGAACAGCAGCTCCAACAGTCTGAATCCAACCAGCACTATTTTGCTGCCAGGAGGAAAGAACAAATCCTTGAGCAAAATGGCCCCCTTTAGGGGCATAATATGGTTTAAGTTCAGCTTGTTGATAGGGCAAGAAGCCAGAACTGTTTTGTATGAATCCATGGAAGCAGAATTTGACCTCTGAAGAGCAAGATTAAATTCATCCATCATCTACCATTTATCCATCTATCAGGTGATCTGTGAATGCTGCCAATGCGTGTTTCACCCCTATGCTGGGGCAGCACTGTGTCACTTGCATCAGTTGCCTATGCATATTTCTTCCCAGACTGCAGCCAGGGAATCTCTCCCCTGGCTTCCTAGACATGTAACACAAACCCACCTTCTTCTCATGGCTTGGCTTCTTATCTCTTCATGCATTGTCTACATAGTGCATGTTTATTTCCTCTTATCCAGCTCATCCTTTGCTACTCTCAGAAGTATCTTTGTACTTCATTGCTGAATGGACTCAGTAATACAAATTCCTTGGAAAGAAATGCACACCTTTTTCCTCTTTGGTCATATCCTGTGCACTGAAATCTATACCCAGGTGACATACATGAAAGAGTGAACTCAGCTCTTCAGTGAGAGCACTGACAGAGAGCTTTGGCACTAAGTGCTGCAAAGTAGTTAGCAGCATGAGGCAAGCAACCTTGCTTATGCTACCTCCATGCAAGCATTTACCTGCAAACCCAGAGCTAACATGCGTAGAAAATCAGGCTTATGCGGGGCAGGGAGGTTGGAAAGACAAATTATGGAGACTATTTAAGTGCACAATCCAGTGTGATAACTCATTAGCAGATTGCAGAGTGCAATTTGTGTGAACTAACAGTCTAGAGAAACCTTACGCTGCAGCAGGAAACTTTGAGCTTCATGGATGTCTTACAAAGGGTGGCTCAAAGCCAGGGGGCATAAAACTATCTCCTGCAACATAGAGACCTGCTGGAGGTTTTGAAAGGTCTTTCATGTGGGGGGGAAAAGAGGACTAAGCAAACCCATTTGTTCATATATGCACCAAATGATCCAAGATTACATGGAGATTTCAGCATACTGCCTAAAACTCATAGAGGTGGATTCAGTGAGGAACTGGTGAGGCCAAAGTAACCACGTAGGTTCTGAGTGCCCTGGAACATGAATCTCCTCTGAAATAAAATACAGTGTTTCTTTCTGCATGCCCAGTAACCTACTGGATGCCCAGCTTTGCACTAGTAAAAACCTATTGGGAGGGGAGTTCTTCAAAGGCTGTAGCACTTTGGCACAGCAAAGGCATCCCTTTGCCTACCTTGACACGAGTGCAGTGTGCAGGGTGAAGCTTGCAGCTTATGTGCTGCACATCATTTAGGCTGGAAAAGATCTTTAAGATAAACTGAGTCCAACCAAATCCAGTAGTGCTACTGTAATTTTTCATTTTTCCAGGACTGGAGAAGAACTTGCTTCTCTTGATACCTTCTGATCCACTCTTACAGCTAGGAGAAATGTCGGATTTTGTCCTCTCCTACATGAAGAGCTCTTAAACCCAAATTTACTTCACTGGAAAGCATTTAATCATGGGATTGTGATCTCATTTGAAGTGGATATAGCAATCCTTTTCCTTCTGCATAAGCATTGCATGGAGTAGTTAAGAATCAATGGATATCACAGAGGGAGAGAAAGCTTGCATGCTTCTTCACTCTGGGGAGTAGGACTGCCTGTGAGGAATAGGAACTGGGATTAGCTCTAGGATTTAAATGCAGTCAGGTACTCTTAACCTAAGGACTAGATCACCCTTCCCCTCAAGCAGATGCTTCTCCTACAGCTACAACCAGCCTGGACTTTTTAGTCATGGTACAATTCACTGCCACTGAGCTGATCAAATTATCACAGTGTCTGGTTTACAATATCACTGATTAAGTCACAGAGGAGGAAGCTAATTATAGAGGAGCATGCTATTTGCACACAGGGATGCTGTACCAATCTCTGCAGGAGGCAGATGGAAGTATTTTGAAAGAAAAAAAAGGAGGAAAGGCATACGGCAGCAAAATGACTTTTGTAGGGAATGCTGTAGCCTCTCTTTCTCCTCTTGAGGCATTTCTTCTATATAGCAGAGATGGTCTGAGGAGCACACTCAGAATTTGAGAGTACAATTCCAAGAGGCTGCTTTAATTTTATTACTGGGCATGTGATCATTATGCTACAGACAAGAATAGCTCAAACTTGGCTTTAATGTCAACCTGTCAGTGTATTCGTCACTGAACATGCATTACATAATTACACTGATTCACAAGATTAGAATATAAGGGATTTTTTTGCGTGGGTGGGGGTATTTTAATACAGAGTGATCTAATTTGTATTGATCTTTCTTTCTTTAACATGTTTAAGGGTAAGCATACTTAGGAGCCAACCACATCATAAAAAGAGGGTCTGGAGTCAAATGGAGGAGAGTTGTGGCACAACCACACTGTGGGTCCTTGCTCAGAAGATTCACTGAAGCCAGTGGAACCTATAACTATGTACGGTGCCCTTGAAGTGAAACATTTTAAATGCAAAACAGTCTAATATTGTACTCACAACTGACATTTTCTACAGTGATCAAGAGTGCTCTTACATTCCAGCTTTACAATGGGAAGTACAAATTTCCGGAATGTGAATCTTGCATTGCCTTACTTCATCTTTCGTGTGATGGGTTATAAAGGAATGTAGTAAAGAACTGTTGATACAACAACTTCTAACCCCTTTAGTATATGTGTTAAGGCCAGAGAAAGATATAGGGCCAACTAAGGTTAACCTGCTTTATAAATCCTGTGGAATACAGCTTTCTGACTTGTCACCATAAGATTAAAAAAACCCAAACAAACAAACAAAAAAATCTGTTGACCAGGAATTCATGGAAATGCTGCTTTGACAGCTTTTCTTGTGAAAGCTGGTAGAGCTTAGCTCACAAACTATACCATGCTACTTTTCTTAGAGAAGCTTAACAGGCAAGGGGGGCTGAAGTGACTTTCCTATAGGACACGTATGAATCCCCTGCAGTCACATCATTAAACCGCCAAAAGGTCAGCAGAAGTGCAGACAGCACAAGTAGAAGGAGGAATTGGATTACTCCACTTTGGTTAGTTCTGGAAGGGCATTTAGCAGACCATTTTCGGTTTGACAGGATCAGTTAGCACAGTAGGATGGGAGGAAGGCCATAATTTCCTCTCTGTGGGAATGACCATTGAGAAATCAGGTGGTAGGAGAACTATAAGCATTTACTTTGTGAGGGTGAGCTTTGAAACAGAAATCTTTTATTTTGTCTGCTTAAAGAGGGCCTAAGTAGCAGTCAGCTGGATTCTGAGATTTTTTTTTTTTATCCACAGACTGGTAGGTAATTTTTTGAAAGAAGAATGGGACTGAGGAGTAGGAAATGTTGTGTGAACTACCTCTATCTGGGGTATCAGTAATATCACATCTTCCACATCACCACTGAAAGCCTGAGCTATCAGCAGACCGTTGCTGCTTGTGGTACAACACCCCTGTCTGGGATGCTGAAGATGAGACAGAGAGACAGGCTGTCAGCACATGTTCGCACAGAGGAAGGAACAAACTGCTTGAAAAAGTTGTATCTGAGACAGATGGTATTTTCCTTCAGCTGGCATAACCTTGGCTTTGTCTGGACCCGTGTGCAACTAGGCAATGCCTGGTGGGAGCATCCCGGAGCCAGACTAGTCTCCGGTTCTCAGAGAGGGTCTGTTGTGGAGATGTCAGGGTTTAATCCCAGCCAGCAACTAAGCACCATGCAGCCGCTCGTCCTGTCTCCTGCCCCCTGCAGTGGAGGAGAATCAGAAACAGAGGTAAACCTTGTGGGTTGAGATAAGAACTGTTTAATGGTTGAAAGAAAACAAAATAATAATGATGATAATGATAATAATAACAGCTTTAAAAGGTGTCTTACAACTCAAACTGTTCTATGATTCTATGAATTGTCATGAAAAAGAGAGAGAGAAAAATAAAACCCAAGAAAAAACAAGTGATGCACAATAGAGCTGCTCACCACTAACTGACCAATGCCCAGTCAGTCCCCAAGAGTGGACTGGCACATCCCAACCAACTCCCCCCGTTTTTTAGACTGAGCATGACATTCTGTGGTGTGGAATATCCCTTTGGCCAGTTTGGGTCAGATGTCCTGGCCATGCTCCCTCCCAGCTTCTTGTGCACCTCCTCACTGACAGAGCACAGGAAACTGAGCTAGTAACTTAGGGTAAGCACTACTGAGCAACAGCCAAAACATCAGCATGTTATCAACATTATTCTTATACTGAATCCAAAACACAGCACTACACCAGCTACTAGCAAGAAAATTAAATCTATCCCAGCTCAAACCATGACAGGAGCTAACATCAGTAGCTGGTGTGTAAGCATTTGGTATGTTGCAGCACAATGTTTGAGGTGAAGAGAGGATGAGCCTAACATTTTTCTAGCTAATGGTATTTAAGTGGGAAACTCCTGGCATGGAGAATGCCAACATCCTAATGGGTTATTCCTTTGTCTGTGCCGGAGAGATATCCACTGGTGCCAATTTGTGGCAATACTCAGAGGTTTGCCTCTGTGTGAGTTGTTATTCCTGATGTAGTTTCTCTTGTGCAAGTGAAGGTCTCACTTGTCTATTAGAGGTGCTTGCAAGTTCTGATAACGGCCGTATGGGCTGTATAGTCTCTGGGTTGATGTGTCCAATAGTGCTTTCCTTTGAAGTGACCTGTGGGGTACTGTAAACTATTAACTGGAGTCAATTTCCTTTCACAGTAGCTTGTACGGGGCTATGTTTGGGATTTGTGCTGGAAACAGTGTTGATGGCACAGGGATATTTTCAATACTGCTGACCAGAGCTTACACTGGGTCAAGGCTTTTGCTGCCTCTCACCTTACCCCACCAGTGAGGAGGCTGGGGGTGACAAGAAGCTGGTCGAGGACACAGCCAGGACAGCTGATCCCAGCTGACCCAAGGGATATTCCATATCATATGTCATCATGCTCAGAACATAAAGCTGGAGGAAGAAGAAGTAACAGGGTACCTTGAGAAGATGGTGTTTGTTGGGGATGGTAAAGACTATACGTGGAGGAGCCTGGCTTTCCTGGGGATGGCTGAGCACCTGCCTGCCACGGGAAGTGGTGAATGAATTCCTTGTGTTGCTTTGCTTGTGTTCACAATTTTTGCTTTACCTATTTTAGTGTCTTTATCTCAACCCATGAATTTTCTCACTTTTACCCATCTGATTCTCCCCCCCACCACACTGGTGGGAGAGTGAGTGAGCAGCTGTGTGGGGCTTAGTTGTCAGCTGGGGTTAACCCATGACACTGAATAAGACTGGTCTGCTCTCATGCAGGGGTAAGAAAAACGTACTATGTCCAGTTGTGGCAAATTCAGCATTCTACATAAAATAGTCAGATACCAGTTTTCAGCTTTATCCCTTCAGTATAGTAAGTTGCAAGATACCTGTAACATAAGCTTGAAGATCAGGCATATTAGATAATTGTGTCGTAGTATTTACTTTCTGAACTGGTCTAAGGAGAATGTTTAAATGCTGTGAACAGGCCTGCTTAAATGTTCATAAGAGTCTCAGTATAAAATCCTAATGAGCAATAATCTCTCTCTAATTCCTCTAATGTAGTCTCTGGTCTGAATGATAGCACTTGTATTACTTTCTATGAAACACATTTACCTCCTGCAATTCATTTGACTGTAATTCTTTTGCAGTTTATATTTGGCTGGTTTTGTTTTATTCTTAATAGTAACTCTATCTAAGCACAGATACATTTCTTTTAAAAAGCCCTAAACATATTTAAATAGTACTGAAATAAGATTCTTCTAGCTGCAGCTATAATAACAGCTCTAATGTTTAACAAGCCACAAGAACTGGAAGAATAGAATAATTTACTTGGCTCATAAAAGAGCAGAAGTAGTTACGTAAAATGAACATATCGGTCTGCTGTTATTTCTATTCCGCACAGCTCCCTGTGGCTTATTTCATTTTAGGCTTATTTTTCTTTTTTTGAGAAAAATTAATTCAATGATGATACAGTTTCTCCTGGGTCAGAGAGACCAGGTTAGCCAGAAAGAAATGACTTCTCAGAAACAGAAAAATGATATGCTTCCTGGCTTTCAACCCTGTTAGTAGGACAATGGAAGGATATAAATTTCAACAAATACAAAATAAGCCC
Source organism: Atrichornis clamosus (assembly GCA_013400975.1). NCBI lineage: Eukaryota > Metazoa > Chordata > Aves > Passeriformes > Menuridae > Atrichornis > Atrichornis clamosus. The sequence continues at coordinate 46,808 of WBMZ01001163.1, forward strand.
AATTGGAGAGCTACTCCAAGAGGGATTCTGAAATGAGACAAAAACAAATGGGTTTATAGAACTGTAAAACAAAATACTACATTACTTATATCACTTTTCCTGAAGGCATAAAAAGATATTAAAAAATCATTAGCCATGCTAGCTTAGTCACCTGAGAATCTTTGGGAATGACACTTCAATTCCACTTTCTTAATGACCATGTGGGTTTGTGAAAGTGGAAAGACAACAGAATTAATTCTTCTGGAGTAGTTCTTTGCAGGGAACATGGCAAAGTGTCCCTAGCAGCTCCAAGACAAGCACCTGCTCCAAACAGATTTAAAGGTCAGGCCCTGAGTCAGATCTAGTCATGGTGGCTAATATTCCATGCTGTGCTAGGTCTGCAGAGGTAGTGCTGACAGCTTCTGTGGAAGTCTCGTTATGTCTAGCAAACTTCCAGTCATACTATAGTTTTATATCTTCTCATTTTATACGGCTGTGCACTGTACCTCCCTAATTTTATGCTTTTTGGGGGCAAGTGTAACATTTTGGGCAGAGTGAAAACTGCTCCTAGCCGTCTGATGTTGTCCCTTGGCTGTTAGAGGTCTGTCTTCCCAGGAGGGGACACTTGCACTGTTTTCAGGAAGAACAGGGCTTTGGGATCAGATGTCCCACTGCCTCAATGAGTGGTCTAGTGGCACTGCTGACTTACAGCTAATATTCTTGGTATTGGGCCCCATAACTCAGTTGCTATAGACTTGTCTCCACTAAAGTGCACTGGGCTCTGATCACTTTCTTGTGTTTAAAACAGTTCTGCTACTTGTCTTGGATGATGTAGGGGAAAAAGGAAATTTGTTGCTGTATATTCTACATTTTAGCCCAACCCTTTGTCCTGTGTTAGTGAGAGGAAATAGCAAACTTGTGTACAAGGTACTTGCATTCTGTGACTTGTTGACTGGAAGCAAGAGCAATTGTCATAGTTTATTTGCTAGAGTGATTTCCAACTCTTTGAATGAAAGATGAGCTTGTTGGAATCGAAGCCTACGTTTAAGGCCTATAAAACATGACATGTTGAGAGAAGGATATGTATGTATGACTAAATTTCCTCCAAGGGATTTAACAGAGGCCCATGCTGGAGCTATCAATACTGTAGGGATGTGTTTCCTTAGCCAGTGACCAGATGAAAGGTGATCTCCCTACTGGGAGTTAGCACTGCTGGTGCTTTCAGTCCTGGAAATCCTTATGGCAAAAGGGGTTGCTGAGAGCAGCCCCTGCTCAGTTTTGTGAGGGCAGAAGTTTGGCCTTTCTCCGTGTCTCTTGTCTCTCTCTGCACAGCCCCACTGAGCCTATAGTTTTGCTCTGGCTCCAGCCGTTGACATGGTACTGGAGTATCTGTGATATCATGGACAGCAGGAAGCCAAGGTAATGATAGGTCTAGGAAAATAGCCATTAATTCTGAATATAGTCTATCTCGTGCTTAGATCTTATTTGTATTGCATCTCCCAGTCAGCTTTAAGCCCTCAATAGCCTGTCATTGCTGATAATTATCACAGTTGAGAAGTCATTGCTGAGTAATAAATTGTCTCTGAAGGAGACTGAGGGGCAACAAATGATGTTGCAAGTGTTCTGCCAGTCATGGCTATCTCTGTATGGCTTTGATCTACTGGGAAGGTATCCTGTGCTTGCCTCTTGGCTTTTCCTCCCAGTCCTCCAGGGTGAGGGTGGGGGACCAGCCCTTGGGAGGGCACATGTTAGGCCTGGGTTTTGTGCAGGGCTTTTCCACAGCCGAGGGATAGCAGGGTACAGATATCTCCCCTGAAGTGCAGAGGCTGCTCTCCTTGGCATAAGGGCTTACCTGCTTCTGGTTTAGCCAGGCATAGAGCAAACTCCTCCTGGCTATGCCAGCCACACAGAAGCAAGTTCAGCAGCAGTTTGAGAAGCAGGAAAGGCCTTGATGCTGTACAAGCCCTGCTTGCACAGGGTTTTCTTTGTGCAAGCAATAATGGAAACATCCCTGTGTTATCAATACTGTTTCCAACATAAATCCCAAACACAACCCCATACCAGCTGCTGTGAAGAAAATTATCTCTACCCCAGCCCAAACACTGGGCTGGTGCAATAATTCATCTTTCCACCACCTCTCCTGTGTGTGGGATGCAGGCCTGAGTCAAATGCCTCTCTGCAACACAATTAGCCGAGGCTGGGCTGAGTACTTCTTTTCTACTTGCTTTTTTTTACCTTCCCAGTTTGCCTTGTGTTCTCTCTTACTTCTAATACCGCTTTTGTAAAATTTCACTTATGAGGCTTGACCTGCGCTTTCTTTTACAGGGTGGCAGTGGACTGTGAGCTTTGTTGTGTCTGGGGTGCGGCTGAACTTAAAAGTTTGATCATCATGATGTTTGTGAAGGTAAAGCAGAAATAAAGAGCAAAGTTATTGGAAGTCTCTAAGAAACTTGCTGCTGGGTAGAGCCAATGTGGGGGAGTTGACCGTCTGGAGCTCTCCTTGCAAAATGAGGGCTGCTTTTTTCCTGCTGTTGTTTATTAATGGATTTTGGGATGTGTGGGACAAATAGGAACTGTTTCTTCATGCTTAAACTTGCCTAGCATCTCACTACGGACTTTAAACATGCCAACATTACAACTGGCTATGTTTTTAATTTGGGGTATGAGTGTGATGGGGGACGTTGTTGGCTGTTTTGTGAGGTTTTGTTTGTTTGGTTTGGTTTGGTTTTTTTTAACTAAAGCCATGTCAAAAAGGGTTTATATTGTTATTAAGCACTGGCCATAATTAGGCATTTAGAAACTTTGGTGCTCTGGATTATGGCTCTGGCAGCAGTGGGCTGTCCTGGAAATGTGCCAAGCTTTCTTGCTGTCTCCATGTTTCCTAAAATATATGAGTTAAATGCCTGAAATTTGCTGGGATGAAACTGGCCCTCAGGGCCTAATCCAGAGTCAGGTGTTATTTCACGAGAGTGGCACCAGGCTTGTATTTATTTTGGAATGATTTCAGGATGTCTTTTGATATGGCAAAAAGTGATACTTGGTGTCTCCTGTAGGGCTGTGTGAGCTGGCTCTGTCCATTTGATGAGTAGCTAAAGGGAGACAAACAACAAGGAGCTGCAATAATCAAGTTGCTGGGGATGGGGCAAAATCAATATCTAAGGCAGAATTTCAGTATTGGGAAACAAATGTCAGCAAAGTCAGGTAATATTCAAGAGATTGAGAATGGACTGGGGGTAGGGAGAGGGGAAGCGGTGGATGGTTTTTTGCCCTTTAAAAATTCTTTTCTGTTTTTATTGTGGGTTAGTTTGGTTTTAGTGGTTTGTTTGTTGGTTGGGGTTTTTTTAATAGCCTTCAAGTTCTGGAGGTAATCCATATTGTGGGTTACAGTCCAAACTGATTTTGAAGGCAAGGTTTTATCCAAAAGGTGTGTCTGTTGAAAGCAAATGGAAATGGACTATTAACTATGAGGGCAATGGGGTGATAAGGTATCATAGCTTCAGATTTGAATGCATTTGCTTGTGAGAAAACCTGATTACATTTTGGATTTCACTGTTGCATGGAGCTGGGGAAAAGAGAGCCCAGTGTAACAGCATCAAATGAGGTAAAAGTGAAACAAATCTATAGAGTAATAGAAAGTTATTGAGAAATGCCGAGTTTCAGTAAAGGGCAATAGCATAAAGGCCAGCATGGCCTATAGATTCAGAGTAAACTTAAATTTCAAGCAACTTTTTATGCAGTAACCAGCTGAGCTGAAAAGGGAAAGGAGGAGGATACCAGACAATAAGGACCTGTCTCTGGAGTGCAGCTAAGTTCTAAATCAATCGTATGGTGCTTTTGAAATGCCAGTGAATGCTTCCAAGCATTATATTAAAATTTCATGATCAATAATGCTGAAAGCTGCACTACACACAGGCTAAAATAACAGCTGATAATTCACCAGTATATGAATTTAATAAAATGTTGTTCACCAGTGTTAGCTGCAATGCACTGTCCAGGTTATCCTCTTGATTAGAAATTACCTGTCAAAACAGTCCTTTTTTGTTAGGTGAGCATAGATCAAAGACAGCAGTGCTTGTTCTCTGGTGTATTTATTGCCAGAAATAGGTGGCTGTTTATTCAAACTTGGTCTAGCTGCTAAGGAACACAGCTTTTTTTTCTTTCTGTAAACATATTATGGTCTGCATCAAAGGAATGCCTGCAGGCCCAGCTGAGTTCAGGACTCTCTCATTCCAGTCAGCAGCAGTCCCTGTCCTACAGACTTAAAGTATAAATAGACAAGAGCCAGAGGGCTGGGAAGTGGAAGCAGGTATTTTAAAAGCAGGTAGAATTGATTACAAAGACTTCTTTAGTTGTCCTTGGAAAACCCAAAGAATTGATTATTAAACCTGTGTTCAACACATGGCTTCATCTCTCCAAGATGCTTCTTAAAGAGGAATTTAATTATCCAGTAGCTTCTTTAAAGATTTACCTGAAGAACTGGATTTTTCTTTTCCATTAAAAACAAGAAGTTTTTTTAGACATATCAACTTGAATATAAACAGAAAGTTTGTGTGTTATGACTCTGAGTGCTAAATTACTTAACTTTTGATTGCTGCGTTGTTAAAGTCCCTATATGATGATGATGTTGTGTTTACTTGCTACCTCAGTGGTTTGCATCTTTTATTCTTACTGTTTATCCAGCATGTGAAAAACATTCAAATCCCAGGACTTGCAACTATTTCCCAGGACTTGCAACAATTTGGCTGTCTGTAGGGTATTTTAGAATGCCTTTACTGGTTTTTGTTGAACCTCTTCCACTTCTCATGAATGAGCAAGAGTTTGGTGGAGTGCAAGTAAGGCTAAGAGTGTCTGTCAGAGTGCTACCTAGGATGGGTGAAACCAGGCTTAGATGTGCTGCAAGAGTTATTTCTATTTTTTCATATTTCAGGGTTATTTGGGAGTGGAATCTGCAATGCAGTGACCCCTCTGTGCAAGGTATTGGTTCCAGAAATGCAGGTATCTGCTGTTTGTTTTAGTGGATGATTAAGTCCATATTATGCCACTTAAAATAGCACAATTTCAGGAATAAAGAATGAGAGCATTCTGTCACATCTTCTTCTGCCTAAAGGTATACTATCATTTAATGATGATGCACTCTCCTGACATATGGGAAAACTGAATTTACATCACTGTCTATTTTTACAAGTTGTTATGCTTAATAAACAAAAAAATGAGGGAACTGTTGAGGCATATCCTGTTTTCATGAATGTAACACTCATGTTCTCTGAGGTATTTCATGTTTATTAGTGTGTCAGAGCTTTGGTAATTCTGCAGCAGCTGGCAATTCTAGATGCTATTGCCTGGAGGATGTGGGTATAGGTTTGTCTAATACTGGGGATTACATGATGATGTTGAGTAATGCAATAAAATATTACATATTTTGTACTAGCAAAATCTTTCATTAACTCCGAGTGACTCTGACTGTTAGAACCTTTAATGCACTTCCCTAATTAGTTTGCTGAAGCCCCTACTTTGATTAGAAGTTCACAGGTTCAGTGCATTGATTCTTTATCCCTTATAATGGCAGGAGCTGCTGTCCAAAACAGTTATGTTGTTGAAGTTTGCGTGTCTTGATATATTTTGGTGTTTCTTATGTGGTTGGAAATCTGCCCAGGATTTGCTTGGAAATATGAAACATTAAAAAAAAAAATCTGATTTTATTGCATTTGTCAGGGATATGGTAAGCCATAAAAATAAAACATATTGTAGGACTACACTAACTCACAGTAATGGCCTGGAATCCTTCTGTGGGAAACTAGTTGTTACAAATTAGCAAGCAAATGTGCATTCACAAATAAGCAGTATGTCGCTCATTTATTTGGACAATTGTTCTTTAAATAATTTATGGCAACACTTCATAGTGATCAACTAGTACAGATACCACAGTAGTATGTCTTGCAAGAGTAAAGCTACTCTTTCTCTAGAAATGGGCTGAGTTTAGTGGGAAGAATCATTCTTGTGGATGATGCAGGATGTGCATGACTAGTGGTCTGTACACCCTGGAGATCCTGATGAACCTATAGAGAAAACTGGACAAGACAGGGTGTCCTGCTCTATATGGGTCCTGATCCTACCATGTCTCAGGGTTTGGGCTTGGTTATTCCTGCTTTCTGTTATTGCAAGCGCTGCAAAGGCAGCTGTTTGGATTCGTATTATCAGCTGAACGATTGGTTAGGCATTGGAATAAGTTGCCCAGGGAGGCGATGGAGTTACCATCTCTGGAAGTGTTTAAGAGGTGTCTGGAAGTGGCACTTGGGAATATGATTTAGGGATGCTTATGGTGGTGCTGGGTTGCTGGTTGGACTTGATGATCTTGAAGGTCTCTTCCAACCTTAATGACTCCATAATTCTGTGATATTTAAAGTTATGATTACCTTGTGCTGCTAGGTGTGAAACATATACATAGATGCCCTCAAATCTTTTATTTTTTAATATAACACTGTTTTGAAAACCATCAAGGAGAGGCAGGATGATGTAGTGCTAGAGTACTAGCTTGGAAGACAAGTGATGATTTCCTCTCCTTCTATTGAATTCTGTGAGATGGGGCATGTTACCTACCTGCTGCTAGGTAGTTTGGTTCTGAAGCTATTAGCACCTTTGATATTGCAAAGGCATGTTCCATTATCTATGGGAGTTATTGTTCAAAACAGTGGTATTTCTTTTCAGAGATTGTCTGATCAGACCAAGAGTGGAAAGCAGTCTTGGAAAATTGCTACACCCCGAAAAATGAACTGCTATGGCAATCAGGCTGTACCTTTAACAGAACAGAAATTGTGAGAAAGACACTTTAAGAGAAGAACCTCCCCCTGTTCTTTCTTCGCCAAGTCACCAGAACAACTGGTTCACAGTTTGGGTTTCCAAAGCAACAACCATTCTAATGATTCAATGCCATTTTTTTCCTATTTTTGTTCCATGAGGTGGAAGAAAGGTACCACTTAGAATCACAGAATCACTGAATTACAGAGTGGGTGAAATTGGAAGGGAACACAGTGGGTCATCTGACCCAACCTTCCCGCTCAAGCAGAGTCAGCCTAGAGCACATGGCACAGGATTGTGTCCAGGTGGTTCTTGAATAGTGAGGGAGGTTCCACAACCTCTCTGGACAATCTGTTCCAGTGCGAACTTCTTCCAGCAAGGACTTCTAGAATTGTTTTTGGATAAATTTAGATTTTGTTTTAATATTGTCTTCTGATATAAAATTTCCACTTCCAATAAAAACAGATTTTGAGCCTTGTTTTGACACTGTGATAGGACACAGGAGCTTTTGTCCCTTGGAGAAACCCTTGCTGGATCAAAACATCTCAGCATGGCAGGGAGAGCAGTACAGCATGTGGTTAATGCAGAGGAGTGACACTGAGGGAAACTACTGCAGGAGACAGGGTTACTTGTGACATGTCCTAACTGTCATTTGCTCATGTACAACAGCATATATATAAATGCAAAAGACTTGAAAATTCTCTGGAGAATTTGACTGTCCTCTAGGTAGAGCTGTGATTGAGGATCTGTGCCACAAAATGTGCTGTACAGCTCCAGTTTGAATCCTTCTGGTAAAAGAAGTCAGGTGAGAAACTGGGAAATGCCAGGCTGTCACAGCTACCTCCAGTTAAATGAGTTAAATATGGCTTATTTTTTTGCCTGATACCCCCCACCAGCCTGCCCCACCCCTGCAGAAAAAGCACTCTTTTTTTCTTTTTGATTAATAGCTTGTTCATTTGAAGAATGGAGGTTCATTTGATTAGAACCTCTCCTGTACTAAGTGAATTTGATGTAAATTAGATTTAGTCAAGTTGTTGAGGGTTTTTGTTTGCTGTGGTTTGGTGGTTTTTTGTTTTTGTCTTTTTTTTGTTTGTTTTCTTGTTTTGTTTCTTCACAATAGAATCTCTGAACAGTAAATTAGCTTAAAGTTTTCTGGCTCAAGGGAACTTCAGTGCCTTGTAGCATTTTTGCTTGACCAGAACACAGAACATAATTCCTACAATAATAGAAAGCTATTTCGTATGAGCCCAGCTGCAAATTTGCCAGGTTGTGACATAAGAAATGTTAGCTCCTTCTTTTATTGGTTGTCCAGCTGGAAAGTTCTGCAACTTCCTTGTTGTCTCTTTGGAACTTCCCATCATCTCCAGTATTTGCTAATTCACAGTTGGTCTAATACATGCTTGGTTTGGGGCCATCATTTGTTTGAATTTAATATCTTTTTTTCTCCACAGGATGCTCCCCTGGAGTTAAGCTAAAGAGGATATTTCATTCTTTTTAGAAGCAATGCTCATCTGAAGTTCTAAAGCCCCCCTTTCCTTTGTGCCAGTAGCTTTCCTTTGTACCTCTTCTGTTAAATAATTTATTCTAAACTGAAGACTGATTCTAAATTACTGCTGTCAGGAAGGGTCTTGGTCTTAAACTGACTTTCACTCTGCCCTGCTTATTATAGATTGCCCTGTGACAATCTTTGTGTGGCATGTAGCAAAACAATCCTAGTCATAAACAGTGCACAGATTATTCATCTACAATAATTTGAGCAAAATAAAGTTCATTTTTATGTTAGCTAGTGTGGTGCATGTCACTGCAGAGTCAACACTTGCTCAAGGTTACTGTGAGATTTTGGGTGGTTTTTTCCTTCTCTTTTTTCTTCCCAGTATGCTAAGAATAGAGAAATATCCATGGTAACTGTATGTTATGTCATGGCAAATGTTGAATTTCTGTGTGTGTGTGAAACAGTGACAGCTGCATGGTGCCATTTCTAAGCATTTTCAGTGTATGTGTGTTGGGCAGGATAAGAAGGTTACCTCATACATTACCAACTTTAAAGCATCTGAGGTTCAGTATCCTGTGTTTGTATTTCTCTTCATGCTTTGCTTTTATCTATAGCAGTGAGGTGCTGGGAAAATAAGCCTTGCCATCAAACCCTCAAAGCCTGTGAATCTTTAGAGAGTATAATTAATGTCCTTTGAGACACTTACAAGTGAGGAGAGAAAGGGAGAAGTGTAAATTTACTCCTACTTATTATTATTTCTGGGCTCAAAAGCTCCGTATCCTACTGGTTTTACTCAGAATCAATGTCACTTCAAAACACCCTGGAATTATTGACCACTTCCAGGTTTCTGAACAGGATTGTGGCAAGTTCTCAAGCTTTTTTTTTTTGTGAACTTTACTAATGAGTCTTAGGGCACATAAATATCTTACTTGAGAACTTGGACAGTGAAGAAAGACACAAATTGAGCAACAGTCATATCCAGTCAGAGCAAAGGTCAGTCTTAAGCAGCAGTCCAAGCACTGTGTGTTGTAGAGTATCACAGAATCATAGAACAGTTTGGTTTAGAAGGGACCTTTAAAGGTCATTTAGTCCAAACCCTGCGATAAGCATGGACATCTTCTAGATCAGGTTGCTCAGAGCCCCATCCAGCCTGACCTTGAATGTTTCCAGGGATGGGACGTTCACCACCTCTCTGGGACACCTGCTCTAGTGTTTCACCTCCCTCACTGTAAACACTTTCTTCCTTATATCTAGTCTGAATCCACCCTCTTTTGGTTTAAAACCATTACCCCTTGTCCTCTCACCACAGGCCTTACTAAAGTTTGTCCCCATCTTTCTTATAAGCCCCCTTTAAGCATTGAAAGACCACAATAGCGTCTCTCCAGAGCCTTCTCTTCTCCAGGCTGAACAACTCCAACTCTCTCGGCTCCGCCTCACAGGAGAGGTGTTCCAATACTCTGATCATTTATGTGGCCCTCCTCTGGACTCAATCCATGAGTGTCCATATCCTTTTTATGCTGGGGTCTCCAGAGAGGGACACAGTACTCCAGGTGAGATTCAAAAGACCAGAGTAAAGGGGCAGAATCTCCTGCCTCACCCCATTGCCCACACTACTTTTGGTGCAGCTCAGGACACAAATGGCTTTCTAGGCTGCAAGTGCATATTACTGGATCATGTCCAATCCCTCAAACCCCAGCACCCCCAAATCCTTCTTGGCAGAGCTGCTCTCAATCCCTTCATCCCCCAGCCTCTTTTGATAGCGGAGGTTGCCTCAAACCAGGTGCGGCACTTTGCACTTGACCTCGTTGAATCTTGTGAGTTTCCCATGGGCCCACTTCTTGACCTTGCTGAGGTCTCTCTGGATGGCATCCCATCCCTCAGGTTTGTCAGTTATAGCACTCAGCTTGGTGTTGTCTGCCAACGAGTACAAACAGAACAAAGAAAGAGTGTTGTGATAACTTGTAAGAGACTTTGCAAACGTTACCTGTGGATACCAGGGTGTGACAATGTACACAGCTGGTCAACCTGTATATCCTTTTGACTTGCATGGAGTCAAGCACTTATTTCTTTGTCTGTCTGGTCCAAACCAGCATTTCAACTGACATGGTTTCTGCCCAGTGAAGGAATAATTGAATACAAATATTTTTGTCTTTTGGAACATAGCTGATTGGGTTCTAATCTAATTTTGGGATCAAAAATCTCGTGCTCTGCCAACCAAGTCACAGAGGTTAGCAAGGGCTGCCTCTGGAAACAGCAGTATATAAATGCAAAGATGAGCTCTGAAGCAAGAGCCCAGGCTTATTAGGAGTGCTCCTCCAGAAACTGCCTAATGCAAGTCCAAACAGACCCTGACTCTCCCTACAGTGGACACCTCTACAGGGTGGTTCAGCCTCCTGGAGTCTGAAAGAGTTTCCCTAGCTATGTTAGGTGGTCCTAGGCTGACTTAGATCTCGGCTTGGGCACTTAGCAGGTTTGTTGTAAGATTGTCTGTGCTGGAGACTTCGTAGCAGTAGCTGGCTGTGAGCTGAACTCTTCTAAAGCTTCTGCATTCTGGAGTCCCTCAAAACTCCCTGGTATATGAGAAACTGAGACACAATGTTTGAGAAGGGTGATTCAGAGCAGTTTCTGCTGACTTTGAAGTCTGAAGGGTGCAAATAGTGTTTTCTGTGAGAGGCTGCATCAATAGGACAGCTATGACAAAAACTGGGCTATGACAATTTGTTGGCTTTTCAACTTGAAAGTTTATTTAAAATAAATACTTTTTAAAATTTATGTTTGAAACTCTAAGTTTTACCACTGCCTGTTACAGGGCTGCCTCTTTTAATACCTCCTACCTGCTAAGGTTTGGTAGCCAAAAGTCACTAAGGATAGGTTTTCTATGAAAATATGACTGTGAATTTTCCTTTTTTGGTCCTGATGGGCTTTTTCCATGGGATGTGCATGTGGGAAATGCAATGCCAGTTGATGCTTCCACTATAGATATTTTTTTCTCCCTGGTAAAGTACTAGTAACAGTACTAATTGATGACATGCTGCTGCTCTCTGTTGCCACTGAAGACACTAAAGGTTTTGGGATATGAGGAAATGTGATAGGCTCTTCTATGCCAGGGTAGTTCTGGTTAATGTGGTGCAATGTTCAGAGGCAGGCACGTGGCTCTTCTGACATTTTCAAGGACATTGTACACATCCTTTTTAGCATTCAATGTGCCTGTTTCTGTTCCCATTTATTTGAGTGTGGGTCCTGCAAATTTAGCTAGGACCAGAAATCCTCCAAGTCCAATACTAATACACACATTTCATTACCTATATTCACATATTGTCCCAGTCCAGCATTTAAAATGTAGGCGAGAAGTGAATTTCATTATAATGTAAAATATTAGAATTATATATGAACATAATATTGAGATTCTAGAGACAGTAACTTTTTGATTGTTGAAATACAACATGCTTATTTAGGTCACAACTTCAACTGCAATGTTACTTGCTTCTTGTAACAGATTTCAAGGAAGAATCAGCTTCCTTTTTTAGAGGAATGTTGTACTGTACAGTACAGTGTGTTTGGTAGATGATGACCCAAACCACGTGGGCTCAGAATTTATTTTTCTGTGTTCCCAGTGATATTAGTGTATTTACATCTTCGTGTGAATGTAGTGATTACTTGCTTATATGAAAAATGCATTCATATTTTATCTTTCAAAGAACAATATCCTGTAACCTGTTGTTGCCTGTTAATACTTTGGTTAAGGGAAAATGAGGATATAAAGTCATTCACAAGAGCACTTGGCTTGCTGAAATAGGTCAGGTATTACAAACAAACCTCTGGATTTTGCTTCTGCCATAGAGAACTGCAAGAGCAGATCTGGGAGCCAAATTATTGGATTTTCAGGATTCTTTGTGAAAGTATGTATATATAAGGAAACTGTTCTTTGGAATATCACAGCTACAGATGAGTTGCTCAAGGTAGATTATGGTTTACAGCACCAGAAACTTCCACCCCTACCACTGCCCAGTGTCCAGCATGAGACTTATGTGTACACTCAGTTTGCATGCACAAAGCAAATGGGTGAGACTGGTGATCACCTGTTAAGTTCAACGCAACTGAATGTGAGAAGGATCGATGTGGTATTTGATGTTTTTAATAATAAGAATGCTCTGTTGCCTGTGACCTGTTACTCAAGAGGTTGTAACAACTGCAACTTTCAAAACAATCAAATTAGTTGGACTTGATTTATTTCTCTTTGATTTCTGTGAAATTTAGGGATATGTTTAGTGATAAAGACAGGTGTGGTTGGGTACATAATGCTCACAAAAATGTCCAAGCTCATGCTCTTGCACCCTTTCATGGGGGTCAGTAGAGTGTTTTCCAAGTTTGTGCACCTATGATGGGCAGGTATGATTTCAGAGCTGCTGTCTTCAGCTAAGTTACAAGTGCTGGGCTCTGGCAGTGCTCCTGGGCTGCTCCAGCTCTGTTGTAAAGCATTTTGAACCATGGCTCAGCCTGTTGGTAATGATGGCCAGGTTATTTGCCTGCACTGATTATTCAGACCTTGTACGGTGAACGAGTTCAGCTGATCTCTGCCTTTGTGCATAATTTTGTTTGTAATTACGAGTGCTGTTCTTTTAGGCTGCCTGCAGCTTTCTGTTGGTTCTGATTACACTATAAGAAAGTTCATGGCATTTGCTGATTTGGTTTCCTCCTTTCCAGAAATCTTCTCTAGATTGTTAATCCAAATGTTCAAGAAGGTCGTAGAAGGGAACCTTGACGTAGTCTGAGAGCTTCTTGTAGCACCGATATGACTGATAGGTCTAATGGAAGCTGAAACTAGAAGATGGTCCAGCACAGAAGACTACCAGAAAAACATTTGCAGATCATCTTGTCAGTGATCCTGCCAGCGATAGTATTCAGAAAGCCAGGTCTTTTCTGCAGTCAGAGCTTTTTGATGGCCTTAACTCTGACCTCTTTTGCTCATCACCATTCCTCAGGAGGAGTGTGTAGGAACCTGTGGAGAGCTTGACATGTAAAATCCCCCAATCACATAGTGTTTTCTTCTTCTTTTTCATTGGGGCCAGGACTGCACTCCAGATGTCTGCAAAGGAACAAGTAATATGAGGAAGTATAAAGGTATTGAGAGGACAGGAGACCTGCTGGCTGCTACTTGCTGCTTGTCCTGGGGAATAAAAGTACTATTTTGATCTGCTCTAAGTAGCAGACCAAGTGTGAGCTTCTTGAATCTCTTGATGGTTAAGTAAATTATGTGGATGCGTGTGTATCGTTGGGTTATTTAGAATTATATGGTGGATTTAATTTAAACTGATCTTCTAAGGGATATCAACAAACTGTTTCATTTGCCAGGGGAAATCACCTTTTATTGTCTTTAAATGAGAATGGTAATTAGGAGGACGTTTGGGTGAAGATTGTTTCTTGGGCTAGGTTGTTACTTTGCTATTCACTACATTACCAAAGGGAAATAGCCATGTCCCCATCTAATCTGAACTCATCAACAAGTGCTCAGAAACACATGTGGCCTGTTAGTAAAGTCTATAATTAAGAGGAGGAAGGGAAAGCCTTCCTAGGACTAGCATGTAATAGGACAGGAAGAAAGGGTCAGCCTTCTCTCTTGCTGTTCCCTCTGAGGTCTGAATGGTCTAGTCCTAACTCAAAACAGCTGCTCTCGTCATAAGTGTTGTGTGTCCGTGATGCAGAAGGGCAAATTGAGAACTATACCCTGAGCAGATAAGAAAGTAGCTAAGAAAAATAATGCTGTGTTCTATGAAGGCAAGAAGCAGATAGTGATGAAATAGAAGGATTGCTGTTGCCTTAAGTGGATGTTCATAACCAGCAGCATGGAAAGGTAAGGGCCAGAAATTTAACCTAAAACCAATTAAGTAATCAGAATTTATCAAAAATTTAGCACTTAAATTTTGACAGCAGCTGAACATTTAAAGACAGGAGCACCTAAAGTCCTTGAGTCTCTAAGGTCTTTATCTTCCTTTTTACACCTTCATAGTATTGACTCTCCTCCTAGCAAACTTTTTAAGAAAAGCTGCAAATGAACATATCCCATTTTAGTGTACATATAATACTTGGGTGCTGAAGTTTTGAAATGGTCCAAGGTGATCTCTGTTGATAGGGCTTTATGGGAGAAAGAACCAATGCCTTGGGCTTTCTTTGATATTTGTGTCCACAAACATCCCTTATCTGTTTTCATAGCAGCATACATACATTTATCTTGAGAAAATGGAGGTTTAGCCTCTTGTGGTTTTTTAAGTATGATTATTCAAAGGAGGGGAGAGGGAGGTAAGGGGTGTTGTGGGCATCTTAACAGATAGCTGTGTCTCTAAGTAGTTTTATCTTTCAAACACACCTCCTCCTTCCTGTCAGCCGTGAATTTCTGAATCATACACAGAGGAGAAAAGGTGTTTGGGTAGGTGTGGATTTCTACCAGAATGCAGTTTTTCAAACACTAGTGACATTCTTAAAGTGTGCGTACTCAGCATAACATACTCATTTGTGGTTGCCTCCTCATTCTTTTAGCTAATTAAAGCAATTTATTGAGGCATGAATATGCAACAAAGCTAACTCTCAAAAGATTGGTTTTTTGTTCTGTCATGGTTATGAATGTAGTCTGCAGGTTTTTTTCCATATGCCATTCCAACTGCTGGCACATGGTTTTTAGTGTTATAATCTTGTACCTTGTTTCTTGAATGGCTTTGATTAAAGCTTTGTACTTTTCTAGTGATGCTTATTTCTTTAGGTTTAAAAATGAAAATAATAATGATATTAAAAAGACGGCAACTCCTCCCAAAATAGCTTTCTCTCTGCATGATTCTTGTATCTATTCAAGGAGATGTATTAGGACTTTTAATACATATTTTTTCTCAATCCACACATAGCATAATAGATGCATTTATGGATAGTAGGAAATTTTGTGAATAACTAATGGTATGGGCATTATTGTGGAGATATGTAAGGGTAAGCTGTGGGGGTTTTCAACACTAATAACTAAGCAGGAAGTGTAAAAATCTCAGGTACCTATTAGCTGTAGTACTGCAATAATTGTGCAATCAAGACATTTAATTGTTAATGGTGCTTTTTTTTTTTTTGTTGGTTTTGTTTTTTTGGTTTTTTTGTCTTGCCTCACCAGACACTTGAAATCCTGGACAGCACACAAGTATAGAGCAATTGAGCAGATTTGCTTCATAGAGGCATCTTAGTTCAGGTAGAAGTTTAGAATCATTTGTATTCTGCTTTTGTTGCTCTTGAAAATTGCTGGAGTACTCCGGATATAAGAGGGTTTTTGTTGTAAGATTGTGGATTGGAGGTGTTGCACTTTTATAATGTCACCTTGTCAGCGTGTACCTGATCCAAAGAGCACTGGGAATATTGTTTACAGCTGTTGGGCCACATAATGAATGTCTGTAACTTAAGTCTGTGAAGTGATGCTATTTTACACTTGTCTGTTCAGAGTGGGTGCTGTGGTTGCTGAGCGCTTTTGAGGAAGTAGCATGCACTGCAGTGGGTCAGGTCCAGTGCCAGCAAGAGGCAGAAGACAATTTAATAATGATGCTGTCCACACAGATTGGCCAGCTGGATGCTTCCAAAGCAGGTGGCAGAGTCTTTGTACTTGAAAGAGAAAAATAGTATGTGAGAACTTTAAATTGGACACATCATTCCCCAGTAAAAAGTTATGCAAATTAGAAACCTCTCATTAAATGCAGGCTAGAAGGAGTAGCTTCCCCATGTATTTGATCAGATGGTGTGGTTTTGATTGAAATTTATTTCATTTTGTACTGAGGATTTACCTTTTTATAAATTATGTTTAGTTAACTTAAATGTAATATGAGATGTCTATCTCTGGTCCCCAGATAACACTGAAATTATACTAGTTACAATTTTACAAATCTGACAAATCCCTGGTAATGGTTATCTTGGTTAAAATCTAATTAATAGTAGTATAGCATTACTGTCCTACCTCCTTTGTGAAATATAATAGTCACTTGGTGACTTTCAGACAGTAGCTGCCTGGTAGGCATGCATGCTGCAGTGGTAGACTAGGAATATGCAAATCTCAAACACTCAACAATATGCCATTTGCTGTGATGTGAAAGACTTTTAAGAAAGTTTCTATTGCAGAAGGAGGCATTTGAAGGAGTTTTTTTTCCTTGAATGGGGAGAAAACGGAGACTAATGAAATATCAGTGCATCCTGGGGAAGTGCATCTCCAGACTTTTTCTTTGCTTTAATTTTCTGCATGTGGCATGCATATAAATTGGAGAGACCTGGTTTATTTTGTTGTTTTCTAGTTCCAGACCCTGGTGAGATACATACTGTTCCATATGTTTGTAGGATTATGCTTTGCTATGTTGTCTAAAGTTCCTTAGGCAGAATAAGCATCTAGTATTGTTCAGCTGAAGCTAAGTATTTTCCTCCTGAATGTAACTCTGTTTGTGCTTTGGCTCAGAAACAGAGTGGAAGTCAGATTCAAGGGATAAAACATGATAGAACAACTATTCAGTGAAATGTTAGATTTTCAGTTCTCATCCTCTGAGTTTTAGAATGTGTCTGAAACAACGCATGCTGATCATCAAGTTCTCTACCAAAGCAATGGGGTTGACCTGAACCCATGTAGGATAGGGAAGGAAAGAAGAAGATGAGCATTTGACTGGAGTTTCTAAAAATGCAAACCATAAGGTCTATAATAGTTCTAAGCCTGTTTTCAGTGCAGGTGGTTGAAATTTTTGTTTGTAAAGAACTTCCTCAGCCAACCAGCCACATTTCTGTGTGTGGTGGGGAGTTCTTTGCAAGCACAGTGCAAAGTAGTGCCTGGGTAGACTGTAGGACTGTAGGACTGTAGGACTACTAAGCTTTGGGATATGTATCTGTGATCAAATCAAAACCAGGACCCACCTAGAAAGATTACAAAGGAAAAAGTGAACAGCAAGAGGGGGCTTTTCTTCTCTAGAATCTCTTGTTTTCTCTGGCTGCTACCAGCTGAGGTGTAGTTAGTGACTCATTTGTTATAGCTGACTGCTAGGAGGAAGCCTGTGACTCTCACGATCTGTTTCAGACTTGGATACACCTTTTGAAGTTCTTTCATTAAGGCAGTGTTACAGAAAGGAATGCATCATGTTCCTGTGCAATGAAGTCAAGACCACCTGGGAGTCATAGCAGCAACCACAGCATTGCATAATTGCAATGCAATAAATATAACGTGGCAGGAAGTATAAGATCTCTCGTGACTGTGTTGATCATTTCTCAGCTGATTAGTTGTTGCACATTCAAACTCTAATCACTGCTACCACAGTGTGGGTTTTTTGCTAGACCACCTGATACTGAATGGAGTATCTGGAAAGCTATCTGCTCTTGCTTTTATTTTGTGTGCTAGCATTTTTTTGAGGTGGTAGAAGTTGGTTAGTGATGAGCATCCTCTGTTAATGCAGGTGTAAAGTTGAGTGCTGGGATACTGATAACCAAGAGAAACACTTCACAGTTAAGCAGGCTTTACATTAGGTGGAAAATGGCATAGCATAATTGCTCATGAATAGTACCTTTCCCTAAGCAATGGCATCTGTCGTGCTACTAATTCAGTCCATTTCAGATGTTGGCAGAGGCAGCAGCATCCTTGCAAAAATCATAGCACGTTAATTTTCATTTTAGTCCTGATAAACACTAGCCTGAAGTGAAACAATAGGAAGGGTAGAAATGAGCAGTAAATAGTGCAACCACTTTGAAAAGACCTAAAATTCTTAAAAGATAGAAAACCAAAGAAAACTGGTGACAGCCTACAGGCAAACCTAACTTGTCTCTTACACACATCTAGTTTGGAATTTCATCGTACTTCTGATTGAGGAAAGAAAGACCAATTATCCCAGGAAAACATGGATTGCATTACATATGCATTCACTGCCAAAGGGGGAGAATGTCGATTACTTAACACAAAAGTGCTGAAGCCATTAGTACAGCCTTTTAAGAGTTGAAATAAACATGTGTATTATATGCCTGTAAATCCCGGTGGACAACACAACTGGTGTCATATTCCACAGTGGATCCATTAGCAACATAATGTCATCTAACCACAGGCCATGCTAATGGTTTAAATTTGAATGTGTGTGGATTTTTTAATTTATAAAAGACACTGCTGCCTGATTAGAATAAACCTCTTCAGCATAAAACTGCTACTCTTGTGATACATCACTTCCAGCAAAATCAATGAATGGGAAGGTGTGAAACTAACCTTTCTGAGCATGCGAGAACTAAGAGTTGAACAAAATCAAATGTGTCTGTGATACTTGATGGCACAGAAAAAAAAGGGCTGAGATGTCTATAAAAACAACTGAAATCTAGTGTGGGGCAGGTGACAAAGGCTAGACAATGGCACGTTTGTGCACACCCATTTTATAGCTGAAGATAATTGGCCCCACTATACTCTGGGCAACAGTGCCCCACTGACAGTAGTGGTGCTAATTGCTTGGGTAGAGAAATTGGCCATTGTCATGGGCCTGATGCAGAAAAGAATCTGTGTAAAGCAAGTCTTTCAAAATCAAAATGATGACCTCAACACAGAAAACAGAAGGATGTGTGAACTTGAAGACTGCTGTTCTTTTTCATGATTTCTTTAAATGCCTCTGCCAGAGGTATGGAGGCTACTGCTGGGGCTTCAAACCTTTTCAGAAAACACGGCACTTGTACTATACAGCTTCCCACGTAATTCCTGTGTGAAAGCATTTCACCAGATGGCTGTGTTACAGGACACTAGTAAATCATTCTCTCCTATGGAGCTGGGGGGCAGACTGCTAGTCTTGATAGTGTATGGCTAATAGTACTGCTAGCAGTACTTCCCTTAATGTCTTCATTCTGCATGGTTCTCTTTCTGTCAGAAAATGCATATATATTATCCTTCCTCTGTATCACTTATGGTCCTGAAAATTGATGTTCATGTTAAGCACAATAAATAAAGAGTTGCTTGCACAACATGTGTCCTGCAGCTTGGTTTGGGTTGAAGAGAGGAATAGAAATAACCCTCTTCTGATCAGTAAAGAAGCAGAATGGGGATCTTGTGCTTATAAAAGTTACCTGAAACAGTTCTCATTTCTCTTAAATGAGATGCTAACTCCACCACAGAGTTCATCTTCCAGGGTACTGTAGAGTGTCAGTCAGCTCAACTCTGATACCTTAGGAGCACTCATTTTTACTGCAAAGATTATGTGATCATAATGAGAGAGGTGTCAGTTTTAAATTCAGTAGTGCTCTTACCTTGGACTGGCTAGCCTACTGGAGAGCTTGAGCAGAGCTCACAAAGTACTTCATGAACCAAAGCCTGAGCTTGCTTCACTGCTGCCCCAAGAGACACAAATTTTCCTTTCTCAGTAAAAGCACTGTGTAGCAGCAGTACCTGTTTTCTAAACGGGTGTGCATGGGTCAGCTACTGGAGTGAAACAAACCCATTCTGTGCTCACACAAATCAAACATTTTAAGTGCCAAATCCCGTAGAGAAGGAGGAAAACTCTAATCAAATTTGTTGTATGGAGATGAGAGCAGAGGTTCAGACAGAAGGAAAGCAGGTGGAAGTGGGATGGGAAAGAAAGTGGTGCTATTCAATCTGTATTGAAAAAGAGAGCAAGACAGCCTTCAAGTGAGTAACTGATTAGTATTTCTGCAGTGAAATAAGTTCTACACAGATAAATCCTAACTCCTCACTGTGCAGGGTCCCTCTTCAGAAAAAACTCTGCTGCATTTTGTTC
This sequence comes from Atrichornis clamosus, assembly GCA_013400975.1. Taxonomy (NCBI): domain Eukaryota; kingdom Metazoa; phylum Chordata; class Aves; order Passeriformes; family Menuridae; genus Atrichornis; species Atrichornis clamosus. The sequence continues at coordinate 66,815 of WBMZ01001163.1, forward strand.
CTTTGAAAGGATTTCTGAATTCTGCTGACTATTCACATGTTTTATGTATATATCTATGCATGTTTTAGTAGTGTCATTCAAGGGACTGTTTTAATCTCCTAGCTATGTGCAGTTAGACCTCCCATACATTGCTGTTTATATAAGTCCTTTCATGAAAACCCAGCATACCTTAGGAATTTGATCTCATGTCTGTAGCTGAAATACTATCTTCTGACTACAATATGAAAGGTGATACTTGCTTCTTTTTAGTCACTTTCTTAAAGCCCAAACCAGCTCTCAGATTGTCTTTTCCCTGACAGAGCTAACGGAAGCAGAAAAGTTCATTTAGTTCTTTTCAGCACAAGGGACAGGTACTTTCTATGAGAACATGACAACAGAATTTAAAAAACTACCTGTAGTTGACACCCAGCACTGTGTGGTTTCTTCTGACAAGCTAAGAAGGTTAAATTGCAGCCTTTCACAGAGCTCTGGTACTGTGTCAGTGACTCCTGGCTGTGGGGCTGACTGATTTCAGTCAGGGTTGTCTGACAGGACTGGAGGAGACTTCACTAGACCCAGGCCAAGCTCAGGTGGTTGAGGCAGTTCTGCCCCTGCTCTGTGAAGTGCTGTTCTGTGTTGTGCCCTTTTAGCATTAGCATAGAATCATAGACTATGATCCTTGTAGATTCCTTCCAACCCAGAATAGAGTCCAACCCCTGACCCTGCACAGGACAACCCCATCCTATCTCCCAGTATACACAAGCTTGAAATGCGTACTTTCACAGCAAGCCATGTTTGCTGCACTGGTAGAGGGCACTTCTAATCATGCTTCTAAGCCTTTTGTGGCAGCTGCTGCCAGGTGCTGAGCTGCAGGCTCTTGCTGCTGAGATGCTGCAGCTACCTTTCTGAGCTGCTCGTTCAGTAGGGAGCATGTCCCTTTTCATCTAAGCAACGTGTGAACTAAAGCAGGAGATAAGAAAAACATTAGTTACTCACTAGCATCTCTGATTCTCTAAGGAAGGCAGCACTAGCCTGTTCTGCCTTATGGCACATCATGCCTCGCCGGCACCTGGCTTTGGCTGCAGCAGGGAAGGTCTGTGACTGCGCTGTTAAGTTGGGATGGTCAAAGTAGCAGTGGTTGGATAGAGTCTCTCTAGGCCAAATGTGAAGAGAGTTGACTGGGTTTGAGCTGTGCAGGGAAATACTATATTGCTTTTGTGATTTTAGAGCAGTGCCTTTTGAAAGCTCTTGCAGAGCCCACTTTACCTGACATAAAGTAAATGCCCCAATGTTGATTTTTTTGATCCTTGAAAGCTTCTGTTAGAGGAAAAGGCCTTTCCATGTGACTTATGTCAATCTCCTTGATGGTGAGCTAGCTTGCAGCCTCAGAAACCAGGAATTTTGTTTTTTAAAATGCTGGGAAATGCAAACACACAGAAGCTTTATTAACATCCTCTGCAAAAGAAAGTGTTAAGCTAGTTGAATACAAGTTTGGTTTCCCATTTGTTATTCTTGTTGTGGGATTTCTCATGACTGTGAACAGTCTCATGTAATAGACCTTGTTCTATAATATTACCTACCACATGCACTTTCTGCTTCAGAACCTTACAATCTGCTTGACATTTTCAAAATTACCAAAGGGAGCTGTGCAGGAATTACATCCTAGTTTTTTGAAAAGCTTAAAAAAAATTAAATAAGGCAGCAGCACATTCTGAAGTATACTCGGTATGTAATGAACATGCTCTGAGTTTTTTGTGAGTCTGACTTCCCATCGTTAAGTGAAGAATTTTCAAGACTTCACTGCACCTTTTCCTAAAGAGGCTTGATTGCTCGTAGTAAAACAGCTAAACCCATTCACTCTTTCTGGTCTCAGCATATAATCAGTATTCAGTGTTGTTTGGAGCCTTTAACTGAGCCAGAAAATCAGTCTTGCAGTTCACATTTGCATGAGAATGCTTAAGAAATGCATGTTCCTGTTTTTTCCTTAATTCAACAAAAGTTACAATTGTATTAGCATATTCCCAGTTAAGGAATCTGTTTTCGCTTGGGTTAGGAAGAAAAAATGTCAAAAATTGTGTTCACAAATGGGAATGCAAAATAAAATTTGGCAGCAATGGCATAGTTTCCTCATCATATTTTTCAATATCAGACATTAATGTGTAATGTAACAGAGGTGAAAATAAAACACTCAAAGTGAACATTTGGTATTGAAACATAGTCGAGATAACACTGATCAATCTTTTTGGTACTTGTCATGTTCTTGCAGATTGCTTGAATATTCCTTCCTTGGGGGGAAGCTGATCTAGGAGAGAAGTTTGGGATAGCTTGTAACAAAAGCAAATGCCAAGTGGTTTTCTTTTGAGAAATTCTAGTCTGTCATTTCTTCCAGTTGTGATTTTTCGTGGGAGTCATGTTCAAAATGCCTATGTAACTTTTCCCACCATGTGCAGCTCCAATGGGAATCCTTGACATAGGATTATTTTAGCTTGGTTATCCACAGCTAGCATTCCTCACACATGAATACAGTCTATAAGAGGCAAATTAAGCATGTATTTGGCTTGAAACATCAATATCAGTCACTGAAGTAAATCTAGAAGGGCAGCAGCATTTTCTTTAAATTGTTTTCCCCTCTTCAAGGGAGTAATCTTTTATCAGATTTCTTTGGCACCTGTGGTAGCAGATACCTGAAGGTCTCTGCCTGGGCATGGTAACAGCAAGGAGAAGCCAGGACAGGCAGGGGAATTGAGGCTTTGAAACAGCAGTGAGGACCCAGCATGGGGTGGGTTTGGAGTATAAAGCTGATGTGTTTCATTGTGTTCACTTGAGGGAAAAGGAAAAAGTAAACTTTTAAGCAGCTTGGGAAGCTTCAAAACAAATTTGATTCTCTGGTTTTTATCACAGTGTGGAATGACTCAGAAGCCTTCAGAGACTTTCTCATCATTGATGAGATCCCCACTAAGCTTTTTAGGGTTGGGTTGCCTCAGCTACGACTGAGGACAATAAAATGTTAGATCATCTGTATAATTTTTTGGCCATTTATCTTGATGACTTGGCTTCAGTAGTGATATATGGGACTCTTTCTTCCACGGTAGATTCCTTTCAGCATCAGACTTGGAGAGCCTTCAGTGCCCTCACTGCATCTTTCACTGGAGTGCCAACTTAGCAGAGACTTCTCAGTTTCAAATGATGTGATAGATTGCTATGGTGACAGTTCTGTTGTGCAAAGCTGCCAGCAGGGATGGGTTAGGCTTAAATGAAACACATTAGGATAAATGAAACCAATGCGTTGGCTTAGTTTAAAGCTTATTAATGATGGAGTATTTTCTTTTTGCAACTTGGTTCTATTGAAAATGGATCCCCAAAACTTCTACAATTCTTTTGTGAGGCCAAGAGTTTTATGTCTAGTTATGGGGCCCTTTATCATGTTTATGCTTGCTGTTTTGAGCTAAGGTGCAACTTCAGAAGCATCCCATGAGTCTTGGATTAATTATCGAAATAGTAAATGATCAAAAATTAAATTATGTTCTTTCATTTCTAAGCTGGAATTTTCCACTTTCGCTGTCTAGGCCTTTGTTTCTCCATTGAGGATTTCCCTTATCAGGGATCTCTTCATGCAGACATGAGAGACAGTTTCTTACTTCCTTTCTGCTTTTTCTAGACCTTAGCTTATTTATTGTTTTTTTTTTTTCTAGAATTCTCCTGATATGGTATACTCCTTTTATCTCCCTTCCTGTTAAGTAAGGACACCTAGACTACAGAGAACATTTCAGGTAATTCTCTGGCCACTTTCTTAGTCCTACCTTGTATCTCCTGCTTGAAGACCTGGCAGTCAGATTATCCCTCCAGCATAACTAAGGGGAGTTTTGGTTCCCTTTTTGTGGTCCTTAGTCATGGCACAGTATTTTAGGATTTCACATTCTTCCCTTATCTTACATCCAACATATTTTGTCATGCATTTGATTTGTTTAACAATGCCTACCACTCAAATGAATCATCTTATTCTGAGATCAAATTCATCTGTATAACAGACCCATTGTTATTAATGAGTCTTCCAGTTTCAGTACTGCATGAATCCTACTTGCAACGATTTAATAATGATCTGAAGGAAAATGATTCAGTGTTGTTGAACATTTACCACTTAATTTTTTTCTGTGCTCTATGTTGCAGTAGTTCCTGGTTTATGAATTGCAAAGGTACACATTTTTTTATATTGCCATGTAAGGCTAAATTGAGTATTTTGGAGTACTCAATGGCTATAGAAAAATATCAGCAATATGACTGTATTTTTTTATCTTGCTGACTTTTTCATACCAGTTTCCACTACATTTAAATTAATGTCAAGCTTATCAGCCTAGGCTTTGCCCAGATATCTCCTGGAATTTCATAGAGAGGTACAAAACTTTTCAGAATACGTAAGTAGTACCCGTTGAATAAAGGCGCTACTAATATATGGGTAAAGGACTACTGATATGCCTAAATGTAATAGTACCAGTCTTTCTCCTTATGAACCTGTATTCTAATTCAATCTACTGAAGGGCTGCCACAAATAAATAAAAAGGACAGAAAGGGCCCAATCCCCACCAAAAATAATTCCGAGTATAAGAGAACCATAACTGTATGATGAGTATGGTCTGTCATATGTATGATTTCTTTGTTTTGTTTTAAAGGAAAATGGCAGTTGGTAAGAAAAAGATGTCCAAAATAATCCTAATCGTCTATGGTGTACCTATGCTGTCACATGTGTAGAAGTGACTGAAACATTTGTTGTGGTGTTCTCCCAAATGCTACTATGAAAATGAATTTAGATGAACTTGGACTGAGATCTGGTGAAGATTGTCAGGAGGACTATAAATGGCAAAGACCAATGTGTTGTGTGTGATGAAGGGAGGAGAAAGAGACTGCTGAGGGGTGAGGTGTTCCTCAGCTTTCATTAATGACCCATGAGAGGAAGTAAACAAAACGTGACTCAATTTCACAGATGCTGCTCTGTTCTGAAGGACTGAGAATGCTATTTAGAGTAAAAACACAGTGCAGAGGGGAATGAGTGGGATTATAAACAAGGAGAGAAGACGGACTAAAAAAAAATCTAGTCTGTGTGTCTAGAATGAAAACATAAAAATCATTCATTTTTCTACAAACATAGACATTGTTAAAGGAAAAATTTCAGCAACAGGCGTGATTAAGGAGATGTCTATCCTCTGGCCAAACTGAAAAGACTGTTGGAGTGTAATTACAACCAGTCATTCTACAGTGTTTATGCTGGTTTGTTGATGTGCAGAAGCATACCATGGCCAGTGGAGTATGTGTGTTTTCAGGTAAAGTGCAATTTGAGCTCTCTGCATGGAAGAGTAGTTCTTTAATCAGCAGATCTGTTCTGTATGGAAGGGAAGTGAGATTGTCTCAGTCTTTACCTACCTACATAAGACATTGTTTTCTGATGCCAGCCAGCTGTCCAAAAATGTCAGTAAATGTGAAAACCAGCCTCTCAGCCTCAACTACTGGCTGACCTGGCCTTTGCGGGTTTCACGAAGGTGGTGTGAGCAGGGTGTCATATCAGCAGTCTGTGGGGGCACAGTGACGGCTGGTGATGCTGCTGCTGGAGGTGCAAGTATAAGGGGATGGGGAGTTTCATGACTGTGCTATGCATAGCTGTAGAACCAACTCCTCTTATTTCCTTTCGATTCTAGCATCTCTGGGTTTTTCCAACGTCCTTTAGTGTCTTTATCGGGAGAGATTATGAACAAACTTTTTTCCTTATTTACCCTTGTTTGCTTTCTCCAAGCGTCTTCTTGTTTCCCTCTATTTCCCCGTTCCCTTTGACATACGTGAAGAGTCCTGTTCTCATTGTGAATTATTTGGATAGAAGCTTTCTGTTATCTTTGAATGCCTTTCTTGCCTTTTTTTTATTAGCGTAAGAATACTTGGGAATTTTTTGAAGGGAAAGAAACGGAAGGTTCTCTCTTAATTACCACCAAATATTAAGTGGTAAATACTGCTCTCTATCAGTGCAACTTCAGATTTCTGATAATTGCCTAGATAAAAGATTAGAGCAGAGATAGTAATTTTTCATATCCTGCAAGTTGAGTACCTGAAAGCTCATTTGGCCAAGCGGTGCACAAGAACATGAGAAACGAGGGCAGAGAAGAACTGAGGGGCTGATTGCGAATGGGTATCCTGCTGCTTCCCAAGGCTTCACCTCTTCCCTAACAATAAGGGAGGGAGGTAATTGCTTTGCAGCAGGCTCTTGCAGCAGCCTTTGGCTGTTGGTCTCACAGATGCTCTTGGGTCACTTCTCCTTACAGATACAGATCAAGATTCTCTCCTCTGTGGTGTTGCAGAAGTGGTACTTTACATTTCTGCAATCTCTTGTACTGGGCTGTGTTTTAAAGGGATTTTAAGGGCTGGATTTGGTCTCCAACAGTGCATCTACAATCCACCAGATCTGTACTCTGTGTGCTTAGATGCAAGCATGTATGGCATACTAACACACTGCTCCTACGTTGCCTATTTTTAAGATTATGGAAAAGCATGAAGTGCTTCAACTAAGACAACTTATTTTTTCTCTCTATTTTGCCATCTATTGAAAATGTATTTGGCAAACCTACTAATCAATGTTGACTGGTCTGCTGTGGGCTGTCTTATCTATGTTTGGCTGTCTTGTCTGTTATGATTTGTTGAATATAATTTTGTTTTGTTATAGCCTAAATTTCGATGAAAATTCTTTACATGTCTGCTCACTCAAAATGAGATTTATTGAGGGTGATAGAAGAACACTTATAATGTGCAGTGTACTGAATGAAAATATACTCATAATATTGCACTTGTTTTACATCTGCATTGGTAAAAGGTTGCAAAGAGTTTGAATTAAGGAGAGAAAACTGCAAAAAAGAGGACAGAATGCAGATTATGAAGGGATGGAGTAAATTTTCTTTTGCTTTTCTTTATTTCTTTCATGACTGACTATCTTATCTCCAGGCTGCACAGTACTTACGGGTTTTCTTCTGAACCCCTGTTTTTTTGTAAAGCAAACTTGTCCAGGTGTCAGTCAAGCTCCTGAGGTTTGAGCCTCAAACAAAAAAGAAATAGTTTTGCCTGCTCTTGTTTCCAGTCATGTGTTGCTGCTCCCTGGACCATGAGTAGAAGAAGGGGCTATGGGGACAGCAATGTGACTGCATCAGCATCACGATGCTGCTGGACAGTGCTAATGAGGAGGGGCTGTGCTACAGCCCTGTCTTAGCCTCTGCCTTCCCTCCCCTATAGGCTGGCCAATTCCTGGCTCATTTGCTCTCTTCTGGCCGTGATAGCTGAAGCAGAGACTGTCTCTTGCTATGTGAGAGTCTGACACAATGAAATTTTGAAGTGGAGGTATTGGCGTACAAGAAGGGAAAATTAGAGAGCACAGGGGAGCTCTGACGTTGACTCTGTCTGGCAGCCTGGGGGCTCAGAGTTGTCCAAGATTTGGTAAGATCTTGGTACTCAGAAGCCATGTAATAATGATAATTATGTTTTTCTGTGCCTTGTTGATATATTTTGGTGCATTTATCATTCTCTTCTTTCCCACCACTCCCCCTTTATGGCTACTGCATGACTGTTACTGTTGAAAGTCCAGCAAACTTTCAGTATAGTGGTAAATTGCAAGTGCCCTGCACTTTTGTAAATGATTCAAGATAGGTAAAAAGAATCTTAACTTTTAAAAAAGAAACCAAACCACACCACAAAACTCTCTACCTCTCCTTAACAATATTCTTGCCACTTTGCTTGAATTTTTTGCATAGCACTACCTGTGGTAATCCTAAAACTTCACTGTAGCTCTGTCATCTACACAGAAAAATGGTGTATGTGAGACATGTCAAACAAAGCAGAAATGTGCAACATGGCCTCTCTTGGTCACTTCAAAATCATCATCTTTCTCTCTTGCTGTACACTGTGTTCAGTACCTGGCATTGTGCTGTGTCCTGCAGCAGTGTCGCTTCCCATGCGTTTGCAGAGTGCCATTCAGTGAGGGTAATTATGCTGTAAAAAACACATATTCAGAGAAAATGGCCTATTTTTTCTCCTAGGTCAGTCCAGGGTAAAGAGTCTCCTTCCTTCTGAGAATAACATTCTCATCTCTTTTATCCAGTAGCAGGCTGGCTGTGGCTTCTTGTTCTGCTCTGCACTGGTGTGGCCTCATCTTGAATACTGTGTGCAGTTTTGGGCACCACAATATAAAAATGACGGTGAGCTGTTAGAGACCGTTTGAAGGAGGGCAACAAAGATGGCAAAGGGCCTGGAGGGGAAGCCGTGTGAGGAGGGGCTGAGGTTCAGCCTGGAGAAGAGGAGACTGAAGGGAGACCTCACCGCAGTTACAACTTCCTTGTGAGGGGAAGAGGAGGGGCAGGCACTGATCTCTTCTCTGTGGTGAGCAGTGACAGGACCCAAGGGAATGGCCTGTAGTTGTGTTAGGGGCGGATTAGGTTGGATATCAGGAAAAGGTTCTTCACCCAGAGGGTGGCTGGGCACTGGAACAGGCTCCCCAGGGAAGTGGTCACAGCACCAAGCCTGACAGAGTTCAAGAAGCACTGGACAAAGCTCTCAGGCACGTGGTGTGACTCTTTGAGATGGTCCTGTGCAAGGGCAGGAGTTGGACTTCATGACCCTTGTGGCTTCCTTCCAACTCAGCATAACCTGTGATTCTGTGACTCAAGTCAGCCAGGCCTTGCTAAAATGCCTTGTATCTAGTAATCTGGCTAAGAAGTCAGCAACCTGCTGATATGTAAGGTAAAACCTGCAGAGACTGTGCTTCCATTTCTCAGTATATTAAAGTGAAAGAACAGAAGGCTTGCACTGTAAAGCTTAATTAAACAAATAGATTTTCAGCTAATGTACTGGAGAGAGGAATTGCTGTGTGTAAATGATAATAAGAGTTCCCTATCTGAAAAACAAAACAAAAAACTTAGCAGGGGGGCAAAAAAAACTTAAAGAAAAATAGCTGTCAAATTATTCTGAAAGCTACTGGTTACATGTCAGTCAGAGGATCTTGCTGCTCATGGCAACAGCCTTTACTGACACGAGATTAGAAGCTGCTTTTTCAACTGTCATCCAAGAGTGTACAAGTAATTGATTTTTAGGTTCAACTGCCAAAAATAATAATAAAAAGTGACTTAGATTGGATCACATGTATCACTTCCCCTCATCCATATGGAAAACCAAAATTATTTTATATGACTAAAATATTACATTTTGGTTATTTTTTTCATAACAGTGAAAAACCAAATTGATAGATTCTCCTTATAGGTGTGTTAATTAGTTTCTGTTTTGTTTTGGCAAAGATAGGAGGGGTTAAGCATTTCATACCAGATTTGAATATTTCATAATATTAGTTAGGTATACTTTTTTTACATAAAGGGTCAAATTTTGAAAGCTGTACATGACTATGTACTGTATCATTCTCAAAGGAGACAACTTGAGCCTCTAACATCTGATTGCATGTTCATAAGATTCATAAGGGGAAAGACTGTGGCGTGAAAGCTGTCTTTAGAGATTTTAATCCTCAGTTTTTCATAAAATAGTCAAGTAACTGAAGCCTCTAATGTAACAAAACACAAGTGAAAATGTACAACTCCCTGTCATCTCCTTGTAGGTAGGCACAAAAGAAATGTTGTGACAACACAGTGAAATCAAAGGTGATGTTTGTCTTCAGGATGTATTAAGATGCCTCTTGGAACCAGCCGGGTGTTACACCCTCACTCTCTCCTGACACTGGCACCCTAGACTCACAAACCCCTGTAACTGAAGGTGCCACTCCAGTTACAGATACTTAGTTCACTAACCCCAGTTCTTCCAGTTGCTGGCACTGCAGACCCCCATATACATACAAAAACACAGAAATGAAAAGCCCTCACCCAGACAAATTGAAAAAAATGGAATCTTACAAGAAAATAAGACAGATGGTGCTGATCAGGAGCAGGGTGTTGACAGAGAAGTGTTAACAGGAGATTGTTCCCTTTTATCCCCTTATACCCCTCTATTTTCCCACAATTGTTCCTTTCCAAATCACCTAGATCCATCCTTTTCCCTGCTTTCAATTCCTCTCATAAACATCCCTTAGGTCCTATGCAATCCCCAAATGTCTGCATTCTGTAATAAATGTACCCTGCCATTGTGTGTCCACGCTGTTTAATGCGTGTGCAGACCAGCTTTTTATCACATAACCTACTGCCATTATCTTGGCTTATTTTTTTAGTCAGTTCATATGTTTAAGGGGGTTATGGTGCCTCAAGGGCCATGTGAATCTCTCTACCATGAAATCTGGGGTGGGTTTTGCTCCATAGGACTGAGCTATGTTTCAAGAAAACCATTTCTGGGACTGTGTTGCCTGAGTTTGTGCTTTCCCTGAGACTCTGGTCCATGAAACACTGACTGAATTTACTGGCAAATTGCAAAGATTAATAAGTTAATTAAATATTTTTCTAACACCAAACTGGAATTTTGTTCACTTCTGAGGAAAACGTGAACACTTGTCTTAAGTCTGATTTTTGTTGTTGTTGTTAATTTTTAAACTCAACTCTATTATTCAGTTCTTAGTCTTTGTGACTTCTGGTTTCTGTCTATCAGTTGCAGATGCAAGAGAGCCCTTAGATAAATTGCTTCCATTTTGACAGATCCATCTTCTAACAACTTTGCTCTATGCCTTTTAGTATGCCAGAACCTACATTAAACTCAGTCAGTTAATAGTAAAAGGGTTTTGGTAGAGAGTGCTGATAAAAAGTAGATTCTCAGACTTTGTGCTGTTGCTAGAGGAATTTGGGGGTTTTTATCCTGTAAGAGGTCTCCAGTCACTCTGTGGCTTTGACTTAAGCTGGAGCCAATGGAAACCTGTTCTCTGCATCACACTCGGTTTCCATAAAATAATACTTGTGGAGCTCAGCTCCCCTAGTTATTTCTGCTTCTAGCAGTACTGGACAAAAAGGAATTTATTTCTGCAGCTACCACAGAGTTACCATGCTGTAGGATAATGGGACTTGCCATGGAGTGAGTCTGTCTATTGACCTTTCTCCTTTCTAACTGAATTCAGTGACTGCTATTGGCTATTGCCGTTGCCAAGCAGGAGACATAAAAACAAGATATTAGTTCAGCAAAACCTGGTCCAAAGGAAAGAGTCTTTCTAACCATTTTGGAGAACCTGCCTTTTCAGTTGTTATGTTCTTGGAAGTAGCTGTGGATGTTCCTTCTCTGTCAAAGCAGCTAACCTGTGTGCTCTGGCTGTGCTCCCAACCTGGGTGGTTGTGGCTGCAGCCATCTGAGTTGCACACAGAGATGAGGTAATTCTGCTTCTGTGCCACCTGCACTGATATATCTGCAAGGAACAAAGACTAGCAAATAGTGACAAATCAGAAGACCAGGAAAGAGAGAGGAAGAAAAAAGCACCAAATGTTAATCATTGGGATGGTAGTAAAGTAGTTCTTGAAAATGCTTTTGGATGCATGCTATATTCATTAGGTTGATTTTTCTCTCAGGTTCACTTAGTCAGATTTGGAGGTAATGATTTTCAAAACTTCCTAGATGACTTCAGTACATGCCTTGCAATCTAAGGGAGAAAGGTCTTTTATCTTTCTGTGTACCTCAGCTGTGAGACTGGTTTCATAGTAAAGAGTTAGCTTACCTTCATCTAAATAAGCCATGTGTGATAGCACTGAGAGCTCTGTTCTTTTCCCTTGCCACATGGCAGTGTTCACACCTCAGCTGTTCCCTGTCTATGCATATTCAGGAGGAAATTACAAGAGCGTGGATTTTTTATTAATATAAAAAATGGTTTTTAGTGTCTCTGTGTATATTTGTCCTTTTATAGCTACAATTAGGTTTTTTTTTTTTAATGTAATCACAGGAATCCAACGGTAGGAGGCTTCAGAAAAATGGAAAACGTTATGAGCAGCTCAGTCAAATTCCTAATGATTTTTAGAAACATATGATGAAAGAGAGGCTGGTTTTGTGCTAACTGGATGTATTTCAGCGTGGACTTGACATAGGTGAAGACAAGGCTTACATGTAATGTGTAAATGTCTCTCCTGTGATGATGGTGATATTATATAGGGTACAACTGCAATTTGAGATGCACATGTTCATTTTGTAAGTCCTGCTGATGTTTGTTTGGTACAGTGTGTATAATTTCTTCTGTGATAGGTGACAACCTGTGACAGGTGACAACCTGTGACTGAATCTTTCTGAACAAAGGACAGTTTCTCTGAGGCTCTAGGAGATCTCATCTCCTTGCAGAGAAACTTCAGTAAGTTCCCAAGGTTTTCAACCTGAGTTGCATGAGCTTCTCTCCCACCTTGCCCCTCATTGCAGCTTTTTTTTCCAGATTATTTCTGCTCATCAACTAGCAGAAAATCACCTTGTTTATTCTTCAGTGCTTAACAAAACAGCCTTGTTCTGTGGAAACAGCACAGAGGAGACATTCCAGTGCCTTTCCCTAGCTTCTGAAGAAAAAAGCATGTGTTGTGTAAACCCTTTTCTTTATGTTCTATAGCAAATGGAGCCATTAAATATGATATTAACAGAAGCATAACTGATTATCTCCACAGAAGTTTAAAACTGTTTCAGAGAACTTTTCACAAGGCAGAGCTGAGGGTTAATGTATGTAGTGCTGTGAGAGACCCCTGTTGCTAACAGGTATTTTTCAGTGCAGCCTGTCAGCAGCAGATGAGGCTCTCGTCTGTCTGCTTTTACTGTATCTGGAAAGCAGAGCTCCAGGCAGCATGGTGTGGATGTGGAAGGGTACAGCTGCTTCACAATGTGAAGCTTGGTGTGGTGTGTGCAGAACGAAGGGGGGAGAAAAAGCTACTATCTGTGTGTATCTCCTTCTTTCCTCCTGAATCTACCCTATTCCCTCTGAGCATCTCATGCAATCGTAAACACCCTTGTTTCCCTTAAGGTCCTGTGAAAACACAGATCTGGGGAGGGCTGGATATTTTTGTTTCAGAGGAATTTTATTTTTCTTTATGTAAGGAGAAAGAGATTAGGAACATAGAGCACCTGGATCAGGGTAGAGGTATGGCCAGAGACTGTGGGCATGGACGCTCACAGATATGTAGCACAGGGCCACTGGGGCTTCTGTTCCCCTCCACCTCAAGTAATGGCTGGGCTTGCCCTTCATCTCAACACTTTAGCAGACAAGGGCCCAAGAAGGCTCAGTGTTGCTACCCGTGGCATGGCTCTCTAGCTGACCTCCTGCCATCCTTCTCCAGCTAGCTGCTGGAGGCCAGTGAGACCCTCATATAAACTCTGCCAGTATTTCAGCTGTCCTAACAGGCAATTTCCATGAAATAATCTGTATTTGATGAATTGCTCTCCCTTTAGTTCCATCAAATGCTTTCTTCTCTGCTGTAGCTGAGGGCATTATGTTGTTCATAGCAGCACAAATCCTAAGAGCCATCCTGTGACAATGACAGGGTTTGAGAGCATAGTGTTTGCTCTTTCCTCTGTGGGTGAAGGGAGAAAAGTCTTACTGAATTCCAAAAGTCTGTTCAACTTCAGTTGCAGTGGCTCTGACTTGACCTTCAGCCCTGCAGCTGTAACTTGCTCTTCCAGAGAGCTGAAAAGTAAACTGGTGACGTACTAGTGCTGCTTGCACAAGGGGGAAATGGAAGCAGTTGAAAGACTCAGATATGAATGTGTTTGCTCTTGGTCTAAGGTTCTGCAACACCGAAAATACTTGGATTTTTGACAGAGGTGGTTTTAAAAAAACTGAGCACTAAATAAAGATTTTTAAGTTAGGGGACATCTCTGAAAATGTTGTTCTTGCAAGGTCTTCCATTGTTATGCCACTGGAAACATACACCTAGTCTTGTGTCCCAATCCTTATTTACAAGAAACTTAAGGGAGTAGGATATTCAGTTTGAGACCTTTTCTTTTATCTCACCCAATTCTGTTGTTTCAATCTCTTAGATTGCCTTTAAAATTGTATTTCGGGTTCTTGTGCCTCTCTTTTGATGCAAAGGGCTAGATTTTCAAGTTTAAACTTTTCTTAACTTTTGGTCACCAACACTGGGCAGCCATCTAGCTGTTGTGGACTGCCTCAAACTTCTAATTTTATGTTCATAATTCATCCAATATGAGGAAAAAGTATGTTCCCTAGTGTTGGGGTTAACTTGAGAGAATAATAACCAATATCACTTAAAATAGCTTACCATGCATAGTGGTGTGACTGAGAGCAGCTCTACCAGTTTTTTTATTTTAGCAGTAAGCGTGCTCTTAAGTGTTCTGGGGATGATTTCTCCTGCTCTCTCCAACAGCAGTAAGAAAAAATGAAAGAAGAGGGTCATTGGCAACTGAGTTACTGTAGCAGGTTGAAAGCCCAGCCCATTAAATATGAAAATCCATTAATTGTATAAGTTTTGATTGTATCTTTCTTTGAGATCCAGGACAGCATACTCATAGCGACACAAATAGGTGGATGTACATTGGCTCACATAATTTGCAGTGTGTCTCTAACTGTGGAAAATTTTGTTGAAAGTGTGTGATTAATACCTCCAGTTATTATCTCTACTTGAACAGACATGGAAAGGGCACTAATAAGTCCACCACACAGCTGTTGGGAGGGATTGAGAACTGGTGGGATCGAACCAAATTGTGTTTTGTCTTTTGTGAGCGTAGCATGTTGTTGAAGCCTAGAAGAAAAATATGAGTGATTGTTGAAATTCTGCTCCTGTAATCTGCTGAGTTCTGATGTCTGAGAAGACAGGCTGTTTAGCAAATACGCCCTCACATTGCCATTAGTGTTAAGTAATGGGATTTTAATATATTTAGTTATTTAGATCATAATAGTCTATCGGCTTGATATCAAATACTCAGCATGAAGTCCTCAACCATAGTCCTACCTCCTCCTCTCCATTTATCAAGAAATAGAAGCCAGCAACAGTGTAAATATAGTACTTTTTGCCAGACAGAAGTTACTTGCAGTCTATATCTTTTCAATCACTGATATATTGGATATGAAAACTGTTTGAAGCCACGTTCTCAGGTAAAAATGCAAGTTTTAGAAGAAAACTGAATTTTTCCAATCAAAAAGTAGTTTTGATGCAATCCTGACATTTTCCGTTTGGAAACTCTGGATTAAAATTGTAGTTCTGCTTTATTTCATAAGGTACCCTTTTCCCCGTCTACCCTCCACTCACACACACACACCAGTTTTTAAATCTGGAACCAATGTGTCCATTGGAAAAAAGGTCTTTTGAAGACCTCCAACTGAAGAGATATTGGCTTTTTGTAAATTTTTATCTGTGTGCAGTGGGGAGGTAATTTTTAAAGTACGTCCCTATGGCTTGCTTGTATTTGTAAAGCAATAGCAAGGCTGGAATTAGAAATCATATCAGCTGAACCCCACCTCTGCATTTCTAATGCAGTAGAGCTTCTCCCAAGGTGGGTACTTACAAAATGCTGGCACAATCACTGAAATCTGAGATGTTATGAAAAAGAAAAACACAATGTTTTTGAAAAACCTTGATAGAACACTGGGGCAGATGGCAGTGGGAGAGAGATGAAAAGCAGTCCTTTGTGCGAATAAAATGCATTCTATTCAGCTCACTTTGGTTGTGGAGCACATTGCACTGAATTTCATAACACAGCGTTACCGCATCAAAAAGTGTGTGACTAGATGTGTGTGTTGTTGCAACTGTCTGCACTTTAAAAAGGCAACAACCCTTGTATCCCCACTCACCCACAGGAGCAGAAAGCCCTGGAAGGGTCGTTATTAGCAGGGAGGTTTGGAGCTAGGAACACTCGGTCCATGGGGCTGCCCTGACTTCCTGTTGTGGCCGGCTCTGCAACTTGCTTGCAACCTGCTGGTGTCCTTCAAGGCCCCCTAACTCCTGGTTCTTTGTGCACCAATTTAGACAGATCTGTCACTTCAGAGAGAAGATTTTGAGAGCTGCTACCACAGATCGCCATGAGCAAATTTCAGGCTGGGTTATTTCTGTCATGGAGGATGCATTTTAAAAACAAATGGGATCTAATGGGATCTAAATTTCTTTATGCAAACTGTTTGCTGCTGTACTGAAGTTGTACAGCTTCAGTGTAAAAGTTGGTTGAGACCACACAGATGAGCACAACACAAGAAAGAGCCACAATCGTGGAATCATAGAATGATAGAAGGATTTGGATTGGAAGGGACCTAAAGACCAACTACTTGCAAACCCCGTGCCACAGACATGGACACATTCCAGGTGGACAAACAGCTGAAAGAGTGTGCAGGAGGCAGGTGTAAAATGACTAGGTCAAAGGCTCAATCACAAGATCTTCCTAGGCATACTAGACATCATGGCTGAAAATGAGCCGGTGAAAAGTATGGAATTACCTGGTTTTGTTACACATAGCAGAACGTATTTTCCCACTGGTAGCAAGGCTGTGATTATCTCCCAGGTCCTAAAGGAGTTTGGCTCTGCCTCTTGCTTGAGATTGATAGTGGGGGAAATCATGGGGCAACACACTGCTAATCATTATACAGGGCATCTCCTGCTGCACACAGACAGAGGAAAATACTTGAGACATTCTTCCAAAACCACCTGCCCTGCAGCTAGCAGAAGTCTTTGATCTCTCTTCCCATTTTGAAGTCATTCATTACCAGAGTCAGTGAAAAAAGTCAGTGGTTCACCAAATAAAATAGCTGATTGCTTTGCTTTTAGGCAATTTGAGGCAAGTTCTTAAAAGACAAACCCTGGGAGGCAAGGCAGAAGAAAATAGTTTCTACTGTGAAGGAGGCTTATTAAAAATAGGGAACATGTAAAGAAAATTCACTCTCTAAATATCAACTGTGCATGTCCAAATTGATTTCATGAATCTATCACCTTTTCTCACCTTTCTCTCCCCTGTGATGAGGTCATATCTAATAAGTTTCCTGCTGTGATCCCAACACTTGGTGAAAAATCTATGGGAAATCCATTCTAGGAGCTGTAGTTTGGCATAAAGGCCTTCTATTAATGAATTGACACCAGAAACATAGCTTTCATCTCCTGCAGGGTCACTGCTATAAGGAAGTACTTATGCTAAAGTCATTCTTTTGTTCAGAAACATGGTCTTGACTGAGCTGCCAGACCCCTGGGAAATTACATTTCTGTGGAGCTCGAACATAATGAGCAACAAGAAAATCCTGCTAGCTCAAAAGTCAGGTTGGTATATTCCTGCTGCAGCAACACCCCCAGGTTGGCAGTATCCAGTGTGCTCACCTCTGCTGAGATAATTGCTAGCCTTGGCACCTTATTTCATGGTGTGGTGGGCTGACCCTGTCTGGACACCAGGTGCCTGCCAAAATCACTCTATGGCTCCCCTCCTCACCTGGCCAGGGGACAGAAAATATAATGAAAGGCTTGTGGGTGGGGATTAGGACAGGAGAGATCAACTCACCAATTATGGTCACAGGCAAAACAAATTTGACTGGGGGAAAAAAATTTATTAAAAATCAAATTAGAGTAAGATTATGAGAAATAAAAACTAAATCTTAAAACATCTACCCCTTCACCCTTTCCTTCTTCCCAGGCTCATCTTCACTCCCAATTTTCGTTACCTCCTTACCACCTCAGTGACATAAGGAGATGGGAACGGAGGCTTTGATCAGTTCCTCACACGTCACTGGTGCTCTGTCTTCTTCAGGGCAAGACTCCTCACACCTTCCTTGCTCCAGTGTGGGGTGCCTCCCATGGGAAACAATCCTTCAGGAACTTCTGCAATGTGAATCCTTCCCCCACGCTGCAGTTCTTCATCAGCTGCTCCAGCATGGGTCCCTTCCTGGGCTGCAGTCCCTCAGGAACAGGCTGCTCGGGCATGGGTGCCCTGTGGGGTCACCAGTCCTGCCAGCAAACCTGCTCCAGCATGGGCTCCTCTTTCCATGGGGCCACAGGTCCTGCCAGGAGCCTGCTCCAGTGCAGGCTTCTCACAGGAACACGGTCTCCTGCTGGCATTCACCTGCTCTGGCAAGGCAGTCCTTACACAGGGTGTTCTGCTCCACCATGGACTCCCATGGCCTGCAGGATCCTTGTTTGGACCATATATATATATATCACCACTCAAGTTACACTCCCAGCACGATGTGGATTTTATACTTGCAGAAATCATGTAGAAACACACTGAAGTTGAAATTAAAGTACTGGTGCCACTCAAATTCCTCTGCCATGTCTCACCCCAGCTCCCCACTATTCCAGTCCTAAGTGCTAAATCACAACCCCGGGCAGCATCTCTGGGAAACCAGAGAGACCTCAGCTGAAAGCAAGAGGAGATGGCTCTTCATTGAAATTTATCTGCAGTGTCAATTGCCACATAATATAGTGGTTACCATTCATTGATGATAAAAGCTTTCACTGTTTGGTGGGGATTCTTGAGCTTTATTGAAAATAAATTGATTGGAACTTGTTAAATACATAAAAACATTTGGCTCAAAGTCCTGGAGACCACAAGAACTTGTCTGTCAACCACAGACCATGAGGAAGAGACTATACCTGCTTGTTAATAGATGCCTAAGGTCAGGAGTGGGAGGTCGCTTCTGTTCAAGAGCATCTATGGGGGCGGGCACATCCTTGCTTGGACTAAATATGACCATTTCTATGATATTGCTGTTCTTAACCATGTTAACTTGTATTAAGAGAGGCCTGCCTAGCTATAGAAAAGTCCCTGCTAATCTGCTTTTAGAGGTTACGCTTTTGTGAGGTCAACAATTTCTTCTTGCTATGCTTGTTAGAGAGCACATGTAAATATGAGTCAAGTTACTGGATTATTTCTAACAAGGAAGTGCTAGAAAAAATTAAACATTTTTCCTCCTTCAAACTGTGAAAGGGGGAAAATACGTTATATATCTTGATTTGTCATGTTTTTGTTTCTTGCCCCTTCTATTTTTTCCTAATTTTAAAGTAATAGTACTTAAATGGACAGAAAGAGGAGGAGAAAAAGGAGTTTTATTTTTCTAGCCTTGTGTTGGGTCTGACTGAGATAGAGTTCACCTTTCCCTTAGCGGCCCTCACAGTGCTGTGCTTTGCACTGGTAGCTGGAGGGGTGTTGATAACACGCCAGTGTTTTGGCTGCTGCTGAGAAGTGTTGTCCCTCCGACATTCCTTCCCCCATCAGGAGGGCTGGGAGTGGGCAAGCTCCTGGGAGGGGACACAGCCAGGCCAGCTGACCCAAATCAACCAAAGGGATACCACTACAAGCCTTAAGCATGGTCTTATGTGGTGTCAAACTTACCTTTGTTTTGCACAGTTCTGTTGACCTGTCCTGGACCACGCAGTTTTACACGGGCAGGAAGTGGTACTGTATTCAAGTGAATTTTGTGTGATGCATTCAGATGGACTTCAAGCTGTTAAAGCCTGTGTAGCAAGCAGTGGAAACCTTTGGGTTTTGTGCTTGCAGCAGTTTAACAGGAGACACAAAAGAGGTGACTCAGTACTACTGATATTCATCTTCATTGAATTGATCTCACATTTTAATGATAGAGGAAACACATTCACTTGGTGCTAGTTCCTTTCCAGCTAATCCTAGTGGGAAAAGTTTGAGAGAAAAATGATTTTTAAATACTGAATCTCTGTAGCAATTAGGTGATTTGGGCTTTCAAATAGTATAAAAGGCTGTAATTTACAACTTAAATAGTGTAGTTTGTGAGTCAGGAAAATGAGTCCTGTGAAGGATTTAAAAGAAGTTGCCAGAGGTTGAAAAATGTGGTATCTTTTTGATTAAAGTGCTCCAAAGTTTGCATTTTGGCAACGTTGTTGTACAGACACCACTAACTGCAAAATCAGCTTGGAGATGGATCATGAAAAACACTAGCTGGAATGCTATGCCAAAAAAATTGTGCCTCTTGGGAAAGGAAAAAAGCTGTCTGGATTTCTTGCAATTATCTAAAGACAGAGAAGCTGGTGGCCAAGAACACAAAATAGGAGAACAGTTTTCCTGCAGGACTTTATTCATTCTGTTATCTTCAACCCTAAACAGAGAAGTTTTGAACTGGTACCAGAATTGTTCTCTTAGGAGAACAATTACTTACCTTTCTCTTTATTTTCTGTCTCCACTTTAAGGAGCTCATGAGTCTCTCCAGATTGGGAGATTGCAGTTGGCTCTGCAGTCCCAGTGATGGGAAGAGAAATAGCAACACTCCTCTATGTCTGTCTGTCTCAAGAGGGGAATGGCTACTCCACAGGCACACAGATGGGTAGTGCTGGGAGCTGCCCTGTGGCATAGCAGGGTAAATGTAGAGAACGATGGCGTGGCTTCTTTCAGGGCAAAGTTCATTTCTCAACAAAAAGCATGACAATGCTGTGACTTCTGGGTATTTGGTAACACACCTCGTTTTTGATAAACTGCTGAAAACACCACACACTCTCATGTTTTGTCTAAAATGTTTGGTGGCAGCAAAGTTATGCATGAAGTAGAGAGATGTGTTTTGCCTTCTTTTATATTTTCCCCCCGGCTTACTGAGGAGATAGTTTGCTGCAGAAACTGAAGTTTTGCTTTGCAATGTGAGATGTTTCCACAAGCAGGGTAGAGCGGGGAGACTAAGGTCCATGAGAAGGAGAGTAAATCAAACTCGAGGTGCTGGGAGCTGTGTGATGTAGTGCTTTGCAAGGACCTGAGTGACTTGACATTGTTATTGTGGGGCAAGACACAGGAGTTTGGACATGTGAACTTAGAAGGGACATGTCAGCTGAAGATCAGCTCTGCTGAGGCTCAACAGTGTGGAATGAGGTCTAACTGTGATTTGGAAACATGGATGTTAAGTTTGCTGCTTTACCTGCTTTTGCAACAAAGCCAAGATGCAAGTAATTTTACAACAGTTTAAGTTGTGATATATTAATGAAAGGCTTAAATAGGCTGAGAAACTGAGTTAGATGGAAGGAACAGTATTTAATTTTCTTTACATTAAATTTTGTTTAAATGTACTGATTAAGAAGGCTAGTCAGTTGTGGGTCTGTTTTCAGTGCAGCCACTTCCCCAAGTCATTTGGGAGTTTTCTGTATCAAGAACTGTGTGGCCTATGAGGGGATGATGCATCATCCCAGTCTTGTGGAATCTGAAGTGACATGTGGCATTTCCATGTGCTCCAGCTGAAAGAGGGAGCAATGAGTCTGCTGTGTCTCAGGCAGGCCTGGTGGAACAGGATTAACATGACTGGTGTCTATCTGGCTCAGCAAAATGGAGTGCCACTTCTTCAGGCAGCAAGGTAGAATGAATCATTTCAATTGAGGAACTGTTTAATAAAAATGAAACAGCTTTTTCCCCTGTACTCTTTCATTCTGGGGGGAAAAAAAAGTTAATGCTTTCTTGTAAGCACTTCTATTTTCTCTTACACAGAAAAAAAAAAGATTGAATTACTAGAATTTCCCATTCAATAGAAACGTTGATTTCTGCCTGCCCTCCTTCCCCTGCAACATAAGGCAGAAGATTATTCTTGAAACTGGTAATAAAGGCCCAGAAATGGAACACTCAGTTACAGAGAAGAGTGAGACAATTGTGTCAATATTGCGATTTAAACATGATGGTGTCAAATAGAAGTTTTTTTTCAGAGGTCTGCTCCTGAAGTTCCTGGTTAGCCACTAATGTTGAAATGTATTCCTGCCTCTGTTTGCTGTGCTGGGCATGTCTGAAAACTTCCAGCTTTTCATACATGCATGTTAAAAATGAATTACACTTTTTTGATATGCTGCTTGGAATCATGGGTGCTGAGAAATTTTCAGAAGACTGAACTAAAAAGGTTCAAAAAGTTATTTTTGACTTGGGAAAGGAGTTATCAGTGGACGGAATAAATAGAGGTAGTGGACGGAATAAATAGAGGTAAGGGTAAGAAAATAGTGAACAGAACGAGTCATGCGTGGCAAAGAGCAATTCACTGAATTAATGCTTGCTTTGTCAACTGGCATGTTTGTAGGGCTGGGAGCAGAGCTGAGTTCTGGAGAAGGCTAGAGAGGTACTTCTCAGAGCTAGAGCTCTTCCCTCTGCATATAAGAAAAGGGGAAAGAGAGTGTAGATAAGAGCTGTTGGATGTGGATATCTTGTAAAGTAATGAGTTCAGGAAAAGATAGAAAGGAATTTGGCCCTGATCTGAAGTGGGTTGGACACAGACCTGGGAATACAGCCAGAAGAAAGAATGGTGCTTCTCCAAGTCCAAGGGTGCCCCATATGGATGTGGGGGCACAGAACCTCCTCTCTGATGCTGAGTTTGATAGCCATGAATATTGTGCTGTCCTAGAAAATTAGATTTGTACTTTTTTTTGTGAGACTTGTCAGCTCCTTTACTGTCTATCTGGAGTGTCTGGTCATCCTGCTCATTGACTGAGTACAAGGCAGGGAGATGGAGACTGCAGTCAAGGTTTTCTTGTTGTCTGCAGAGATTTATTGACTTCCTTGCAGGATATTTCAGTGTTTTTTCTGTCCTAGTGCAAATATGAACTCTGAAATTCGTATTAATATACACCTCTTTTAGCTCAGCATTTGTGCAGGCAGTTTCTCCATAGATAAATCAGAGGCTTCTGTTGCTTAGATATCTTAACACTGCAAGGTAATGACATTCTCCTCCTATAATTTCTCTAGCCCATTACTTGGAAGAGTGATTTACACTTGGAGGAATTAAGAGAGTTGTCCAGCCCATACAGGATGCTGTGGCTAAAGTAGCACATCTGTAATGCAGCTTCCTCTGGTGGTTTGTCATCAGCTCTGAATGAGGTGAAGGTCAAACCAGGAGAGGTTCAGGACTTGCTTTGAGATCTTACTTTATATTGGTGGTACTCCTGCTTAAAAATATTGAACAAAAAAAATAACTGGTGTAAGTATCTTGCATAAATAAATGACAGAATGTGCAACAGCAGTGGCAATATTGCAGATATACCAGATGTGCTCAGGAGGTTATTTATTCCAGCCACCCACCCTGAGCAGGGCCAACAGCATGTTCAGACTGGGTTGCTCATGACTTTTTTCAGCACAAGGGCAGATTCCTGACGGCTCTGGGCAAGCTTTTCCAGTGCTTTCTTATATCCTGAACGAAATCAGAAAATAGCCAAAAGGCAGAAACAATTTCTTGTTTGCCAGTTTTGTTGTTTTGATGGTCTTGTATTTGTTTCTTTATGTAAACCATCCCTTTTCCCTGTTTTTTGAATGTTTTGTGACTTGAAGGGTGTCAAATTCCCTTATCTGTCTTATTTTATTCACATTTTTTAAAACTGAAAAGCAGTGGAGAATTAAAAAAAAAAAACCAGGGAGGAATTTTCAATTTCTATCTTTTAAGTCCTTTTCTATCTGTGCAGAGGATAGAGCAGGACTGGAGATCACCTGCTGTTTCTCACATAATCCTTTGGGATTTGAAGATGTGAGAGTAGAGTCTATTTCTGATCTTTGTTGCTTTCAACAGCAAAGGCAGCTCTTGGAAGTGAAGGACTGTGGCTCAATTCCTGATTGTATGGAAAAAGATGCAGTTTACTTTCCCATATCAAACCCATTCCTAACAGAAACTCCAGCCCAGCCAACATGCTGCTGGGAGGTGTAGGGATGTGTATCTCCAGGGGACACTTGTGTTGCAGTAGAGCCCTGTAGTATGGTAGCCAAAAATGGACTTCTGAATTTCTTGGTTCCTTCCTCTGAGCCAAAGTGTTACTGCCTTGACTACCACCAGAGCTGTGCACAGCCACAGCCACCTTCCACTGAATGGGTGTTTAAAATCTGCCTCTGTATGGGACAGCTTTCATGCTGCTGCCGGACGGGTGAGGTGTCAGGAGAGCAAGGCCTTTGAAGGACTTTAGCCAGGCTCCCAAAGCTGAGCTGCTATAGACTGTGCTAATAAAGATAAGGAAGAAATCAAAACCAAGCAGTTCCACGGCAGCTTCTTGCAGAGAGGGAAGTGCAGTGGTGAGCAAACCAGTGTTTGCCAAGTGGGAAAAAGGACACTAACTGGCAAGGAGAAATGTTGTGTGCTGGTTTGAGGGACAAACAAGCAGAATAAACCCAAACCACTGCCTATTCATCAGTGGGGACAACGTGGAAATGAGTTTGTAGCAGGAATTTTTCAATGAGAGGTCTCTTTAAATTTAGTGATAATGCCTGCAAATTTTTCCAGACAACCAGAACAACTTTGCCTTTGCTCTGCACTTCCTGCAAGATCTGTGTGAAGTCCATTGATGATGGGCAGATTGAAATTAACAATCATCAGCCCAATGGGATCAGGAAAGTGTGGAAGCAGTAATCAAAAATGCATGCTTAGAGTGAGGAGGCTAACAAAGCAGTAGGAGCAAATATTGGCAAGTATTAGCAAATATTTGTTAGTATCACTGCTGTTACACAGTGCAATGGGAGTTCCAGCCGGTGTCAGAGAAAGTTTAGAGCTCTGCTGGAACAAATCATAAAACCGTAATGGAAATTTTGGGTCCCAGCTGTTCAGGGAACAGCTTGAACCTTCTGATAAGCTAAATTACAGGGTGCCTGACATCTTAGATTCCTTGAAAAATCCCATCCTAAGAAGTTGCTTTCTGCTTTTCATCAATTCTGCAGGTAGATATGGGTGTGTTCTACCTCTGCTCTCACCAGTAGGAGCTTTGCCACGTGGGTCTCTGCTTTCACTCTGCCAGCTTTATTTGTCAGGTTTGCTATATGTTCTGCAAATGCTGAATCGATTCATTTGGCAGATTTATGGATTTGCCTCACACCAGTTATGGTTTAATATGGAAAATAAAGAAGTGGATTTCAAGTTCCACGTGTTCTAGTATCCCTGCCAGTAAAAGGGTATATGGAGGGACAGAGCAAATATTGCATAACTCCTTTTTATATCATTGCTAGATTCAAAAGCATTCTTAAGAACATGGGCTTGCCAGAAATATTCTGAAGGGTAACATGGACGATATTTCAGTTTTATAGTAGAAAAATTCAGAATTAACTGAAGTCCTAATTTTTAGCTTCGGATATGAGACTAGTGAGGTGCTGTTGTACATTTCTCTCCTTGGTCACTTGTACAATTGTAGATGTACTAGAAAAGAGAAGGCTTAGTCAAGATTTGGAAAAGATCCCTGCAGTAGAGCAGAGTGGTTTCACAGCAGCTTTCAGAGTTTCAAAAAAAGTTTGAGAATTTGTGCTTGTTTTGAAAACCAGGAGCTTCTTGAATGTTTTCGTGATACTACATAGCATCAATAGCTGTGCCTTCAAGTTACAGGTCTTTCTAATAAGAAGAAAAAAGATGACCCTAGATCTGAGAGGTCTTTGTCAAAAAGAAAAAAAAAATTCGTGAAGGTATCTTGAATATGATGTGCATTTTGAAAAGAGTTTCTGGAAAAATACTTGTCTTAGCAAAAAATATTCCAACCATGTCTCCTTGGAACCCATTGTATTCAGGCAGATCCTGAAACTATTTCAGAAAAGATGTGATGTGTGTATCTTGCCCAGGTGTCAGTGTATGAACAGAACCTATGCAGATAATACGAATAATAAAATACACACATTTGCTCTTGCAAATAACATTTCTGAGTTGCATCTGCAATCCTAATTTCTTATGTTGGTTGAAAAGGATGATGACTTTGGAATATTTACAGAGTGAACTGTGCTAATTGTCTCTCTTCAGCTAAGGTCAAATTTGGAGGTTGCAACTTAGACACTAACACTGAAATACAGAACATCTAATATTTCCTTACTGGGAGCTTCCTCAGTTCATCTAAATAGGGTGAAATAACTACTTTGATTTGCTAGGCAGTAAACTTGTTTTGCACTGGCATAAATTAGAATGTCAGAGGTGAAACAGTGAAGTGAGGATTAGAGGTCTGGATCTGGAAAGTGAACACTGTAGTAAAATATACTACAGTTGAATGTGGGAGTTACAGTAAGAGTTTGTTCTGACACCAGGTTTTAATTATGGTAGTATCAAGCCTGAGAAAATCCACTGAACTTCTCAGTTTTGCTGTGCTGTGTTTGAGCAGAATTTCATCAGCAATGGCTTGTATCTGTAATGTATAAAACTGCTGTAGGTAATTTATAATAGACATGGCCCTGCTAAGCAGTGCTAAAGGGGCTAAAATGGAGATATTTCTAATAATTAGAAACATTAAAAGTCCTTTGAATGAGAAGTGAGACAAAAATTCTCCCTTGCTACTATAGCTTCCTCTCTATAGGGGTTTGAAAAGTTTTCTTCTTCTTCTCCAAATCCCTTCCTGTAGTTTTTCCTTTTGATTATGGAAAACTCATTGCTCTTCTGAACCTACCATCTGTCAGATGGAATCATCCTATTTTTGCAAAAGAGGAGTGCAAATTGTTGAGAGTGCTTGAGAACTGTTTATAGTTCATAACCACTGCTCATAGACAAAAGGGGTGCAGCTTTCTTTGGCCTCTGGTGTTTGGACTCCTTTATGGATGATGTGAATCTAAAGTATCTGTTGACACTCCATAAGTGGTTTCTCAGAGGCTCCAAGGCATCTTACCGAAATCAAGAGGAGGGATGCAGCATTTGCACGGAGATCAGGGAAGCATCACCCATACATAGCAATAACAACTTTTTGACACCCACCACTGACTTCAGTTTTAACTGCCATGCTACAGGTGCAGAAATGCCTGGAGAGATTTTGCTTAACTTTTGCACTTTTTTTTCCACTTTTCCCATGTCTCTGCACTGCGTGCCATGGGGACCCAGTGTTTTGGCTGGGATCCTTCTGGAACACAGGATAGGAAATTCTTTGCTCAGGCATGGTTACTGAAGAGCTTTTTATCTGATGCATATGACCCTGCTGTTGCTCAGTTTTCTTCTCCTAGTGGTTTCATCTAAGAACCCTGAGTGTGTCACCAAGTTCCTCCCCAGCTCCTATTCTGTGCCTGTTCTGCTCATCAGCCATCCAGCAAAGGAGGCTACTGTAGTTTTTTTATCCTGGAGAGAACACAGACACAGGGCTCTAGAAAAGAGTCATCAAGTACAGAGCCTGGAAAGAAACTTGTGAGAGGGGATTCTGACTACCAAGACTGGTGCAGAGGCAGAGACTACTTGGAAAAGGATAACCTGGGCAGAGACTAATGAGGAAGAGGTGAATGTGGGTGTGTGGTGAGTGGATGTTGGAGAGAAAGGATCATAGGGAAGAGAAGAGGTGCTGAACAAGCAGGTAAAATTGCCTGAGACCACCTCCTCTTCACTAATGGGAAATTGGTTGTGACAAAGAACCTGTAAGGAAATTAGCTAATACAATAGAAGAGTATGGAGAAAGTGCCTATTAATTGTGCCCAAGTGCCTTCTTGAATCAGAGTCCTGCTGCTGCTGAAGTATAAGACAACTGGATTTATCACTATTTACTATTAATCAATTTCTCTTTACTATTAATCTATCTCTATTTACTATCTCTTTTTACTGTCTCTATTTACTAACTCTATTTACTGTTTGTCTGTCACTGTTCCCTCAAAGAAATGTGTAAAGAATAAGCCTAGACTGCAGCAGAATCATGGAGATATTATTTGAGATTGTCACAGTCCAAGTCATTAGTTTCTTGTGCAGCTTGTGGTTGAAGGCCTCTCCAGAAACCATCTCATGAATCTGTTCACCTTCCCAGACTTGTGGTTTTGTTTGCACTGTAAACTAAATTAATTTATTAAACCAAGCAGTCATAAATAGAAGGTAAATTAAAACTGATCTCAGATTATATTCTAAGTGGACCTAGCCTCTTGAGGCAGTGTGCTATGAAGAAGCCTGCCATTTTCCAGATGCAGTGCAGCAGCTCGTCTGTGCCTTCATGCTTCGCATGACAAAGACCTGCTATCTGCCAGAACTTCAACCTGCCTACGTGGGAGGCTAATGTAGCTGATCAGGGTGTGGGGGGAGAAAAAGAGTGGGTGGGTGGGTTGCCTAACAACAAAAGGTAAGATGCAAGGATAAACTTTGTTTGTTTGTTTAGAGAGATTCACAACATCGATCATCAATCTCTGTTTCCTTAAAATCAGGGATAAAATTTCCAGTGACTGCCTGACCTTCTGAGTTTTAGTATGCAGTCCACCTTCACACATCCCTTTCTTCTGCAGGAGCTGGCTGTACAGTCTGTCTTGATTAGATCCTGTAGCTTTGGCATTTTTTCAAATTCTTCTGATACCCATCTTGTCAAATCTGTCAATTCTTTCTTAAAATACTAACAAAACATGGAAGACGAGGTAATGTGCTAGCCTGGTATTTAAAGCTTTCTTTGTTTTGATTTGCTATTACCTCTTATTTTTCTCCCTGTGGGAGGCACAAAAGAGAAAGAATAGATACCAGATCAACAATCAAATTACAATGCCTGCTTTTTAGCAGTCCATGCTGTCATGATTCACTGTAATCAACAGTGGTACTCCCGATGCAGGAAAGGAATTGAGATGACTTGATAAAGCACTTCTACTGTATTCAGGCTTCATCTGGCCCAAGCTTTTACTTCATTAATACTTCAGGTTGCACTAGGATGTAACCTTCTTAAGAGAGCAGTTGGGGATGCATTCTCATGGCTTCAGTTTCATCGTAGTACTGTAGTTGGTAAAAATGAGCAATCTCTTTTAGTACGGATGTTCCATTGAGAGGCTTCAAGCTAAGCTAAGGATTTGTTACTTTTTGATCTTGGGAATAATGTATAATTTATCTGACTTTGGGAGAGCATAATCAGCAAAGGAATAATGTTAAAGAACATAATTATGGTCTTCCATGTTATTGTTGATTGTGTGTGTCTGTAGAGGAGCCTTGGGTAAGGTCAGACCATGCACGCAAGAGTTTATCCTGACCATGTGTTGTGGTGGTGGTAGTGAAATCCAGATGTAAAGACTGGGTGAGAAAGCTGCAGTGGCTCTGGGTGGCTGAGTGACCAGGACTGGTTACATATGTGTACATGAAAAATGCCTTCTTGGGCCTCAACCCTTGCAGGAGAAACAGCAGTAAAACAGTGATAGGACTTGCTCCATGCAGTTGTTTTAATACAAGGACTCAGTTCTGCAGAATCTATATAAATTCCTTGGTTTCTGGACTCTACACTTGTTTAGGAGGCTGAGGATGTTAACTAGAACATGTGTCTCGTGGAGAGGCAAATGAAGGGCCTCACCTGGATTCTCTTTACCTGAATGGGGCTGCTGCATCAAAAGCTTCCCTCCTTTTTCTTCATCCCTCCTAAAGTGTGCATGTACACAGGGATGAACTAGCAGTGAAAAGTTTGTGGTGGGTTGCTCAGTGTCTGGGAATTGGAAGAGGTTTTACAGCTGGGATGACATGTCTGTGCTTGTGTGAAGGAAGCAGCATAGCTTTAAGAGCCCATGAGCCCCGATTAAGTGTCTTATTTTTTACATACATCATAAATAAAACTTCAAAGCTTTGAAAGTGAGGAAGGGGGATGAGAGCACATTCTCCCATTCACTATAAGTGTTTTTGCCTGCCAGAACCATTTACTAAATCTGCTAAACAGCTTTGTTAAGGTGTTTATCCCACCAAGACAGTTCATAGCTGTGGGCATTCAGGGATATAGAAACGAATTCAGGCTATGCCAAGCATACGGGACAATGTTGCTGAGCCTGACACAATACAGTGGCTCATCTGCATAATCCCTCCATCCTGCTTGAGCTGGAGAATGGAAAAGCAGTAGATACTGTATGTCAACCCTGACAGCTTTATTATAACTAGAGAGACTGTTCTTCTGGTCTTGCTACTTCCTTCTTGCCGGCATTCAGCCTGTAGAGAGAGGGCTGCATTGCCCCCTTTGGGGAGCTGGAAAAACCTGGAAGGGTGGCAAGGTTTGCAGGGATTTCACTTCATGTTCTCCCTCACTATGTCTGAAGATGCTGAAGATTCTTTGTCATTCTGCAGATAATGACATTCCAGAGAGAACCTGTGGCTGTGTGGGCTGTCCTGTGTGAGATAGAGTGCATGGTGGGTGAGTAGAGGAAGGCAAGGGCAGGTTTCCAAACCTGCCAGCTCTTATTTAGGCATGTTCATGAAGTGGCTAGATTTTCAATAGGCTGCTGCTCTCAACAGGAATTGCTGGGTGCTGAGCCCTTCTGAAAATTTCACTTCTTGACAGTACGATGCATCACTTAGTTGGAAAGATTGCTTTCGGCACCCTGTGAATAATCCGTTCTGTTTGAGTGTAAATAATATCTCTAATATTTCCTTTTTGGGTTTTGTGGAATATCATGGATGTTTTTTCCCCTGAAAAAGCAGAGAGAGACTCTATTTATTGAAGTTGAGTGAATAATTTTCAATGAATAATTTATTCAGGGAATCAAGTCTGTTTCTGCTTGCAAAAATCTCCCCTCACCAATAACTTACTCAAACACGTGAAAAAGATTTTTACCAGTTCTCTCTTCAACCCCTCCACTCCCCACGCATCTCTTCTCATGGAATGGGGACAAGTTTGGGACCTTGTTGCTCAAACATGTCGAGTAGCATGGCAGTGGTTTCTCAGGCACGTAATCACATGCGTCTGTCGTGCAGACATTTCAAATGATATTGGTTTTAGTAAGCATTTGGGGCAGTATGAATCAATTGTTTGTGCTTTCCGGAAAGTACCAGATGACAAACCCTATAAAAGTGCTCATCTGTTGTGCAATAATGTTGTGTCCACTGAGCAGAACTTTTATACAATTCCACTGGCAGTGGGATTTTCATACAATCCCAGTTGCTCAGCACCCGAACGCAGACAGTGGATAGTTCATTTGTTTTGGAGGCATTTGTTCTGGTGCTGTAGTTAGGCATCCAAATCAAGCCTTGCAGGTACCCTTATCCACACTATTACCAGCCTGCTACGTGTCCTTACCCCTGGTTTCTTTGGTTTGGTTTGTGTAGTTTTTCTGACTATGTAGATTGTAAAGCTTTCACAGCAGGGACTCTCCCTTCCCAAGGAAACTTGCAGGAGGCAGAGCAGTGGGATGGAGAGACTTCTGTGCCCTGCTTCTTGATGGTATGACAGCAGATGCAGTCCTGTGGACTTCCAGTGCAGGATCAGACTTTAGAATATTTCCAACTCCTTTAACTTCACTGAGATACTTAGGGGATGAAGAGCAAGTGTCTAGTAGCACAATTAGTTGAAAGACTGAGGTGAGATACTTTGTAGAGATAATTCACACCTCCTCCTGTAGCCTGGGAAAAGGATGTCTCCATCAGAGGCTGACATGAAACTGGCAGACTGAGTGTTCTGGGGCACCCTCCAGCAGTCTGATCAGTTGAATAATTTTGGCACCCAAATTAAGAGCTTAAAATGAGATGGTGTGAGGATGTTCGTTCAATCTCAAGCAAAGTGGTTGGCAGTCCATCCCAAATTTCTTTCCCAGTCAGTATATACACCTATGGTACGAAGGCCTTTAAGAGGCAGTTGAGTTGAGGCCATGCAAGGAGTGAGCTGTCTGATACCGATGAACAGGTCCTGTTTGAATTTGTATGTGATCAGCGCAGCACTGTCACAGATT
The DNA here is from genome assembly GCA_013400975.1 of Atrichornis clamosus. Classification (NCBI taxonomy): domain Eukaryota; kingdom Metazoa; phylum Chordata; class Aves; order Passeriformes; family Menuridae; genus Atrichornis; species Atrichornis clamosus. Next base: position 98,162 of record WBMZ01001163.1, read on the forward strand.
GCAGGGCACCTACGCAGCTAGTGTTGGCACTGTGTTCCTAGCACAGATGAAAACCAAATTAGACAGAGTGTAAGGCTCCATGGACACCTTGAGAACATCTTAAAATTGTCTAAATTTTTAAACAAAATTTAAACCTTACAGATATTATGGGAAGGTTAATTTTCTTTGACGTTCTTCTGTCTACTTGAACCAGTTACCTGTTTTTGTCTCTCTGTGCTGCCTTCCTGCTAGCAGGAGGCTGGTACTTTTGAGGATCACTCTCCTCCAGGAACATTTTCTGGGACTGAAGGAACTGAGAAAGACTCTTAATCTGCATTTATTGCAGCACTGCTAGACCTGCAACACTTTAATAGACAAATCTTGTCAGAGAAACTAAACAATGAACTTTATGCAAGCATCTTCCATGGATTACTTCTAACTAAATCAATAGCAAGCCTAGCCTGCTGCTCTTAGCTTATTTCCTTCTCTCTCTGCGTGAGCAAATGCTGACATACCTGCTAACTGCACAAATAGCACAGACCAGTGGAGGGGATCCCTAGAATGAAAGCCAGAAGCAACTGGGCAGCGTGGCCATCAGTGAGCTGAGATCAGGCTTGTAGTGAGAGAAGGCTTGTAGGAGAGCATGACAAGGACATTCTGGAAGATGCTGGATCAGATGATTCGTCCTACCATGTTTTACAGACCCGTATTTCCCAAAGCAGTCTGCCCTTCAACTTCCCCTTTTAAACTGTTATAAAGGATTTCACTTGAACAAAGAACTACTGTATGCACAAGGCGACAGAATAAATTACTTTAAGTAAGGCATCCAGTGTCACTTTGAAATTTCCTCTTGAATTTTGGATTGTGACTGGCTGTTATCAAAGTCCTCTGTGTGCTTTTCCCGTTAGCAGAAATCCTGTGGAGGCTGAAGCAGTGGCTTGTGTCTGGCCCCATGCATCTGGGCAAATGATTGTGTCCACGCATCTTTGCCAGACCAGGCTCCACGCCTGTGTACTGAGGCTGCTAATTCCTCCCTAAATTCCAGTAGAATGATGAATTAAAGGCCTCTCTAACATGAAAAATGTTTTGATTCAGAAGTATTGAGGCCCCTGTAAGAGAGGAATTTTGTTGATCTAAAATCATCACATTTCACGGAGGATAATTTATGACAAATGTTATGCCTTTGGGGACAAAAAATTGAAAAGTAATTCCCGAGGGAGAAAGATAATATCTGGTACGTGAAATTAGTCATAGGTTGGAGAAAATGTATGGTAAAACATGAAACCAAGTTTTTATTAAATAATTTTTTAGGATATTTTAGGATAAATTCCGTTTTCCAGATCACCCCCTTGTGTATTTTCTTGTATAAAAGATTGCTAGTGTTTATAAAATGTTGTAATCTAATTGCTTGCTATGTCTTTTCAAGCTATTTCAAGTGATTCATGGAGAGAAAGCTGCCTTTCTAAACATTACCTAGTGCAGGAAGTGAAAAACATCTAGTCAGAGACACCAAAGCCAACAGGGTAAGCTTAAAAATCACAGCAGAAACCTGATTCTAATCAGATAAAATGCTGCTTGGATCCCCCTATAAACTAAGCCCCAAGGGTGCAAACTGAATTTTTATGAGATGGTTCCCCAAACACCAGTTTTGTAACAGCATATAATCTAAATGTGCATTTCCATAGACTTTCTGTAGCAATTTCTGTAAGGCTTATTGTATCACACAGATACAATACTAAAAATAACTTTTTAGTTAGAAAGTACTCACTGGGCAACTAAAGAGAAGGTGCCTGTGGGAAATCCTATTTATTTGCATTTGGTGTTTGCATTTCTTGCTGTAAATGTTAAATACATGCCTCCTGTTTCAGATTGCACAAGCCCTTCATTTGGGTTTTCCAGCACCATCTGTAGTCAACAGACTACGAAAAGAGGAGAGGCAATGCACTGGCTGTTGTATTAACTAAATTGATTTTTGTTGTCATTTTTACAAACACATGACATAGGTGCATAAAATTAGGTGCCAGGTTCTCTGCCAGCAGTATTTACCAGTTGTGGAGCACTGGGGACTATCAGGTATGAGGAAGTTGTCCATGGAAAAAGCTGTTAAACAAAACAAACCAACAGCAAGAAACACTCTTGCTACCCCAGGCAAGAAAAAGGCTGAAGTTGAAAGAGACTCCATTTATTTTTTGTTTTAAATGAAAATCATGGGGGAATTGATGTATGGAGCAGCCCAGGGTCATGACTAATTTAGTTAAAACTGAAAACCCCTGTTACATGAATTAATAACACTGATCAGTATTATTGCAGAGCACTGAATGCTGTGTTGGTACCTGAACCAGCAGAAGGTGAACAGCCTCTCTGACCTGGGATATGCATCTGATATGGGCTTTAAAAGAATACCAGTACTTCGTCGAAAGTAACAAAATTTCTTGGCTCTGGCATGGAAATGAGAGAAGAATGATGACATTGAGATTTAAAAGGCATCAAAAACCTGAGAAATTTGTGGATAACTTTCATAAATTGTCTCATGGACACTCTGGATGTGTCTGCAGGAGACAGAATTTGTAAAAGTATTTTCAATATTTTTGGGACCAAAAGACTCAAAGAAATCTACCCCTCCTCTCACAATTAATTTAAATGTAATCAGCAAAAATCCCAAGCCAAAAAATAATTAAGCTAAAGGAGACAGAAATCTCCTACAGAATGGGTTCTGCCAGAAATATATTTGTTATAATACCCCACTAGTGGCCAGTAAAGGAAATGGGAAGCGAAACTCATGCCAAGATTACATATTCACAGCTCTGCCTACCCTGTTCTTAGTGCCCAGAAGCATGAAGGCTTGATACAATATCATTTTTAACATTAAAATAACTCTTGTCATGTGGAAGTGGAAGATGAGCTACATCTAAGATAAATACAGCCCTTCTGCTAAAGAAGGTTGGATTTTAGTGATGAAACTTGTAGGGCAGGCAGCAAGAACCCTTTGTTGCTGATAAAAAAGACTGGCCCTTAGTGTATTTCTAGTGGTTTAGGTGCTCAGTTGTCCCAGATAAGAAGAGATGAAGTAGAGAGCGAGCCCTCTGTGTAACAGTGCTACAGCTGCAATGCACACCAGTTACTTACAGCGAACACCAGCACGTCAGGCTTGGCTTGCCAGGGGCTGGGAAAGGCAAAGCAAACAGCAGGGTATGCCGGGTAGGTCTGAGATTGTCTTAAGACATGGCATCTCCTCCTGCCAGTGGTCCATCTGGACTGAGGAGCAAAGCCTCTGCAGTGGGAACTCCAGAGTAGCGGTGGTTTAGGTGAGCGTTCCTGCACAACTGCGGATGAGTCAGAACTTCCTGTAGTAATATCCAAGAGTGACGTTTGTTTACTCACTGCACCATCAGGGCTCTGAATGAGCTATTACAGTCTATAAGGCAAATATGTATTTATGTAGACAATTTTTTTAAAAATTGATTTTTGATCCAGTACGTGGTAAAAGCTCCTAAGGAACCAGCTATGTAAATCCTTCTTTAGCTGTATAAATACTCTTTTTATTCTCTCTGTAGTTAACTTTCATGTGATGGCACGAAGGATGAATGATGATTAGCTGGAATCAGTGCTCGGGAAAGAGGGAGAACAGGGAAATGGATTCTGTATCATGTATTTTCTTATGAGACTTTAGTAATTAAGCACTTTGCAAGCAGGATGATAACCAGTAGCCTTTATTCATTGTGGTATTTATGCTGGCTCTGCCATTCAGGTTGGCTCAGTCATATCAGCTCCATTTCCTCATCTGTACAATGGGAATAAAAGTACTGACCTTCTTAATAATATCTCTCTGAGATGGAAAGAGAGGAAATGCTGTGTAAGATCTGCATAATTATTGTAAACTTAACTTCAAGCTATGAGCAGTTGTCTTGGAGTCAATGGGATTGCTCACATGTGGAGCTACTTACAGTACTGGGAGCCACTGATGGCTGCAAATCGTGGAAAACTGGTCTTTTGATGCATCATAAGTCTGCTTCTGGAAAACTGTTTTTGGTTTCCATATGGGCTGGGACTTTCAGCGATGCTTTAACAAGTTATACGCCTGGGAGTTGGATGCATAACTCTTTCAGGTTTTTTTAAAGTCCTTGCAAGGAAGCAGAAGGTTGCTGTTGGAATTGCACTCTAAAATTACAAACAAGCACCTACCAAAAAAAAGAAAAAAAAAAGAAGTGGAAATTGTAGAAGGAAGGGGGAAAATCTGAAGTTATTTTGGAAATGGAAACTTTACTGGAAATGAAAGTGAAAATTCAAAAAACCACTGACAGTAGAAAAGAAATTCTAGGTTTGCTATTCTAATATGAGTGTAACTATTTTATATGAAAATGGACACTGCAGGGTGAGGGAGGAAATTCTGAAGTACAAAGCACATGGGAATATTCATGGTTCTTTTTTTCTTAGTTGAGTCTGTCTTGAATTCCTATTTGGATGGACTGAAATACCAAAATAAGTAGCCTGATTTTCAACACTGCCTTAAGCAGTCTTCATTGTAGAGAAAACTAGTGACTGTAGCCACCTACTTTGGAAAAATCTCAGCCACTTCTTTTCATTGATGCCACTTGCTTTCTTTTTGTTATGTCAGTAGCAGAGAATCATCTCACTTGAGCCATAATTTCTCTTCCATTTTAAATGGGTAATATCCATATGCAAATTTTCTAGAAAGGTTTCTTGGCAAATACAGGGGCAAAAAACCCAGCAAAACTTCTTAGCAACAACTGGGAAGAACATCAAAAAGGAATCTTTCTTTCTCAGCCTTGGAAATGTGTTGGCATTCACAGCTCTGCTCAGTGCTCTGCTTGAGCTCTGTACTTATTAGTGCTTTTAGAGTGCAGGCAAACTCCACTGATTCGATATATATGCTTGTCCCACATCCTTTGTTCATATTTTAATCCAAAAGTCTCCATAGGTGCATGCTACAGTACTGATCCAAAGCTCAGGAAAGTCCTCGCTGTCACCTGCATGTCTTTACTTACACTCTCTTCCCTCAACGTCCCTAAGTCCCTGTGCTGTGTCCCTCTTCTAAAGGCATTGAATTGATTCAGATGTCTTTGTGCTTAATATTTCAAATGCCTGCTACCTGTGTGTGGTCTGGGCAGCGAAGAAGTCCTGTGGCCTTTTTGGGGGACTGTTGCAAACAAGAGTTTGCAAGTGGAGTGATATGCAGGCATGTGATACCCTGTTCTTTATTTGCTTTTGACATCAGTACGGTGCAGGGACATTGAGGGGCTTATCACTGGGATCAGCTGCAATGAGGACAACTATGGCAGTACTTTTTTCAGCCTGAAATATGGAAAGTGTGTTCCTCTTTTATGCAGAAAAGCCCAGGAAGGTGGCCCATGTAATTACAGGAAATCAGCAATCTGTCTGCTGTCATTCAATTTAACCCGTGTAAACTTGCCATGTGCAATGGATACACTCTGTGGGTGTGATTTCAGAAAAGGAATAGTCCATCTGGTTTATGCAAATGCTGCTTTAAAGGAGGATGACTGACAGTTTTTTCCAGGCACAGAGTGCAACAGACAGGCTGGAAGCTGGTTACTTACCAGCTTGGATACAATAGATCTCTATATTAAACGTTCTGTCAAAGTAATAGAAGCTGATATTATTGACAGAAGCAGGCAAATAGGCAGTGTGAATGTTTTGGCTGAGCAAGTAAGCCAGAGCTCCGCTGTTTGTAATATGAGGTGGAGGAAGAAAGGTTCACCCTCTCTATATGGACAGTGATTTTTGTAAATAACTCTAATTTATAAAACCTGCAGTAGCATTTGAGGATGTGCTTTACAGCAAAAGAGATTCAAGGGGTTACAAAAATGAAGGGTGATCTTAAGTACAGCTGCATACTCATTTCCTCTCCTGAAAATGGTGCTTCTGTTCTGATCTAGCTGTTCTGATATTATATTCTAAAATAATTAAAAGACAATCAAACCTATTTTTCCTATTCAAAGTTCCCAAATCTGCTGCTAAGTATGTTGTCTTGCATATTTGTCTGCTTAATTTGTGCCTAGAGATGCTTTCTCTTTATTTTTCTTTCCTTCTTTGAGATTTCAGGTTACTGGTCTGGAGAAAATGGGCAGTTTGCCTTTACATTACATGAATAGCAGAATAGGATCCTGTCACTGATGAAAGTGCTATATTTATGACTCATTATAATCCATTCATTGCTTCACAGACCCAGAGCCCTCCAGGGAATACCACAAACCCACATAATTTTCCCAAGTGCTCCATTTTGCATTTGGATCTTTGGTTTAGCTGACAGATATGAAAAAGGAAGAAAAAGGTGCAGGAAGGCAGGGAGTCTGTGCAATTGTGCTCAGCAGGGATAGCAGGAATTTCAGTTCAGAGCTGTGCCTGTCATGCTCCCCATTCCCGCTGATGCTGTAACAACCATGAGGAGCAGAGGGGATGAGCTTCAGGAGCGGACAAAGATCATCATGCCTTTAATGGTTGGGCTTGCAGGCCATTGCAGTAGGTGAGTGTTGGCACCACAAACCGTGTTTGAACTGGCTAACAGAGTGGCATTATCGATCTTTACACAGTGGGATGCCGTCCAGAGGGAACTGGACAAGCTTGAGAAATGGGGCCCTGTGCACGTCATGAGGCTGAACAGGGCCAAGTGCAGGGTGCTGCACCTGGGTTGAGGCAACCCTTGGTATCAACACAGGCTGAGGCATGGAAAAATCAAGAGCAGGCCTGCTGAGAAGGACTTGAGAGTGCAGAGGGATGAAGATCTGGACATGATCTGACAGTGTGGGCTTCCAGCCCAGAAAGCCAATTGTATCCTGGGCTGCATCCAAAGCAGTGTGGCCAGCAGGGCAAGGGAGAGGATTCTGCCCCTCTGCTCTGCTCTGGTGAGACCCCACCTGCAGTGCCACACCCAGCTCTGGGGTCCCCAACTTGAGAATGATGTGGACACTCATGGATTGAGTCCAGACAAGGGCCACAAAAATGACCAGAAGGCTGGAACACCTCTCCTGTGGGGCATGGCTGAGAGAGTTGGGGTTGTTCAGCCTGGAAAAGAGAAGGTTCCAGAAGACCATATAGAACCTTCGAGTACCTAAAGGCAGCCCACAAGAAAGCTGGTAAACCTTTTGCAAGGAAATGTAGTGATAGGATAGCAACAAACAAAATCTATTTCTTGTCTTTTCTACCATGATTTGCAGTCCTCTGTCAGTAACCCTCTGAATGCCTTCACCCAAGGGAATGTAATTGTGGATGTTTGCAGTGGAGAGTGTGGGCTTCCCTGTTAACTAGAGATGCCTTCATTGGGATCGACATGTCACCTCTATCACTGAGGCAGAGAAGGAGAACAGAGGGACCAAGGTGCAAGAGGCCAAATTCAGGCCTGTGGGGCGATAAACAAATTGGGGTAAATAAGTGAGGGGTTCAGATTTTTTACTTCGACATACAAAATCTATTTCTTGTCTTTTTTTAACGTGATTTGCAATCTTATTGCCTGGTTTTGTATGAAGTCTGAAGAATTCCTTGCCATTTCTCCTTTGTCTGATGACTTTTGCAATCATTGTACCTGCTTTATGATTCCTCTCTTCCTCTCCAAACCTTGTTTTCTCTAGCCAAGAGGAGACAGTAAGTCACTTCTGATCACTTTGTGATCTGTTAATTTTCTGCTGTTGCTTAATGGAGCACTTCCCAGGAATATGCTCCATTTCATTCCTGCACCACTGTGAAATACTGTCAGACTGTGTGTAATGATTAGGGCAAAGAAGAGGAAAATATCACAACTCTTTTTCTAGGAAGTTCATTGAAAAGTAGCAGAGATTCTCTATCTGCCAGAAATGAAGGTGGCATGGGGTACCTGGGAAGTGCTCTGCTGTCTGGGTAGAGTGGCTCTGCAGCAGGAATGTGAGTCCTCTTTACCCTAGGCACACTGAGGTGGGAGTCCCTTTAAACCTGGAAGCTTTTGAGAGCAGAACAGGTCTTGTAATGGCAATTCAAACTTAGTGGCTCCACAGGTTTCACTGGAGAGTCACCTGCTGAGACTTTAAAAAAATGTCTTTAAATGATTGATTTGATCGGGGAAAGATTTGATTTAGGGAGCCATTCAGGACACTTATGCAGTGTGTAAGTATGGATTTAATGGTTTAATTTAAAGCATCCAAGTTTTAAAACGTTAGACTTGAGGTAGTAATGTTTCGTGCGAATACTTGGAAGCACTTAAAGTCAATCAGGACGCGTCCCTTTGCTCCGCAGGTGGGCTGGTAGGTGCTGGCTGGAAGGCAGCGCTGTCCGTGTGTGTGCACATGCTGCACATGGTGTTCGCCCGTAATCGGAATGGGAAGTAATAATGATAACTGAGCTATGACAGCAACGCGGTTCTGGCTGATGCCTTTGACGAGTGCAAAAGCATGGATGCCTCTCGGAAATGCTGCTACCTCTGGGAAATCACAACTGCGGTTATACTTATGGCAAATGAGGTTGTTGAATCAAAAATTCCTCATCCTAACATTTTCTGCTTGGCCAGCTTTATGCATTGTGATCAGTATACAGGAAAGCTTTTAGGTGTATGCTTAACCAGACATTTTCAGTGAGGGCCGGAGTTCCTTTCATCAGCTCTGCCATTCTCATAAAAGTGAAAACATGTAGATATGTACTTGTATGCTTGAGTTTTGAGAGTAACAGTCCATTCTATTTTAATCCTACTTAAACTGTGAGCAGAAAAGCCTCCAAGCAGCATAACTACCTGAGTTCTTACTCGCACTTTTGATGCTTCAGTGACTGCAGATGTACTCAAACCTCCTTTTGTAGCATTTGCACTGGCTGGAATAGGTACATAAGATTTTGACTAATATAGAAATGCATAATATATATTAACTGAGACTTCCTGGGTAGGAAATATAATATCTAAATATTTTCAAGAAGAATTTTCACTAGTGACATTGAATAATGTCCCTCCAGTGCTGTTACCCTGCCTTTCAAAAACACAGCTAGTGAAAAAAACCCTCTGATTAAAAAAAGTTCCTACTCATCTTAATTTTGCAGTGTTTTATTTAAAGCATTTTAATATAGTTTCCTTAGGCAAAATGCCAAGACATGGTTGATAATGGTTATGCTTAGCTGAACAATCCTGATAAATTAACCTGAAAAATAAGGATATTTGCTTTTTCTTGTAAAGGTTTGAAATGATGTAGGCTTCAGGGGTATTGAGGGCTACGGTTTCTCAAAAGAAGCAGTTGTTCACAACAAATCAGAGTTGCTGTTGATCTCCCTGGGTTGTTTCATGACTGTATTAATAGGAATTGTCATTGTTTCAAATATTAGTTATTGCTCTTAAGCACAAGCTTAAACTTATCTACTACAGACAATTTCTTTCAGAGAAAACCCTTCCTACATGAAACAAGCTTATATCAGATGACCAAAATTACCCACGGTGATAATTTGATCCCTCAAAATAATTTGATCCCTCAAAACCATAGAATAAAAATACTGACTTTTTAAAATATGGAACTCTGTTTTGACAGTTTGGGGAATAAAATGTTAAGTGCAACTTCAGCAGGAATGGAAAGCTTTCAATCCTCGGCAGAGGAGCCCAGGTCCTTGCAGGGCTGAGGCTGCAGGTAGTGTCACTGTGAGTAGATTTGGAGGAGTCTACCAAAAGCAGATTATTCATGTGCTGGTGGCAGCAATGAGTTTAGCAGAGAGCGTGGGTCCTTCTAACTCTGTACAACTCTGTCCCCTGCAGCTTTTCTGTTGTCTGTCAAGGATGTGGTTAAACTCATACATATGCAGCTTCTTACTCTTTGAGCACTAACTTGGGTCTCTCACCTACCTGTCCAGCTGTTTCCAACAACTGCATGAAAACAGTGTATTTGAGGTGCCCTTCTTTCTGCCAAGTGTAATTAAGTTGAATAAAAAGTTTAGAAGTTTGGATGGAGGATTACTAGACACAAACAAAGTTTCTTTAGGAAAGCACAGTATTCCCAACTAGAGAGGATTACTGCCTCTTGAAGCAATCTGGTTTTATAAACACATTGCTGAAGTTTGCCTAAAAACTAAGCCATCCTTAGAAAATGAGATTCTGTGTTGGCATATGCCAACATATTTCTGCCGAGCTCAACTAACTGACTATCCTTCTGGAGTTATTTATTTAGCCCTTTTCAAATTATTTAGATTTTTAATTAGAATCTTGATGGCATTGAGTTTTGGCAACTTGATAGCGGGAGTAACTGCATCTTCTTTAAGGAAACAGTTTTCCAAGTGACATAACCCCATGTGAGAGAGAGAGTGGGGAGGAGGTGGGAACAGCCTTTCCCATAGTATCCCAGAAAGAAAACAGCTTCATGGATTAGGAGCTTAATTAGGACTGAAATCCATAGCAATAAGTGGGGAACAAATATAGTTAATTTGATTAAGCCTCAAGAGTGAATGAGTTGCACACTGCATTGATTACTTTAAAGCAAATAACAAAGGCAAGGCCGTTTACTTTATGGTACTATTACTGCAAATGAAATCAGCATCAAGCAGGTTTCTGGGGAGTGTAGCTAAGACAACCTCATAACCTCATCTGCTGATAAATGAATCTTTGGCTAATCAGTAGACTCAGCATGGAGGCTACTCCAGCAGACTGTAAGTGAGTCACAGCTAGGCAGGTACCCTCCTAAACAAGAAGGCTAAGAAATAAACAAGCCTTGGATAGGTGGAAAAGGTCAAGCAGTCTCTGTGTTTGAAGGGGTTCTTCAGAAAAATACAACTGCTGTCCCTGGGAGGGCAAGAAGGGGTGATATTGATTATGCACAATGCAAGAGAACAGTTTGTAGGGCTTTATAGTGGTATTTACATCTAGAGATAGACACCAGAATAACCTGTTTAAAACAAAATCCTGCCTGTTTTGCTGCTGACTTGAGAAGTGAGTGTTTCATAGCTCAGCAGGATATCTGAGGTGCAATCTCTCTAATGGTTTTTCACGATATCAGTTCTCTCCTGCTACTCACTGTGGTTCTCTGTAGGGCAGGCTGGCTAGAGGTATCTTTAGTGCCATTGCCTCTGCAGGTAGTGTTACCCAGAAGAGAAAGAGGGGCAGTTCTTCCCCTTCCCGCTCTGCTCCATGTGATACTGAGTGTGCGGGTGTTGAGTGAGGGAGAAACCAGCACTCTTGTTTGCCTAAAGTTTACATCGATCAGGCAGATGCTGTGCTGGGAGTAGTCCATGGCAAGAGTGGAGGGAGCACTTCTCCTAAGTTTCTTTTGTTGAGGAGAGCACTTCCGTACCTTAACATACCATGTAGGCTTTTAATTAGCACCAGGCAGATCCCAACTGCACAGCATTCCCTGAAGAGGTAAGCATCCCCTGAAAAGCTTGTGGGGGTGCGTGTGTGAACCATCCCTGCAGCGACTTCTGCACTTGGTATTAGCGCTGGAGAAATCATTGCCCTCCCACCCACTATGGATAATTGTATTGCTCCAGCATCTTTGAAAGTGGAGTAGTCAACTGCTTGAAATTTGGAGGGAGGAATTCTGCAAAAGCCCCTGCATCTGTTCTCAGTCCAAGCAAGCACTCTCCAGAGGCCAACTTCCCATAGGCCATCATGCATAATGTGGATGAAACCTCTTGAATTATTGATCTTGCAGAGGCATATAATTGTAGCTTACACAGTGTGTTTACTCTCAGTGCTTTGATTTATCAGATCTTATAATAATGTTCTCACTTTTGGCACTCGTAAAATGCAACTGGCTGGCAGTTTAATAAATATTGACTTCTAGCCATTTGCTGCTTTGTGATTATTCCTCCTAAAGAACAAACTGATTGCTTCCTTCATTCAGATCCACTGCAAATGGTGCAGGAATGGAACGCTTTTAATATTGCATTTTCCCACCAGGGGAAGGCTTGGCTCAGCAGTGACCTTCCCAGGCTTGTAAGATCAGGGCACTGTTTCTCAAACTGTTGTGCACCTGAAGATATTTGTGGTCATCCTAAGGATCAGCAGGCATGTCTCCTCCATAGAGAGAGCCTTTTTTCCCAGTCCTTTATTTTTTTTTTTTTTGTGCTGTTCATTACTTTTAACAAATTAAGCTGTTCCATTTCGCTCTGATTAGAATGAGGAGAGTCTCTGTGCTTTACGTGGTAGAATTTGCATTCCACCATCTCATCACTGAATTACTGGTGTGTGCAGCACACTGGGCGAGGGATGCCTGTGGAACTCATGCCAGAGGGGAGGAGAGTCCAAGAGGGTATCTGCTTTAAGCAAGACACATCATCCAGCCCCATCTTCCAGAAGCTGAAGAGCCATTTTCTGCTATTGCCATACCAATGTTGGCCACATATCTTGAACAGCTTTTTAGGTCTTTCCCTGTGTCTAACCTGAGCTGCTCATTTTCCAGTTTGCATCTATGCAGTTTCTCTCTCTTATATGTTATCATATATCCACACTCCTTCCATGACTGACACTAACCATAATATTAAACTGAATACCCAGCGGAAGTATATAGCAACTGAGAGTCATGACACCTTTCCAAGAATGGCAAATGCTCATGTTTTTGATGTGAAACCAAGAGGATAATGAGTTTTTATCATTTGAGGGACTCCTGCTGTCCTAGAGGCTTTTTCCTGGGTTGAAGACTCTTTGTGTTAGGTGGAATCCAGACACACAGTGGGAGCTTGTCAGTCACGCTGCTTGCAGCTCAACAAACTACAGAGCAGGGGTGGAAAAAAATCACAGATGATATCCTAGATTCAGAGCCTGATTAAATGACCTTGCCTTGGCTCCCACAGCAGGTCCATTGCAGATCCACAAAACTAATCTACATTTCTTGGTTCAGTCCCATGTTATGACCCACAAGCTCACCTGTCAGCACAGGAGTCAGAATGAAGACTGACAATTTTAGCCAAGCCAGCAGAATTGTCAAATGTTCTAGGCTGCATTTGCAATGCTGCCAGCACTGAGTTCCCTGGATGTCTTTCTGTTAATTGAGAGCAATACCAGAGCAGTCAGTTCAAGGAAAAATTACTACTTCTGTCCCTTTCGTGGAGAATCCTCTATCTGTTTTGTCGATAGATGCTGCAAGACTGCTCTTTGGATTTGACTATATTTTGGAATAATTTTAGTTGAATTTAATTTATTTACATAAGAGATATAAATTAGAAAAGATCAAAATTAAAAATTACCTTTTTTTCTAACTGGATTAATTTTTGTGCTTAATTAATATATTGCCTTTCTCTTTGCCCATTGCTAAAAAGTAGATACATTCATCCCAGAAAATATCAATCTAGATCCTCTATTATTGGTAGCGTTTGCTTTACACCAGGTCAGGACTTGGCCTATAACTACGTTACCCACTTTATGTTAGCAAGAGCAGCATGTTTCTGGGAGTCTGATTCTCAGGAATGATTTACCAAGCTGAAACTAGAAAGTATTGGTAGCTAAGTCTTGGCGAGGAAACATTTCCCCCTGGCTTTTGTCTGGTCTTCCCCAGCTGGCACTCAGCAAGCAGGGATGAGGTGCTCCAGAGGGATGTGTGGCAGGAAAACCTCAGCCTGTCTTTCAGCTTTCTGTTCGTGCTTCTGGCTGCACATAGAACATGACAAGGGTGCCCTATACACATTCACATTTTCTCCTGGTCCTCATTTTCCTTCCTGAGATCTACTTCTCTCCTGCATCCTCCTGGTTAGTGAAAAGAGGATGCTGAGCAGGTGAGAGGCAGCCAAAGGTGGTGTGCTTGCACTCTTGTCTCCTGGGGCCCTGCCTAGCTCCAGTGTGAGAGGTACTCCATCCAGCCGGATCTCCCTTGGTGCCAACATACTCTTGGATGGTAAAATTGCCACCAGTCCTGAGACTTTTCCTTCTTGCTGCATTCTGGCTGTAAATTTTAGAACATAAGCTATCGAACCAGACAGACCTCAAAAAGAGGGAAATGAATGTTTGACTGTCACCAGTTTGGAAATCCCCCCTGGTAGCTGTGAAGCTGATGTCAGTTCCTGTTACTGGTATAACAGGGCTGATGTGTTCTCTCAACAAACACAGATCTCCACATTTGCTTTATCCACTAGATGGATGGCATAAAGCAGCTTGCTTTACAGCAAATACTTTATGCCATCTTTAATCTGAAGTGTATTTCAGTATTCTGCCAAAACACTTCGATGTGAATTTCTTGTTAGGTCAAATATATGTTTGGAAGCCTTGATCAGTGCTACAGAGAAAGATTTGTCTCTGAGAGAAAGATTGGTGCAGACAGACATTGATATAATTGTATTAGCAGTCCCACACTTCTCAGCATGTGTGCTCAATGTGTAACTACAGGATAGCTGAGAAACTCGATAGCACAAGGATGGGAAAGGGTAGTTGGTTTTATTTTCTGTGTCTGTATCTAACATCTGCCTGCCTGCCCGCTGTATTTTCAAGATGTGATATCCAACCTCTGTAACTGAGATCTTTAGCACCAGCTAATGGATCCGAAAGCTTACACCCCCAGCAACTTTAATGGGAATTGGTTTTGGTTTTTGGTTTGGTTTTTTGTTTTTTGGGTTTTTTTAGAATTGTTACATTTTCCTCTGAAGATTTGCCTGACTGTGTCCATCCACATAGGTGCAATTTCCTTAAGCTGATGCAGTCTTTTAGTTTTATATAGTTAAGTGTTGCCTCAAGAGAATCTCTGAAGGTGAGCTCTGTCATCTCTGGGTCAGTAACATTTTGCAAATATACCATATCAAATTAGAGTAGTCTTTCCATGTGGTCATCCCTGTTCATCAGCAAAATAGTAACTTGAACTACAGTGTGTTTCTTCCTTCTTTTCTGACTGCAGGATTGTTGCTGCCTTTTTTTTTTTCTGTCTCAGACTTTAAGAGATACCAATTGCATATTAGCAGCAAATTCTTTGTTGTTGGTTTTGTTTGGTTTTTTTTTAACAGAGACATCAGCAATTTCAGGTAGCATTTTGAAGAGTTATATAGTGTTACATACGTGACATTATTATAAACATGAGCATACTAAGCCTTACGCATTCCTGGGGAGGGTAGGAAGATCGTCTCTTGATCTTAAACAGAGGGAAACGGAGGAACAAAAATGTTCGTCAGAAGTTATAAAGGATGCCAGTGTCTGGGCTGTCCAGACAGCTTCCCCTTGAATCCCTCCCTTCCAACTGAATCACAAAGACCACATGCCCTCCCTTCTTTCCTCTGGAAAGAGATGTATAGTGCAGAAATTCATTTCACAGAATTGTATGTCCTTAATAAAATTCAGCTCTAGTTATGACCCTGTGAGATGATTAGTGAATTAGAGTTCTTAATTAGCATTTTGCATAATTCATGGCAATTACAACATTCTCATGGATATGATTGTCAAGGTGCAGATGTGCAAACGTGCAGCTATAATTTTCTCATCTAAATAACTCTTTTGGTGAAACCTCTAATTTTTACAACTCTATTGTGTAAGGGCCATTATTCCTGTTGTTATTTTTAAGGCATTAGAAAATGGATGTGAATCTCACTTCAGCTTCAATCACTGCAACTAACTGTTTTTCAGAAGCTTTAAAAACTGTCATAAAAGTTTGCTTCTGGGTGAGAATTAGGCATTTGAATTTTCTGAAGGACCTATCCTACCAAGTTTTTAATATCCCACAGGGAATTGTATTACAGTTTTTCACTTACAATAATAAAACAAAAGCTAAATCGAGTACGTGTGCTAGCCAAGATTTATATGGCTGGATTGCTAATGGATTGAGCTCCCATTCCTTCTTCAGCAGAAAATAGATTTAAAAGTTCTTTGTGCTGTGAAAATCCTTTTGTCAGAAATGTACAAAGTATTATGTATCTAAGGTTATTAGGACCAGCTTTTTGGGTACAGGAAAATCTGGCAGCTACGTGGAGTGGGTGGCAGCTAAATAGAGGAGAAAGATGGTCATGGCATTGTGAGAACCCCTGAATTTTCCAAAATGCCATCTGTCAGAAATTAAAAATAATGGCACAGAAGTCAATGAGCCAAATGATCAAAATTCAGTTGCACCCAACTCAACACTTCCAGGTACAGCTTGTATTTTAAAACAAATTACTGAGTTCCAAGTGACAAATTTGAATTTCTACTTCCTTCATTAAGTGCCTACACAGACAGTATTAAATGTAATTAATTTTACCTTCATAATTATAATCTAATATGTAAATTCATTTATAGTATTCCATTCTATTAAAGGTAGAAATCAAAATTATAATTTCTAAACAAAAGTTATGAATTTCCTTAAATGAAAGGCATTTGTAATTTCCCACAGGAAATTTTAATCACTTTTGGATGTGTAGTCACAGAACACGTAGGAGTTTCATGCAGTCAAGATGTGATGGAGTGAAAGTGCAACTCTTATATTCTTATTGGAGGCAAATGGCACTCAGAGGAACCTGGATCTGTATGTTTGGACATACATCATTTTTAGCAGCTGATACCACCTTCCAGCAGCCCCCAAAGCAATTGGCTTGCAGGAGCTTACCAGTCCTTTCTAGCAGGAATGAATATCCAGATAAGGAAAACTCTCCTTTCTGGCCCTCCTCTGCCTATTGAACATGAAGGTAAAGTAGTTGCCCTGATCAGCTGGAACTTGCTTGCCCCTTTAAGGTAGAACCCCATTTATATTTTTCTCCAGAAATGTATGCCTGTGATTTAAGTCCCTGTCTTTCTATGCTCAAGTTTCACAAAGTAGTGGTACCAAAATAAAGAATCAGATCCAAAAAAGAAGCAATTTTCTTTTTCCAAGTGAAATGTTGAAGCTTCTTATCTATTTTTACCACCTTCATTTAATGTCTTTGTTGTTTTGAGCATTCTGATATTGCTTACAGCAGCTTACTCCCTAAATGTCATTCATGCAAATGCTACCTCCAGCAGGTTTATTCCCTTCCTTTCCTTCTGTAACTCTTTTCTTAGCCCTAGCACAATATGTGCAAGTTCATGGTGCTGTCCATGTATTTTTCTGTTTGCTAGTTTGTGAATTCTCAGCATCCCTACCTGATATACTTCCATTACAAAAGTTTTCATGGATTTTAATAATGCATTTTTTAAATTGTCCACCACTGCAATTAGCATGAGGGTGGAAAAACAAACCAATAAAAACCCCCAGTGTAATTTAGCACTTTGTTACCCAGTAGAAGAGGAAAAATGAATGGTAATTGCTAACCTTGGAGGAGAGTTAGAGGACACAGGAAGCCAGCTTTCCTTCCAGTGAACACGGTGACAGTTTTGCCTCTGGCTAGAAATAAGGAAACATTCAAACAAAACTTCTTTTCTTTATGTCTTTTTTTCCCTGACAGTGATACCTTGTTCATGTTAGCCAAAAGCATTTATGAATTGGGTCAAATAATTTCAGCCGAGGGAGGATAAGGTTGATAAGAATTTTGGAAAACCTTGAAATATTTCAGGTTCTGTTATCTGAATGACATTTCTCTTCAGTTCATTTCTAACTTTTAAAGGGGAAAAATACATTCTTTCATAGAAGAGAGGTTTTTGACAAATCAAAAGTGTATTGTACTTTCTCCTAAAATGTGGGGAGGAGAACCAGAGAAAAGGGAAATTGGTTTCTGTAGAAGACAAAAGTTTTGTTTTTGTCAACCTGAGAACTAATTCTTTCACTTTAATACTTACTGGAGGAGTGGGCCAGGCATATATAGCCATAGAAAAAGTGTTTGAAACACTAAATTATACAGTAATTTGATGCAGGTTCTATCTGTAACCTTGAAAAATCTTATCACAAACAAGCAGCTAAAATTAAATAAATAAGTGGTGGCTTCCAACTACAGTCTGTCACTTGGGATTGATCAATCATGCACTGGCATGCTCCAGTTCCTGCTCAGGTCCTCTCTGAGCTAAAATACACTGGGGGAAATTGTCAATGTCACAGGCTACAGTGGAGTATCCAGTTCACATGCATGACAAATGGAAGCCTAGGAGCTATGATCCCCCTTGAAATTAAACTCCTTGACCTAGAGCTTCTTCAGTCAGCAGAGTAGCATGGCAAGGTGGGCCTTTGTCTGTGCGGCCAGATCCTGAGCAATCTTGGCTTTTTCCACAGGAAGTCTCTGAACTGTGCTCCCATCAGGATGTTGCCCATGGGAGTGCTTCTTTGTGGCTTTGTGAGATTGTAGGAATACTGACCACTCCATGTGGCTGTGAAACACATCTCTGAACTCTCTGATCACGAAAATAACACCATTCTTTTCCATACTGAAAAAACATGTATCTGAGGACAGTCTGTGTCAAATTTTCATCTGATGCATTCCTCAGCTGGAGTAAGAAATTATAGCACTGTGCTCTACTTTCCTTTTGTTTATAGTGCTGCAGATTTTGATCTCCTGTGCTGTTTAGTTTGCTTTATGTTAGCAGAGTGTTTTGTGGCCACTATCACGCATGGGTGGCTCCCCATGGAGTGTTTTGGATTTAGCATGTTAGCATTTTTATTTTCTTCCTCTTGTGGGATGACAGTTTGATGACTTTGGAAATCCCTCTGGTTTAGTGGTCCCAAAATTTTGGTTTCCTTTCAAAATTGCCAATATATCAAACTTTCTGTGTCAAATTAATTTCAGAATCATAGAATCATAGAATTGTTCAGGTTGGAAAAGACCTTTAAGATCATTGAGTCCAACTGTTAACCTAGCAAAGAGCCAAGAGATCAATCATGAGGGCAAGGGTACAGAAACTATTTAACCCAAGTTTTCAATGTGTTGGCATGCAGTGGCTGTGTGACAGAGTCCCTGTCAATCCCTCCCTGCCAGTTCCCCAGAGGACTTTGCCCAGATGTGTCTCCCTTGAGGCAAAAAATAAAGAGGAGGCTGACAGTGATGAAATGTAGGGAGTGTATTTGTATGGAAGAGCTGAATGGCAGAGCAAGATTCATGTCTGCTGTTACATAGGGTGATGGGGGGCAAACAAATGGGTAAGGGAGCAGAGCAGGGTGAAGGACATCTTGAACACAGATGGGAGCGTGATCGGCAGACACGGCAACAAACCCACAAGCAGAAGGATTGTGGATTGGAAAAGAAATTACAAGGGGCAGAAATGAGCATGGAGCTGCAGAGACTTAATTTTATGTCTTCCAGAAGCACTTCATAAACAGTGTAAATTTTATTGACCTGTCCACGAATCTTAAAGCATCTCTCAATTTTCATACTTATAAGGCACTGAGATCATTGGGCCTGACCTCTCGGGTAGTGCAGACTATTGAATTTTACCCTGTGATTATTGCATCAAGTTTTATGCTTTTCTGTCCTAGCTTCAGTAGTAAACTTGTTTTCAAAGCCTCCCCTTAGAGGCAACACATTCAATTCATCAGTCCCCTTTGAATGATCTCCTGTATTGTTTTTTTTCCTCAGTGGGCTTTGTGCAGGCAGGCGGGGTGTTAGGAACAAAATCAGAGGCTGGGGAGAGTGTTACAAAAGCTGAATACAGTTTGGTTAGTGCAAACCTGTTAATTGCTCAAGTTGAGAGCACACTTTGACAGTATAAGACATGAATAAAACTGCATCTACACTGTAGTATTGCTATGCTTTGAATGGACAAGATCAATTCACTGCACTTTCCTTCTAGTCTTAGTTTAATTTGATTCCACTATTATTTCTGTATATAACTGTAAATAAAGTTTTGTGTGTTTTCTGTAACGTAGAAAATCATGTTCACGTGAAGTGAAATGAAAGTTATATATCAGCAAGCCTGGAGCATATTCTCAAAATGGTAGGAGGGGAGCAAGTAGTAAAAGAAGATAAGGAAAAATATATTCTCCATAATTCTGTCAAAAGGAAGAGCATCTGTGCTTGAAATATATATGGGAAGCTTCAAAGGCTGCTTAAAGTGCAAGCAAAGAGAAAAAATGAAAACTCTTTCACAATCTAGTATTTGGATAATAGGGGATCCTTCAAGCTTTAATTAAAAGTTCAGTGCTCAAGTTAAAGGCCTGTCAAATCTCTTGAAGGAAAGACGGGCTTGTACTCTGAAAATAGCACACAAAGTTGGAAGGATTTGGTTAGATCAGGAAGCCTCGTCATTTGTATGTTCAGAGATCACCTAAATGAACAAAATTGATTATGGTCAAGATGTTTATCATATTCTGTTACTGAGCAGGAATGGATTTGTGGTTTTTTGAGCATTGCGAGCAGGCAATTGTGTGCCAAGGACATGAATCTTCAAACACTTCAGCATATACTTAGTTCTAAGCATCCACAAAGTCCAACTAAAACTGATGATCTGTACTTTCAAAGGGGCTAAAGCAGTATACACAAACAGACGTCAGCTCTTCTGTGAGCAATCTTTGTGTTATTGTTTCCCACAGTCTTGTAACTTGGTTGTAAAAGCCACCTAAGAGAAAGGCTGAGGATGGGGTCATGTTCTTCTGCAGTGCTCTGTGAAAGCTGTGCAAGTTCTCCTACAGACACTTTCAGTAAAATCTGGCCATCTTCTGAACTGTTTTGTTCTCTTCTGTTAAGTCTGTTTGTTGGTTTGGTTGGGGATTTTTGTTGTTGTTTGGGGGTTTTTTTGTTTTGGTTGGGGTTTTTTTTGTTTACTCATTTATATGATTTATTTATTGTTTTGAAATTATACTTTCAAATGACCTTACAATCCCAACTTACATTTATAACAGCTCGATCCTATATTAGCTGTGAGGCCCAAATAGATTTGAATATTTTAAGAGCTGAGCTTTTTTTTTTTTTGCAGTGCACTTGTACAATATGCACTTGAAAGACGATCTTGGTGTGTGTTTGTAATGTGGACATGACTATAAGAATCATCAAGTATCATGAAGTGTATTTTCACTTTGAAGATGAGCATATATCAAAGCCAGAAATTTCAACTTCATCGCTTTTTTTTTTCTTTACAGTTTGCTGTATTACAGACTTACAGCCCAAGATCCTATTCTCCTTCATGCTTTGGTAATGAGTGTTTTACTTCACATGTTTCTCTCACCAACCTCCAGCCCCATTGATCAGTATGTTAGGGTGAACTTTTCCTCTTCCTCTTCTCAGCAAACCACCCCAGTGCCCTGACCCCCATTTTTTATTTATTTAATGAATCCATGTATCAGACAGACTGTTCTTTCTGTGGAGGAAAAGGGGCAAAGAGAGCACTGGTACTGAGGGCAGCAGGTTGATTTAGCAGGAAAGGACAGAAGTGACTGACCAGCACTGAGTTTTCCACTGGCAGCATGTTGCAAGAGGGCTGAATGCTGTCCTGTTTTTGCATGGCTGCTAATGCTTAAGCCACGGCTGGTATCTGCGGCGGCCCTTGAGTGCCACTCAACTCGGCCAGCATGACATCTTTGGCATGTAATTAATTTTGACTGAAAGCTTTGACAGATAGAAACACTGGATTCATTTCAGTGTCTCTTCAGAGAGCTCTTATTTTCGAATGTTCTGAGTCAGGTGAGTACCAATTTAATGAAAACACTCATCAAGGCCAAATGGTTTTCGGATTTAGGGCACAAAGTATCTCTCCCATCCTTCACACACAAGAGACTTGAAGAAACTCAGTGTTCACTGGGTCATTGCAGAAATCTATGTGAGGTTTGGAACTCAGCTCATCCTTCGGTGCATTGACCATAGGGTGGTCCAAGAACAGAGCTCTTAGACACCATTCCCTGAATATTAGTTATGGCATTAAGTACTCCAGTGTCTGTGTCTAGTGGACAGCAAATAGTGACAATACACGTTATGGTTTGAAACTTATTTCTGAAATACAGGCTTGTACCTAGATGAGTATCTTCCAAGAAATCAGGGCTGTTTTGCAAACACTGTACTGTCTCGTGGTGTCAAGAGTGGTTGACCAGCCTCACTGACAACTTGGGCAAGAGGGGAGAACAGGGGAACTGGTGGAACTGTTGGTACTTCTGAGGTCATCGTGCATATGTGGCTGGCTGGAAGAGTGCCCGCCTCTGGTAGGTGTTAGCGATGCTTTTTGCAGGTCTAACTGGCCAAATGCTCTCTAGATGCTAAAGGTCTATGCTGCTGTTAATAAAGGGATTCTCCCCTAGACGAGCATTTGATCTGAGCCAAGCACATTATAGCATGGCTACTTTTAGTTTGCTCAGTAAATCCGTGTTTGCTTTCACATACTACCGGTGCACTGTTTACACAGACCGTATTCACTGTGGGGTTTTCAGCACAAAAAATTCTCTTGAATACATGACAGAGTACTCTTGCTAAATTCCACTGGTCCAGGCTATAAAACCCATACATCTACTGTTAAAATATGGTTTTGACATGCCAGATACCTACTGGCATTCAGAAGCCTCCAATGAATTATTATTATTATTCTTTGGAAGAGAGATGGTGAACCCTAATTATGCTTAATCACAACAACCCAGAAAGATATCAGTGGAGGGGCACGTTTTACCCTAAAGTGCTATTTGAACTCTTTGGAAAATGTTGAATTACCCCTACAGCTATTGCCGATTAGCTACTTAATGAAGCATCTGCGACTGCTGGCATGTCCCAGCCATGTCACTGTGATGCTTGAAGGACGATGGAGATTAACTAAAAGATTGATCATGGTGATTTCTTATGTAGCAGCCGATCGAATCTAATAAGGGGCACTTGGAATTGAAACTTGCTTTGGAAAACATTATTTTGCTATAATATGAACAGTTTTTCTAAGACCTACCCTCTTTATATTTTTTTAAAAGGTACCTATTCCTGCTTCAGCAATGTGATCCCTTTACCACACAGGGAGTTTTTATTTGCAGCCACTATTTATGCCTCTTTTTTTCCATTTTCTTCTGTACAAATACAGAGCAACAAGATTAGGTGTGTGAATTTAACTGAGTAATAGGTAGAAATTCCATCCAAATATAAATGCCACATCTGATGCATTAACATAAGTAAATATATAGCCTTGTATGTCTTTATACATGTGAATTTTATGTGTGTACATATGTATATGACCACATACAGAAAGGTATTGTTTGGACACATACACACAGGCTATATATTTAAGATTTTAAGTGTGCAAAATACTTATTAAAAAATCTAGAAGGAAAGTAAGCACTCATGGATTTATTTTTGTGATGCGTCAAATATTATTTTGCCATAATTCACAGCAGTGCCCTGAATATTCACTGTAATTTTAGCATTAAATACTTTCAACATAAAGCTTATTGCACCTGGGATCAGTGGTGTTTAAATCACGGCAATCTGTCATTTCCAGAAGAGCTGGTTTTGTGTTGAAATGGAGCCTGGCTCGTGTAGCAGCTGGACTGTCTGAAACAGAGCGAGCTTAAGACTGTGCTGGGCATTCCCCAGGCAAGAGTGAGGGTGTGTTCCCTTCAAACATTGCCATGGATCTCGGCTCAGGGGAGAAGGGGTGGTTGCATTTTCTGCTTTGGGGGTTTCTGCTCTGCCAGGTCTTACTGTTAGGTTAAAGATCCCATTTTTTTTCCCAAATGGATGAAAATGGGCAATCATAAAGATTTCCTGTGATTACCTGGGGCTCATGTTGCTATCAGGAGGTCTGGTTTATTTGCTGCCCAGCTCCACCTTCTCGAGCAGCACCCCAGCAGTTTCCTGATACAGATATTCTCTAACCTCCACCACGAGAACTTTGGGAGTATTGAGTTGGTGAAAACAGCCTGGGTGTTTTGCTTAGATTATAAATCAGTCTTCTTTCTTTTGGCTTGTCTTCTGTCTTACTCTGATCTGTGTGATATACTGCGCTAATAACACATCAACAACTTAATCTCACATCAAAATTTCCTGTCTTTTACAGCACCTGTGCTTCTCTGGCAGCAATCAGGTGCCGTAGCCCTGGCTGGATGTATTGGGAGCGTATGGGGGGGATTCAGCTGGTCTCAGGCTTTAGGGAGGAGCTGAGAGTTTCTCCAGCTGTGAGTCACTTGAAACTTGAGAGAGAAATCAAGCACATTGAGGCTGGACATAGCTGACCAAAGGTTTTCTGGGAAGAATATCTCTCATGAGAATCTCATCTGGGACTTGCTCTATCTTGAAGAAAGCAGGATTTCTGTCTTTTACTGGCCTGTCGTGTTCTCAGCTGGATCAGACAGGGTTTCCTTTTACTTGAAAGAGTTAAAGATACTGTGGGTGCTTAGGTAGCAGGGCAGTCCCTGCTGACTCCTCCTCATGGATACTGCTGGAGTTGAGGGAAGGGCAAAAATGACAGAACCTAGGTTTCTCATTAGGAGGGCAGCCCTGGAGGTGTGTGGTAGCACAGCTGAACATCTATGGATCTCTCAGGGAGAGGTTGGAATTTCGGAGTATTTCTGAGCACATTGGAAAAGTGTGTGTTTTTTGAGGACCATAATTTTATTGCTATATACAGCACCAGCTGGAGTTGCAGTCAGAAATATATTTTAAGGTACATCTCAAGTTGGCTTGCTTTTTGTGTGTCTGAGATGGGAAGTTCAAAACTGCCTTGAAAAAATGAAGTCTTTCTGTAACTATAAATAGTCTGTACTGTAGAACAACCAAGCCGTCTCTGTTTCATAAAGTGCCAAAACTCCTGTTCAAAGAGGACTTTCTGTGGTTTATTATGTTTTTGCTCCCTGCTGCTCATGAAAGATTTGCATGATTTCTACACCATTGTCATTGAATGATTTTAATTCCAACAATTGTTTAACTTCATACATTGTGAGGAAAAACACCCACCTGAAATGTTAATATTTTTACTGCTTGTCCTTGATTGCTGGTTAAGACAAGAACATTCCCTTATTATTATAAAAATCCAAATATGCCTATTTTAGCTGAGTCACGGTGATGTCACTGCTCTCATCTTCCCTATGCTGATCTTCTTTCATGCATTAAAACAAAACATTGCTCTTCAAATAGAGTTGAAATCTTTTGCTGTCGATCTGTTCCTGGTCGGTCACTGTGGGTGCAGACTGAGACTGCCTTCTGTCGTTCCTCCTGGCATGAAATAAGGTTGCTCAGGACTGTTTGTTCAGGACTTACACAATGTGTCCTCATCTCAGGAAGTCTCTAGGTTCAGTTTATTTTAGGAATGATTGCTGGAGATGGTGATAGAGACCTGGGGAAAAGACAAATTAAGTAAGATGCACATGGCAAGAGAGCTAATGCAGACAATGTTGTCTCAGCTTTGAAAAGTCTGTGATGATTACAGACAATATCGTGTATCTTGGGGCTTGCATGGAGATCTGCACACTGACTCCATCTCTTCTCACAAGTATTATGGCTCAAGTATTACGAGTTTTTTGGCATTTTCCATTTTCTGAGTGTCAGACAATGAGTACAAAGAGATCCTGACATATCTGTAATTTAGCTGTCTTTTCGATACCTCTACCTGTTGCAAAAGGACATTTTGTAAGAAATCCAGAAGACTGAGATATCAAACAAATCCCACTTCCCCTTCAGGCACAGCAGAATATTTGTGTTTAAATCCCCCAGGATTCTGAAAATTCAAGTCTAAATCCCCCACGTTGCTGAATTAACCTACCTTGATTATTCCCTGTGTAGTACTTTTATTACACTCTTTGCTATGCCACACATGGGTATGCTTTACCTGTCTGTCCTCCCTGATTGTATCACTGTCTTGCTGCTCATTTCATTCATAAAGATGAATGAGCAGCCTCACTAGACCAGTGTGAAGTCATGATTTCAGTGCCTGGAGGTTGTATAGATGCAAACAGTTCTGAATCAATTGACTTCATTCTCACCTACTCTTTGAAATATGTCATAAGTAGCCACAGCTTTGTGTAATAGTAATATGCTTTTATCCACTACAGACTGTTACCAGTGCCCTCACAGGAAGCATTTGCTTTTAGAAAGTCATTCTAGGAATATCTCAGTTTGTCTGTTACTGCAGGTTTTATGTCTCTATGAAATCACCCCACTCAGGTCACAGCTTCTAATTTCTAAGATATTCACATTTTCAGAGCAGAAAAATGAATACTGCTCAGTAACAGGCTGAATTACAAAGGTCTAAAGCTTCTCAAACTGACTAACAGCTCCTCAGCAGGTGATTGATATACAGACACAGCCTGGTGAAATTAGAGGGTATCCAGTGAAAAATAGTCAATGATCATAAAAGGGAGCAACAGGCTGAAATATATTTAAAACTTATTTAAATAATAGCAGGAGCTCTTGCCTTAGTTCATTGAGCACTTAAGCTTGTGGCTAACTGTAAACACATGAAGTAGTGAGTTACTAGGTCTGATACAGAACTGGGGAGCAGAGCCTACACGTTTAACGTGTTTGTGTGAGAAAACAGAGCATCTCTGATAGTTGCACCTCTGTTGCACCTCCAGGTAGTTCTTCCTCAAAAAAAGGGGTTATACTAAATTAGATTCTTGGTTTTCAGCTCTTGTCCCAAAGCTCCCCAGAAAGTAGACTTTGAGAAGAGGAAGAAAATTGTGTATTTCCCAGCAATTTACTTCAGTCTCAGTGGTTTGGTGGAATATTTGGTCTTGGGCAACAGGGACCTCAGTGCCTGTGAAGTAATATTGTTAGTACCTGCACATCCATATTAAAAGACCTGTGTCCATGCCTGCAGATCCCTTCGGGACTCCAGAGCCCACTCAAAATAAGAACTGAGCTCGTGTTTCTGGCCTGTGTTTGCCTGCTGTGGCCTGTGTGGAGGTGTTGGCTGAGGCTTCCCCTGTTCCTTCCTGCTGCCTTGTTGAGGAGGTTAAACAGAAACACAATAAAACTCTGGGCCAGGCATTTTTCACTGTAGGTCAGAGAGACATTTTATTCATAGTAATTTCTTTATTTGTCTCATAAATCCTTCTTCCCTTTGTGCTCTTTCAGGAGATTAAAATTAAGGGCATCACCTCTGCCATCAAAACCTGGACCCCCGAGGCCAAGCAATGGTTTCACTGTTTCTGCAGGCTCCCTTACCCACCTCTTCTTTGATGTCTGATCCTTCTAGTGCATAGACTGTCCTTACCTTTTCAGTTTGCACATGCTGCAGCCTTAGCCTGTGCCTACAATTAATAATACCCTTCTCTTGTTTACCTGGTACTTACTAGCAGACAATGTGTGCATGGCAAGGAAGGAGAAAGGAGGAATGGACTCAGTAATAACAGTAGAAAGGCAACAACAATGCATAAAGTCTCAATAAATTTTCCTATTGTTTCTCAGAGCATGGCATGTCTGGTACACTCCTTTCTAAGCCAACTCCTGGGAGATGGGGACTGTGGAAGTGTCAGGATTCTTTTTTTTTTTTTTTTCTTTTCAGGTGATTTGTTTGTTTATTTTTGTTCACTTTATTTGTTGATTAATTTATTTAATGATTTATTTTGTTTGCCAGCAAAGCTGCATACCAATTTATTTCCTAAAGACTTAAAACCAGAAGGTAAATAAAAACCAAATTGGATCCTTCTTATTAAAATCTCAAGTAGATTTTAACCAGTTGTAGGATTGTAGAGGGAGAGGGAAGCTTTTTACATTCATTCTCAGATGTGTTGGACTCATCAGAATGAAGGATGGCAGGTTCATGTCAATAAAAGAAGAGGGCATTAATAAATTGCCTCCTCTCCCTGGATTTGTTTCTGAGATTTTAAGAAATGGGTACAGTTTCTAGCAAAACACTTGTTTCTGCAACTAATAACCTAGACTGTCAGATTCTTCTGGATGAATTTGAGTTCTTTTCCTTCACAGCACTCTCATGCCTGAAAGGACAGTGTGAAAAGTAAATAGAGAAAGTGACAACGTGCTAAATGTCACGGTTCCTCGTGAGTGGCGATTACCCCTGCATATCATCCTCATTGTGTCACGCTGCCCGAGCTGTGCTGGCTGGGTGAAGGGCATGTAGCCCCGCTTTCTCCCTTGTCACATGTCTGTGCTTGTTTCAGACCACTGATCTTCCAAACCTTGTGCAAGTCAAGGATGTAAGGAGAAAATGCCAGGCAATTGAATATGAGGGCTTTCCATCCCCTTTGTTTCCCTTCATGTCCAAGAAGGGTGAACAGAATCACCCTATTTATCCTTTGGGACCTGCAATCATCTGTAGAAGGTTTGTAGTTTCAGATCAGAGCCATGCCCTTTCCTGTTGATCTCAGACTTATATTGGTTCATCCTTTCTCAAAACAGGCTTTTCTTCCTTCTCCACTTCTCTTCCTCTTCCATTGCTGTTCAGATAAGGGTGCTTTCCTGCCTACCAGCTGTATTTGCAATGCTGCTCATACATTTTTGCACATCCCACAATCCTTTCCTCTCATGTTCCCAGGCTGGGATAGGCCTGTGGGAGTGGAAGCGGGAGTTGTGTCCTCCCTTCTGGTCCCCTGGCCTTGCTTCACTGCAGTGTAACCGGTGGTCTTCATTCCCTTAAATCTGGTACAAGAGGTTAGAGAAAGGCTCTGTGCTGAGAACAGCAGCAGCAGCACAGGGGCACCTTTGTGTCCCATCTCTTTCCCTCCCTTCCCTGGTTATCCACATCTATAACTATTCGCGTCCATGTTCCCAGTCTTTTCCAATCTATCTTTCTGTCACACATGCACTCTCTCCTGTGAAATAGCTGCTGCCTAGATAGCACTTGTTTTTGTCCAAGCCTACAAAGCCAGCAAGCCCAAGTGAAAGCACTGCTTTTTCCATAATAACTTTTAGTGACTCTTGAGTTGTTCTGGCCCCTGAGCTTCCAGAGGGTCTTTTGTGGCTGAGGACGGAGACTCCTGGGAAGCCTGTCCACGCTCCCACTCTCATGCTCCAGCTGTACAAAGGGCCCTGCTGGGATGCAGCACTGCCCCGGGTAGCAGAGGTGTCTGCTGTCAGGGAGTCCGACTCCCTCCCCGCCGGGCCGCCATTCCCAGGGGCCCCCGGCGCATAGAGATGAGCCTGAAGGGCAAAGCCGCTTGGAAACCATCTTTTCTTGTTCTGCTGCCATCTGCTTGGGAAGGTGATTGACAGCTGAAGGGTGAAGGGCCAGGGTTTGTGCTAATTGTCTGAGGCCCTTGCTCAAACATGGCTGGAGAAGGAGGGGGTCCCAACAGGCAGGGGAAGAATGGGAACCTTTGTGAGGCCCGACATAGTAAATGCCACCTTTGTGAAGATTTAGACTTGCTGAGGTCAGTTTTTAACAACTTGGGATGCTCCAGTCTTTTCCTCTTTCCTTTATCTCCAAAGGCTCCTCTTCCTCCTTTATTTCTGCTTCGTCAACAAGCATTGTTTCAGTCAGGCTTGAATCCCCTTTCAGTGCTTAGCCAAAGAAAAGACATCCCATCCTCCTAAACAAGACTCTTTTGGGGCCTGCTATTTTTTTTTTCTTTTCCTAGTCCTTGTCTCACATGCTGTAAAGAATGCTTCAGTATTCTCAGAGGAATGGGAGCATTTGCATATTAATTTAATTGTGTGTGTTCATGCAAAACTATTCAACTCACAGCAAACTAGCCACAGTTATTAAAATTAATTTGCAAAGGAAGAGAGCTATTGTTTTTCAAGACAAGAGTTGTCAAAGCTTATGTTTTTCTGTGTGCTAAAAACACCTTCCTAGTTGCTTCCTGCCTTTATAGGTACTA
This sequence comes from Atrichornis clamosus, assembly GCA_013400975.1. Lineage (NCBI taxonomy): Eukaryota > Metazoa > Chordata > Aves > Passeriformes > Menuridae > Atrichornis > Atrichornis clamosus. The sequence continues at coordinate 127,561 of WBMZ01001163.1, forward strand.
GAGCACAGCTGGAGAAACATAACAAAGTTCTCTGGAGAAAGTGGTGTGCAGAGAAAGTTATACAGAGGCAAGAGCTGGGAGAAAATCCCAGTGTTTTTCAGTTGTTCCCAGAGTAGGATCTCCCCTCTGTGACTTGGACATCCCTGCTACTTGCTGAGGAGCAAAAGAGACCCTACTGCCTTTAACAGAGGAGATAAACCCAGCTCAATTCCAGCAGCATGTTTCCCCATGATGCTGCTTCTAGTGCTCTTGGATGTGTTTCTCTCTGGTTTGGGCATACCTCTCAAAAGAAACCTGTGTAAAGCTTGGGGCTGGTGTGTTTGCAAGCCCAGCTCAGTGTGTGTGCATGAGGACATGTGTGTGTATGTACAAGTGAGACAGCAGAACACATCATCCACAGAAGGAAATACCAGCCTGTGGCTGAAAAACCAGCTAGTGCAGCATTTTGTGATCTGCAGTAAGAAAATTTTGTCCAGCCCTCATGGTGTTTTGCTTTGGCAATATGGTTAGATAGGAGGAACCTTTATTGTTTCTGTATATACTGGATTATACACACTCCCTTCTATTCTTGCCTTCCCTTTTTCATGCTTTTCAAGATGTAAAGTGTACATATTTTAAGGTCTGTCATGATCAGATAGAAGTCAATGTATGTTGTTATTCAGTATATGCAAGACTAAATCCTAAATGTTTTCCCATGTTTGTACTGGTTGGCACTTTATAATTATAAATAATATTGCAGACTTGGCTACCAGCACACAGATGCGCACACAAAGCAGCAGAAGGTTTTCTGGAAATCTTGACAGTTCCATACATAATCCACGGATGTGACATGACCCGTGTCTGGTCTTAAAACGTATTATCAGAACTATCACTGGCACAATATCCAAAGTAATTTAGCTTCAGACCATGCACAGAAGCATAATACATAGGTGCTTTTGCCACATTGCTTTTGCAACATTTGCTTCTGTGTCACTGATAATAAAACTGTCGGAACGACCTTGGGGAGGTAATAACTGCTCATTGATTTGGATGTAAAGCTTCCATAGTGTTTTTCCCACTGTGTTGTATTTGTTAAAGGAAAAAAAAACCAAAACAAAACAAAAATGAAGCTTGCTTCCACAAAGTCCTTTAAAAGACATAGATGTAGGGTTTATTGAGATGTAGTATGTTTATTAACTGCATAGCCCTCTAGAAATTCCCAGAGACTTTGAATTTCCTGCTCCTGGGAGAGGAGACTACATACACAGAAAATTCTGGTTTCTGTAGTAGTCAGCCTGGCAAAATGCAGGGTGCTGAGCCAGTTTCGATAGAATTTTGTTTACTAGGGTGTGTTAATGAAAACTGTGTCTTTCCAACTGATCACTTTGGTTTCAGCACATATCCAGATCCTTTGTATTCTGTCTTCCTCTTGAGAGCTAATTTCAGCTGCGAGTTCTGGATGTTTAAAGATAAACCTCCTTAAGTTGTCTGTTGCTTGATACTTTGGAAAATGTATTTACCAATTTTCAAATATTAACATCAAGTTAAAAGGGGGATGCAGGCCTGCTGGCTTTGACAGTCAGGGGATGCATGGCTTGTCCCCAGTCTAGTACACATCATGTCTCTGACAGGCTGGGAAATTTGATGGATAATCCCAAACAGTGCCCACACTTAAAGAAGTAGAAATTTTTATTTCATGCACCATTTCATAGGGTGCAACAGTATAGTTTGTATTCTCTTCAGTAGCAATGTTTTTGGTGGAGAATAAAGTTTTGATCACCTAGGGTGGAAGAACTTAGAGCTTTTAAGGGGAAAGGATGGGGAGTAGGAATAACTGTGATCAGAAGCAACTCTGCTGTGGAATGGGAACAGACTGAGAGTCCTTGCTGAGAGCAAGGCTCAGCATGATGCTATTAGTTCTCATCACTTGATTATGAATTAGAAGCATCATTCCAAAAATATAGTGTACAGATCAGCATTCTTGGGTTAGCAGGAAAGGCACATTTTGAGCCACGCAATTCATGCTTGTGGCTGCATTATGTTTAGACACTGCTGTGCTGTTTTTAAATTGCACATTGAAAAAATATTTTTTTGAAGTGGCAGGTTTAAGTTCTGCTTTCCCATTTCTGTTACTACAGACATTCTTTGATAATTTTTTTCAGTGAAGTGTGTTCATCTCTAAAATAAAAGAGGCATATACATTTTTTAATTGATTTGCAAAAGACAGTGGTTTATATTAATTGCTTGGGGGATTTCAGCTGAAATTTAGCATGCAAAGGGACACATGACTCCAAGAACAAGTAGAAAATACTATTTCATACATACTGACCATATAGGCTTTTTAACCTCTCACATAAAGTGATATAAAATATGACACTGTTTCTGATTTCCAGTTTGCTGCACAGCGCACTCAAGAGTCAGAGTTGGGTTAATTAATTTGAATTAACTATAGGGATCCTTTCCATCGATTTCAGTGGACTATGGATCATGCTGGCATATAATACAAATTGCTACTTCTTAATTAACCCCTCTACTCTTATCTGACCTCTTCAAGTTACTCACCAGGTGTGCGGGAGATTAGGGACTGAAACCTTGGGTTTGTGTGTCAGTGAATGTCATCAAGAGTAGGTTATCCAGCTGGTTCTTCTGCTGTCCTCCAGCCAAATTAGTGCTTGGGGTGGGGTTTTTTTTAATGCTACTGGAAGGTAGCAAGAGAAACAGACAGAAACTTGCTCTGTACAAGGAGGTACCTGCCACACAAGGGAATTCTCAGACAGTCTCATGGTGCAGGAACTGTTGATTCAGAATTTGTTACCCTGCCAGGGCAACTCTGCTACCAGCTTCCACCAAGTTTTCTTTTCTTCTAATTTTTAGCAAACTGTAACATTTTGTGTTTGAGCAGTTAGAATTTAGGGATCAAGAATAATGGTAAACAGGACTAAGTGCTGTCCCAGGGAGTGGAAAGGCCTGAGGAAAGGTGATCATCTTTGACTGTGACACAAAGGATGCCTGAATCAGAGGTAGAGAATCTCAGAAGTCTTCTGGAGGTGAAACAGAAGATGCAGAAGACATTGACTGTGCAAACTCAGTACACTGTTAATATGCATGGTCTGTCTTCACAAGGATGATTTTTGCTCTGGTAGATACTTTGTTATTTTACCACCAAAAATATATTGCATGCAAAAAGGCAATAAGATATGGATGTGACATCATATCCCAGCTATTGACAGTGCTATCCATGCCAATGAGGCTACAGACTGAAGTGTCTTAAGTCCTGTATTCCAGTGGTTTCTGGGATTTTTTCTGGAATTACTAAGAAATTTTGGACCCTAAGTGTGTCATTTTTAGAGTTTTCATCAATGTAGGTCCTCACAGACATCTTAGTTGGATGGATCTTGGGGCACACTAAGACTGTAGGTTCCTGTGGATTTTATTGAACATCCACCTGTTGCACTTTCAAGTGGTAGCTGAGCTAAGATGCCCCTCTTGCAATTTAATTATTTTGATCTTGAACCACCTGTCTACCAACTTCAGACTTGAAAGTGGTGGTTAGGCTCCTAAGTTGCACGGACACGCTGAAAATGCTGCCATTCATATCTCATGATTACAGCATAGAACTGGCAAAATTCTCCTTAAAATGCAGGAGTATGTACTGCAGGCTACTCGCTTCCGTATGTCATGGGAGATCGAGCCAAACTCCCCAAGTTAATGCATGGTAGGCACAATAGCAAAGATGCTTATTTGCAGGAAAAAAAATATCTTAAAAAGTAGATTTAGCCTGCTTTGCACTAAGGAAGCACAGTAAATTACTGTAGCCATTTACCTGTGTACTTTTGCATCCATTCTCTTAAAACAAATAATGCATTATTGATAAGCCCATTTCAGAGAAAAAATTGATGTCATGCTCTTTTGTCAATTTTCTTTTTAATTAATGGTAGTTTTGAGAATTATGTTTTAGAAATTGCTGCATGATTTCAAAGCCATCTTCCGTGCATTGTTTTCCCCATCTAAGGGGGGAATCTAAGAGTCACCAAGTGAAATGATCTGTAAGACATCAGACGGGTGATCACAGGACTATTTTTCAGTCTTGAAGTCATCTCTGTGGGGTTAAATTATGGATCTTCTTTCAGAGATAGCGTTATGAAGTCACATCATCCACCAAGTGAATTGCCATCCTCAGCAGGGCAGCAGTGCAGCCCAGTGAAGGATCTGACCGGGGGCTTATCAGGCTGGAGAGACCACAGTTGCTTCATATGCACAGAGTTATCACTTATGTACCTCTTAGTTTCACACTGGGAATAAGAAAAGCAAAGGGCAGAAGGATAATTGAAGGAGGAACAATGGCATTTTTAATGAGAACACAAATCCCATTATGCACTAACTGGGCTGGGTCACAGTTTATCCAAATACACAGACTCCCAGAAACCTCCAGATTGGATCAAACCCAAAACCCAGCTGGTTTCCAGCAGTGGACAGAATCAGAAATACCAGTGGAAGGGTTAAGACCTGTGCTCTTAACAGATATTAACAATGATCATCTACAGGAAGTCTTCTGCTGACCTGTAATTGAACAACTTATGTCCTGGAGCATAGCATTGGGTAATTGTTTCAAAGTGTTTTCTGGTGCTGGTAGATTTGGATAGTCTTGGTATGCAGATAAATGAGGAATCACATGAAGAAGCGACTTAATGTGATGCACATTCAATACTATTCCACTGACTGGGCAGGTTGCTGTGTGAGAGCAGCATGCCTGGAGTAAATACAGTGGGAGAGCAAAGAGGAGGCATCAAATATTCTGTGTTCACAGAGACTCCTCCTAAAGAGCATAATTTCAAGTAGAAAATGCTAAGTATTGCTTCTTTGCTAGTGACAGTGCATAGATGTTGTCGGAAGAGACTATATGGAAAATTTCCCATGTATGTGCAGGAAAATGGGTATGCCTTGCTCTGCAGATATTGGATACTGTCTTATAGTTTAAGTGAATGTGTGCCTTAGTGTTTATTTACAAGCTCTTCCATACCACAGTGAAAAGGAAACAGTTTAACTGTCCAAAATACTGTGCTAGTAATTTCAAAGCCAAGAAAATGCTGCTTGGTGAGCTGATTCTTTATCTGCCTTGGAAAAGGGCTCATTTCTTGGGAGAGCAGGGATTAAGTCAGCTCTTCAAGCTTGGAATTGATTCTATCCATACACTGGAGGCACAAGGTGGGACAAAAATGCTTTTTTCTCTCCAAACAAAGCTGAATGCTAAAAAAACCCCATAGACCTGTTCTAAGGAAAATGTTCACCAAAGAAGTCTGAAAATGTGACACAATTAAGAAAAAACCAAAATCCTCTGTAAAATGAGTTTATCACTGTAACTCCTTCCAATCAAGTCTTAGTGAATTAGCCTTGAGGTGAAGCTGGGATAAGAAGTATTTAGCTTAAGTGCCCTAAACTTGCACATAGAGAAGAGAGAGTTGTGCAATTGGAGATTTCCCGAACTTTTCTAATGCAGTATTGGGAAGAACAAGAAAAGGAAATTGACAGCTATGATAATTCCCCCATGCAGAAAAAGCACACTCCATTCATGCATCCTATTTTACTTTAGCTGAAAGAAAGCAACACTTTCAACTTGACAGTATTAAAAACCTGAGCTCTACTGAAAAGGCACAAGCACCTATAGATTGATCTAATTCTGTTATTGTAACTGAAAAGAAAATAATATGTGGAAGCCTGCATTTTCACAAGGCCATAAAACATTAGAAGATCAAGATTATTAAAAACTTGAAGAGATGACAGCCAAGGAGAGCGAGAGAAAACTGTTCTGCATGATACTAAGTTCAGAACATACATTTTAGCAGTGTCATGCTACATGATTCAAGTGCTAAACTAGTAAATGTTAATATAATATTAGGAAATTATAATGATGAATATAGCTGGATACCATCTGGTATTAACTCAGTTCCCAGGGCATTTAAAATTCTGATTGCACAGTTCTTTGTAGGACAACTGGTTTGGAAAGCTGTAGTGAGGAATGTTGTAATTTGTCTGGTGTTAGGATTACTGAAAAGTCAGCCAGTGCTGACTTTTGATGGAATTTTTTTTCCCTTTCCTTTAAATAAATAACATATTTTAGGGAAAGAGTAGGGTTTTTTTTCAGAAGTCTTGCTGAGGGTTGTTCTGTGATTTTTGGTTGGTTGGTTTTTGTCAACAGTTCAGTTTGGGTTGTTTTTTGTGGCAAGGGGATTTTTTTAATGATGGTGCTTTCTGAAAGCTGCAGCTCTGAAGTCTCAGTCTCATTGTTCGTAATCTAAATTGGTCTCAAGAAGCCAGACTGTGTTTGCTGTGCTGCACCATCCTTAGATCCTGCATTGTGATGGGTTTTTCTCCCTCAGAGATGGGACTGTGCTGGGTCATTGAGGACATGGACTCGCCAGATCCATGGAGGAGAATCATCATATGAGGAACGCAAACTGCATCTCTCAAACTACTGCTTCTAACTAGACAGCTTTCAATTTTAGAGGCATTTTTAAAAAGAATATATTTACTTTTCATACCCCTAATAAACTTTTCTTGGAAAATAAATCCTTTTTTCATTCATAAATGATCTTTTATTTTAAAGAATCTGCTGAAAAGCACTGGGTGTCTTAGGCCAGAATAGATAAAATCATAAGTAGTAGTCTGGTGAATATGAGTAGCCAAAGCTTAAGTCAACTGAGTTTTTTAGGTTACAAAAAATTAACAGATACAGAAAATATTGTGGGTGCAAGAAATGTGTTAGCTCTTCTGTGCAGAAAGTCAGCAAAAATAGCTCCAGTGCCTTGGTGCCCCAAATATATTATGCCCTATTAAGATAGAATAAGATTTTAAAGCATATCTGCTAGCAATGTAAAATTTCAGGTAATAAAAGAGGTATATCGTAGCTTGAGTGCAATCCTTCTTCACTGACCTTGTGTTAGTAGAGATTTCCATCTGCAGATGTTGAAATTCTCTTTGAGAACTATTTATTGTGTTTACAAAATGCATGTTTCTCTCCTAACCAGTAAGTTCCTATGAGTGTTTTGGGGGGGGGAATTATCTTTTTTCTTGATTGTTTATATTTACCTTACTTTTACATGGTTTTTCATTTCCATGCTGTATTTCTTAAATCACAATCTTTATATCCTTCCTGCCTATTACTGCCACACATGAATTTACTGTGTTATGTCAGTATTTTTTACTTACATATGGCATATGTGGATCAGCTGTGAAATAGGAATTGTGTTGTCCATTCTCAGCTGTTTGGGATTCTTTGAGAACCTGTGATTTCACTGTTAATGTCAGGGGGTTTGTACCTTAACGTTCAACATTGGTTCACCAGAAATTGATGCTGTGATGAGAACAGGGTGGCTCTATCTTCTGATAGTATAAATGGCCACTGGAGTCCCAGCTGTCTTAATTAACCTGATACGTGTGGTTCAGAGGGCTGGCAAGTGCTCCTGCAATCCTATTCTCAGCAGTTACCTTCAGGCAAAATGAAGGTGCATCTCTGCTTCAGATTGTTCTGATAAAACACAAACCTGAGATTTTTAGAAGCCAGCAGAGGACTGGAGTGCCTTTCTTCTTAGCCACCTCTCTAAATGCATCTTTGGGAAGGATTGAAATTTGGAAGAAGAGACTGAAAAAAAATCGTGATTGTTTTTTAATTAAGTGTTTTTTAAATAAGTCTTCGTTCTCCACTTATTACTCTCTGTACACAGAGATTTTCTGCTCTTGCCCTTAAAGAACCTTTCATTAGCTCTCTCTGTGTATGTTTTTCAAGGATACACAGCAAAGGAAGAGAAGCCAAGGCATGGGCATCACTGATGGGGCAAATGTTAAGATATGTTGGGAAAACATTTTATCTGGGAAAACATTTATTTGAGTAAAAGGTTCAGGTGGTCAGACTGATTGAATTCCTTCAAGCTGTTCCTTCAGGATCTTTCTGTTCTATGGCTCTTGCAGGACACGGTCCAACTGTCGCACTGGTTTTCCCTTGCAATTTATTTCTTTCACCAGTCTGCGGTGCAGAGACTCAGTTATTTCCTGCCCACCCAGAGCCAGCCACCCTGGCTGCATATACGCTCTCTGAATGTGTTATTTGCCAGCAGGCCAGATACTGAAACCCCATAGTTGAAGTCCTCACTGTGGTCTCTGTGGTCGTTACCCTGACCATGACAATGAGATTGAGACAGGTGCAGACAGGCTTTCCTGTACTGAGTCCACCTGCAAGGCTCTCCCTGCTCTGTCCCCCAGGACAAAGGCACATTAGTCAACTTATCTGTGACTGACCCTCAGCAGAAGGCTTTTTGATCATCTCTCTCACATACTCTTGCCTGCTATGGCACATGTTCTCACTCTTTGTCCTAAGCACCCTTCTTCTTTGCTGTGTAGCTTTAGCAACAAGGGGTTGCTCAGCTATTTGATAAATTTCAGCATTTATTTTAAATCCATTTCACTTAATGCCTGGGGTCTTTTTCCTGAGACACTGGTTTTCAAGGGCATTTAGGCACTTGTCTGTATTGCTGGTGGTTTTTTCTATACCTTTTAGTGGAGCTAAAGTGACTGTGATTCCCTCTCCCTTCCTTCTGTCTCCACTGATCCCTTCTCAATCCTAATGCTTCTGCTTTCCTACAGAGAAGTGATAAATGGCCCAGAGTGGAGTTTGATGAGGTCAGATGTTACTGTTGGCCATAAATCCTTCCTGCTTGTTGGTTCAGCAGCAGTCTCTGGCCTTGACTTTTATGGGTCTCCCAGTGGAGGAGGGACAGGAGTGGTATTGCTGTCAGCACACCAGAGTGATTTGCAGGAGGGTTTTATTGGGAAGCTTCATGCGCCTGGAGAAACTCCCCCAAGCCCCAGGAACAGAAAGAAATCTTCTAATCAGCAATTTGTTCCTGTAGGTAGAGCTCTCCTGCTTACACAGCACAGGCCTGCCTGCCCCTCGTGGGGCAGAAAGTCAAGCAAAGCCTCAGGATTAAATAATCTCTCACCACAGACAACTGAGGTACAGACATAGGTGTATGGAGATATTTGCTGTGATAACAATTGCGGCCCCACCTCTTTGAATCAAAGCAATTTGTTTACTTTGATTGATATCCAAGCACGTGATGTGTGAATATGCATTACTTTTTTTGGTACTAAATGTGATAGCCCACTATACACAACAAAATATTTGGAGACTGTCAGCTTGTAAATCCAGGGTAGCTGGTGGCTTCCTAAAGCTCTGCTCTCCCTATGTTTATTCTGTCAGAAGTGCTGAAAGATAAAGGCATGGCACTGTGGGAATAGCAAAGGACAGCTACATGAACTTACTCCCAAGTACTTGTGCCACTGCTGCACGTAACATAAGAGAAAGGAAGAAATTAATGGACCCTTTAAAATGTAGCTTTACCCGTGTCCTGAAAAGGCTCAGAGTCAGCCTGCCATTCTGCATGAGTTAGAAGATGCAAGTACAGCAAGGAAAATGCTTCCCTAAAACCCAACGAAGTTAGTGTTGCCATTAGCTTGGCACAGTCAGTGTCAGTCACTCTCCCCAGATACCATTATCATCAAATATGTAAAAAAGTTTTAAATGTAGATAACACTTGAACAGAAAATGAAGCACACCCGTTAGTGGGAGGGGCAGAAATTTCTTCTCTGTGCAGAAATTTGTTTATGTTTAGTCAAAAGAGAAGAAAATATGCCTTTAATGACTTTTTTTAGTGGTAAAAATCAAGACATACCAGATAAAGAAGACTTGCTCAGAAACAGTTTTATTCTGAAATTAGCCAATTTAAAGAGACCAAATTTACAGTGCCACAATAGAGGAGCTGTTCAAAATGCAGGATTGCTCTCCATTTCTCATGTATTTTAACTTTGATTTTGGTAACACCTTTTGGATAAAATTAAAACTCTTCTGGCTGGCTTTCTGGGGTTTTTTGTAATACTCTTAATATTCAAGGAAGTGAACCATTAGAAGATTGGCATAAAAAAAGATGTTTGTTTTTTGGATTGTTGCAAGGTGTTGATGTCTTCTACCTTCTCTGTCTCGCCTCTTTAAACCTGCAGGATCATACAAAGGAACATGAATAGAAGAATTTGCCTCCAGAACTTTTCATTATTAATGATGCTCTATGACTAAATTGGAAATCTGCTACTGTACCCCAAGGGGGTGATTAATTTAGCAGACTAAGAGTTTTGATTAAAAGGGAATGAAATGTCTGACACATAGTCTATTTATCAGTTATTATGATATTAAAACACTCTAATCACTGTGGTGCCTAAATTAAGGCTTCACAGCCTAAATGTCACTTCATAGTGTTCTTTTAGATCTGGCTGTGTGATACAAGTTTATTATCAGTGGGTGTATGAGAATATAAGTGTGTGTAGTGTCTTTGATAAGAATCAAGCAGTCTGGTAAGATCTATACTCTTTGCCCCTTTCTCATTTAGAAAGGAGATGAGATTTTTAAGATGTGTTTGTACAAGCAATGCATGCAGGACAAGATGAAGTTATCCCTGATATCCCCAGGGGTTATGGTGCAAACTTTGTGGAAACTGGACTGAGCCTAAAGGACACAGGAAAACACCTTACTAGTCTACAGATTTAAGTCTAAAGCAGTTCCTTCTAGAAATCACATGTGCTCTGAGATGACAGATTCCCTGAGAGGTGATATCTGTGTCCTTAAATTAAAGGCCAGGGCAGAAATTGGCAGCAATCAGTCAAGAATGGTAATCAACAGTTGGTGCCAAGTGTGTCACTGAAGTCATTTGCAGACAAGCAGGGAACAAGAGCAGTAGGTCGTGTGTTTCTGTACAGGTGCCCAAGGAAAAGTTCAAGCCATGGGTATTGACATACCAGCCTTTGCAAGCTTCAGAGAGGGAAGAGGGAGGGTCGAGGAGCACTGTTAAGACTCAGGAACACAGTGTACATGAGAGGCAGTCAAGTACTGGTGGAGGAGTAGTGCCTTGTGTTAGTGAAAGCTTGGAACCAAATCAGACCTCTAAACTAGCTATGTCAGCAAATCAGATATAAGTTTTAGGCCTCAACAGAAAAAATGCTCCGTTAGGACTAAATTTTCCAGTGACTTGAGAAAATAAACAAACAAACCACCCAAAAAAACCCAAACCAAAACAAAAAAGCAAGAAAGCAGAAATGGCTGAACAGCAGGTAAAACATACTACTAAAAGCAAGAAGGCATCCTTCAAATACCTGGGGCCTGACAAATGAGAAAAGTAGACAGGATCATAAACCCAGGCAGTTTATAGGTGAAAATGCAATAAGAAAGACCAGAGGAGTTGGAGAAACTTACAGGAATCACAAAAAAATCCCTGTCAAGTCCTGTGTCACACACATGAAGCAGGAAGGTTGCTGGAGTCTGTAGACTCAGTAAACAATAAATATGCCTAAGGACTGTTCAGAAAAATTGTGATTCTGCTGTGGAGGAACATGGAGAAGTTCTCACAGAGGAATTCCTCTCCTCTCAGGGTAGGGATGACATAGGTCAAGTGGTAACTCTATCATCCCCTAGCTTGAGTTCTGGTACCAGAGGACAAGGACCAGTGTAACACAATTTTTTTTTAACTGTTTCCTGAGAGAATCCTGCAATAAATATGTTGATAGAAGCTCTAATAATAACAACAGAATAATAACAGAATGAACGAGAGCATCAGTAAATATCATAGTGGCAAAGAGCCAGACAGGATTTTGAGATTAAAAGTCATGATTTACTAATCAGCTGGGTGGCACTGGGGGAGTCAATGTGTGGGTAGGGCAGCACTCCTAGCCTTTTCTTCAGGTTAGCCTGGGCACAGATCCACGAATTGTGCTTGCTTTGATCTCCAAACCATCCTGCAGTGCATTGATGTATCTTCCAATCTGAAGACAGGCACAGAAGTGAGTACCTTACTAAAAAACAAGACACAGGACTGTAAATAATTGTCATTTGGAGCTGCCTGGAGATTACAGTGGGATTTTTAGAGAACCAGGATGTGAAATAGAAGTGGGGTAACTACAGGAGATAAAATCAGATGTTAAAAGACATATTATCAGAGAAAACAACACTTTGCAAACAATGCTTTTAAAGACATGAGGGATCAAGGGGAATGTGCCCTCTGAATTGTGGCAGATATGGGAAAAGGAATTCTCATCAGTCTCTGCTTTCTGGATTCATTCTTCCCCTAGCTAGAAACCAAAGGAGATCTGTGGGAGTAAGAGATCTTCAGCAGAGGTTTTGTTTGTAAAGAAACCAAGTAGAAAACTGGCAGAAGATAAACACTTCCTTAAAAAAGGAATATAAACCAAACCCCGGAAACCACCCAGCACAAATGGAAAGGGCAGCACTTGCCTCCCCTCCGCCGGTGCAGGCTGGCTTGCCGCCCGCTGCTGGAGCTGCTGCAGGTGAAAATGTGTGAGAGGCTGCTTGGATGCTCTGCTCCCTCCCTCCCGGTCCCCCGGGTCCCCTGCAGCTGTTTGCGGCTGCACGAGAATAACGAGGACATTGCTGCGGATGTGACATCGCCTCAGTAGGGTCTTTAGGAAAGCTCTCTACAGCTATTCTCCCGAGTCCTGCAATAATCTGCAGCCTGAGTAGACAGTGCTGGTGGGCTCAGCATTTCCCTTTCTTTTATTTGCCTGTTGAGGGGAAAATATTGCCACTACCTCTGCGGTTCCTTTTAAAATTATGGAAGGCTGTAACATTGAAACAAGCAGCTAACATTCCCTGTCAGGATAATGGTGAGGGCAATTATGCAGAGAGCAAGTAGTTTTACATCACTTAGTCCCGCTTAGTTATACCAATCCCAAATTACATCACTGGACGGTGCCCTGCAGACAATTCCTGGTGGGAGCATTGCCAGTTCATCGGACAGTGATCCGTATGTTCTCTCACTCCTGTTGGGATAGTTTAAACTCTCTGTGACTGCAGTTGTCATCCCTGTCCCTCTGCTGGGCTTTTTGTAGAGGGATTTGGATGGTGCTGTCTCAGCTATTGGACTTGCAGCCTTAACGGTAACTTAAACCACCAGGGATTGTGATGTTGAGTCTCTCACTGCAGGAGACCAGGCCTTTTTCACTATGCAGAGCATGAAAATTCCTAAGTGAGGATCCTGGGTCTATAGCCTACTGGGAATCTGATCAGAGGATTGGGATGGTCCCACTTGTAGATAAAATTCATGTGATTTGTCTTGTACACTGAGTTGCCATTATTTTCAGTGGGATTTTTCCCAGGAACCTGAGGCAGTGTGTGAGTGAGGCAGAAAAGCGCTCGACCTGATGGAAGCCTGATGTAAGCCAACACATGGAAGTAGAAGGAGCTTCTGCTTTTCTGTGAGAACATTGAATTTTGTATGATCTTTTTCAATATCTTGAATTCATTGTTCTGAGTGTTGATTTAGTGACCTGGAGCTTTCCAGGGTGGAAATTGTTAGCTAGAAAAAATGTATCCATGAGTTAGTGATAGAAATATTGCTAGCCTTTTATCTGCTTTCCTGCTTTGATTTCTCTAGAGCTTACCTGAGCTGTCTGTCATCCAAAGGACACTTTTATACCTATGCCAATAAGCAGTGGAGTGTTCATGAAGGGCACAGCACAGTGGCAGCCTGTGAGGGATGCAGTGAAAGGCTTTCATTTAACACCACCGTAAATGGCAAACCCAATTTTCAGCTGTATGTATCAGCATGGCAAGTCTTCTTGTTCCCAGTCAGCATGCTACAGGGTAATTCAGAATACAGCTTATTGCAAGCTTTGGTTTCCCTTCCAAGATTCATTCCTTTTCATCCCTTTCTGTGCCAAGTATAATAAACAGAACAGGAGCTGAAGGCAGTTTGGCTGGGGAAACAACATTCAATAATTAAAAAAAAAAAAAAACAACAAAGAACCAGACCACAGAAAACAAAACAGAATAAAAAGGCTGGTCAGTAAAAGTGGCAGAAAGACACTTTTGCTGACAGAGGAAGAGGGAAAGTAGAAAAAGGAAAAGACACATCTGAACTGTTTCTCCTGCCCTTCTCAATCAGCCTGAATGGAGATTGTGAATAATAAAGTGTAGAGATCTCACCATTTCCTATCCAGGCAGGTCATGCTTTTTCAATGCTCCCTTATTACTGTCAACCCATTAAAATCAGAATGGCTGATGGCAGAGTGTCCCTGGATAGCCCTTCTCCTGTTGAGTGAGGACACCAGCTAGGTGGGAGGTTAGTGTGAGGTGAATGCTCTGGTCTCAAGTGTCCTTAGGAAAATGAACATTGGCATTTGGCCCTTAATACCTTAAGCAGCCTGGGGAGAGTTCAAGACAGCTGGAGTGTGCTGGGGAAAAAACAGGCAAAAAAAGAGCAAGACAATGGAAGAAAGGCACACCGGTTCTGCTTTCTTTGTGTGCTTAAATCCTTGGAGTACATAGAAAGGCAGATATGAGATCTTAAAATGCTGCACTTCTATCAGTTCCTTCCCTAGCATTGAGTGTGAAGAATCTCATAACTGCCAGGTACTCCTTTTGACACAGGGAGGATCATCATTTGGATTGAATCCAAATGCTAACTATTATAGATGAGCCTAAAGCATTGCTGTAGTAACAAATTGTCCTGTGTTGTCTTATAGTGATATTCTTGTCTTTTCTTTTCTGGGCATTCTGAAACAAAATTGCACAAATGAACTGTGGGTCTGATGTACTTTAGCAATTCCTACGTTTCCATGTTTTAATCTGGACTACTGTTGTTTGGTACTACTACTTCCTGGAAAGGGTTAAATAGTGTTTGGTGCCTGGCTAGGGACCTGGCTCTGCTTCCTAATACCTGTTGGCAGTTTCCTGTGGGAACTTGGACAGCGGCAGTGAAATCATTCAGACCCGAAGTGCTGAAGGGTTCCTGCTAGGCCAGTCAGTTGTGATAATCCGCTGCCTGCGACCTCATTAAAACAGCCTGATTGGGGCTGCTAATCACATAAATAAAGAATTAAATCATAGCATTAACCTTCTACAGGGAAACCTGCCCTGGCAACACTGACAGAATTAGATCTATTAATTATTTAGAGGGTCATTTGATAGAAATGTATATAGATGGCAGATTATGAGCACTTGAAGCAATAAGTTAGCCATAAATTTTTGCTCTGATAAGAATCTTTTCATATTTTCCTCTTAATGTCCTGAATTAAAAGCCACCTGGCTTTTTTTCACTAAGACAGTATCATCACGTATCATTTATTGCAGGTATATCAAATAGAAATACTATGCCCTGGCATCAAGGATTATTATGCTCCTTTTGGCTCTCGAGTCACCTTTTTTGTTAGAAATTCTTCCTGTGCAAACAGAGTTTCCATAGCTAAATGCAGGGACAATTCTACACTTACTTTAAGGCTTGGAGCTTCCTTGATGGCCAGAGTATCCAGAGGACCTGAGCACATTGCCTTGCCACTACTGAATAAAGTCAGTGTGCAGGCAGTCAGTCTCACCAGTGCTGCAGAGCATTAGGGTGCTTTCTGCAGTGGTCCTCTACTGTTACCCGTGGAGGTATTCAATTCCATTAAGTGCCTAGCAGATTTTCCCTTCTATCTCAGAATTTCTTGGAAAAAAATGCTCTTGAATCAGATGGGATGATGAGTTCATTGTTTTACTGATTCTACTGGGCTTGCAGGAATGACAATGGTACTAGATAGGCTTGTTTTCTGATCAGAATTTGAATGTGTGTTTGCAGATAGCACACAAAAGACTTGGGCATGTGGAGTGGAGGAGGGTGGGGAGACTGGAGGGAAATCTGTCATTATTTATGGAAATATCCAGTATTCATGGAGCCATCTGCTGTGAATGATTCAAGTCTGAGAAGTGTCATAAAATGAGAAAGCATAATGTAGAAAGGAAAAAAAAACCCTGAAAAAAACCCCTTTAAATTTGTATCACTCAGAAACCTGAACCAGTGAATATATAACCTCAGAATATCTCTTTTTAAAGAAGCATTGTAAATTTTCCTGCCAGATTGAGAGATAAAGATAGATGATATTTCTCAGGTTTCTTTCCTCACCCTTCTTGGAACAATTAATTCCATTTGCTCATTTCCAGCCCTTTAATTATTGATCACATCTTTTCCTTTTTCTTTCTTACTGTTTTGGGCTCAAGGCAAGGGACAGAGTTTAAAACAAAGAAAGGTGTTTAGGACACTTCTTATACCTCAAAACATTGAGAAGGTTTTTACCGTAGCCACAGTTTTCTCTTTGATAATGAAGTTCCACTTTTGTTGCTAGAATTTCATCAATACTAAGAAATTTTATTAAGGGTGAGACCCTCATAGCATTGCTTTGGAGTAAGTCTCAGACAGAGACAGGTCCTGTACTGTGCCCTCTCAAACAGTTCAGATAATTCATTTATCGATTTGCTCATCATGTTCTGTGAAAAGTGAATATAGACAAGTAGTGGAGAAACAGGCAAAAAAGAGGCAATGATTTGCACAGCCACACAGAAGGCTACTGAGAATCAGGAATAGACTGTATGTTTTTGAGTCATTTCCCTGAGAGACCTGGTCCAAGTCCTTGCCTTGGGAGCAGCTGGGAGTCCCTTTGAAACATGTTTCCTTTCCTGCTTCCATATATTTTGGTTACAGTTATAGTGGCACAGCATGTTACTAGCAGATGCTATTGTGTGGCTGAGTGTGACGGTCTTGCCATATCTCTTTTCCTCTCTTCCACCTTATTTCCTGTCTACTCATCATCCCTTGTTGAAAAAAAGTTAACTTACCAGAAACAATGGCATGTTAGAGCAGAAATTTATATTCAGCTTTATTTCCTCTCCTATAGTGTCACAGTCCAGGACTATGAATTTTAAAATCTCCTTACTATTGTATTGGCTTTTAAAAATACTTTCTTTTAATTTACTGAGTCATTCATACTGGGTTGTCTTGACATCCTGCAATGTTCCTGTTTGCTGTGTAGGGCTGCCTTTCTTCTTCCATCATTCCAACTTCATGCCTTAAAAATTGCATCTCTATCCCAGCAAGGCACATAAGGATGTGCTAAAGCATGACAGATTTCAACTGATGTGATTAAACATGCTCTAAGTGCTTGCTCTATGCCCCTTTATTCCTATTTTGAATAAACACCTTTCTTCATGAGAAAGCCAACAGAGCAGAAGCACAGATGCACACCCACTGCTTCTTTCTCCACATAGGGTTTCCCATTCTCTCTAGATGGGATTTTTGTGTTTTCCAGGTGCTAAGGTCCTACCAAGGCAGTACTAGATTATAATCATCATAAAAAAAACCAAAAAAAGCAAGGATGGGAAAGTACGTTACGAGATCATCTTGTGTCTTTTTCTTCAAGGTAAGATTAGTTCTACCTTTTCTTTGTCTGACGTGTTTGTCTAGCCTTGAAAAATGAGCCATTGTAGAAGCACAATGATTATTTTCTGACATTCAAAACATGTCTAATCTAAATCTCCCTCAGCTATGACTACTTGGTCTGCTCACTGTGCACAGAGAGAAGAAACTCTGCTTTTCATTTCTGCCATCTGCAAACTTGCAAGTTGTTATTTGGTCAGTTCTGCCTTGTCTTCTGCAGACTTGTTGCAGTTCTTGAGGAGCTTGTGTAGAATTACAGCCCAACTGCAACGGTCTTAAAGGCAGGTTTCACATCTTTGAAGAAAGATGACTTAGCTCCTTGTTCAAGAGACAGCAGGTGTTGGGGGTTTCTTCCCCAGTATCTCCTTAGCTCTGGAAACAACTCCTTCCCTTTTTGTATATTTGCTGCCCTGCAGTTCTGGTTTTTTTACCTATAGCAGAGAAAAAGTGAAGCAAGAACACCTGACTATGAATTAATATGCTGTGGTACAGTCACTATAAGTTTCTGGACAGGTCATTTGTTCCTGTCTTTAATTATACAGGACTTGTTCTAGCCACGCTCATGCTGAGTAGCACCTCATTCAGTCAGCAACTCCTCAGTAATCAATATGTCTGCAGGGAAAGAAATACTGTGTACCACGTAAGGGAGGTATGGCTTCCCATTGCAGGCCACTCTTTTCTCTCAGCTCCATCAAAAGTTATGTTTAGGCCAGTAATGAAAAACTGATTGCACGAAGAGGTCTGTGAAGTACCCAATCATACTGTCTGCAGTGCACTGAAGAACAGTGCTTTGTTTGCTTGGGACACCAAACCCCTTGCAAAAAGCAGTATTTGCAGCTAATCACCACGTGATTTGAATTTGCATTTAGCCATTGTGCTAATAGAGGCAGCTGGAAAAAGAAAAAAAATCAGCACAAATAAACACAGCCGTAAGTACTGTCAGTTTTAAGCACCAGGAGCTGCTGGAAGTAATGCTGATGCCTCCAACCCAAGAAATCTTTTTAATGTGAGATGATATATATGAGGCCAAGAGAGGAACACATTTTGTCTTGTTTGCTTAGACTCCAGAATATATCTCTGAGTCTCTGGACGTAATGATTGCTTAGGCAAGTCAAACACTGTATATCACCTGCTGAGCATCTGATTCATTGACTGAGTGGATTGAAGCCAATTTAACCAGCTGGAATCTGTAATATTGACTTCAATGGTGTGATACTGATCTATATCACACGGAGGATTTGGCCCAGAGACAAAGGGAGGTAGTGTTTCCTTTGGGTGACATCTTTCTGCAAGCCAAGGCAGACAGCATCTGTCTTGCACGGCCTGGTTGTCCTAGAAGTGGTGTATTTTGCTCATGGGGTACCATAGGGCTTTATCATTCTGTGGATCTTCTTTAGGCAGGGGGTGGCAATCAGGGACAACAGCCAATTTCTTCTGGTTCTATCCTACTTCACATCTGGTATCATCTTACAGCAATTCTGGGACCAATTCTCTGAGTGTACTGACTCCCTTTGTGCAGATTTCTGCAGGCGTGTTTGCTGCTGTATAGCATTATTCTGGGGGAAGGGAGGAGGCTTAACCAGGCTCTGGTTTTTCCTTTTTCCCTTCCACCTTGCTGAGGAGACAGCACAGGCATAACTCCTCACGTGCTCCGCAGAGAAGCCCAGCCGAACCAAGTACGACACGTATAAACAGAAGAAGAGGACAGGCAAGGCAAGACCTCGCTCTGCGAGTGCTGTGACAGCCCTGGTGCTCAGTCTGTGGACATGAGAGTTATCATACCACAGTGCTGTTGCTCATCTTTATTTTCTAGCTAAGTGACTTCATTTCACTATATCTCTGCAGCTTTCCATATCTCCATAACCAAGAAACTAGAGGGACAAAAGGCTAAGCAGAATTTATTATTACTCTTTATTATTATAATATCTTTTGTCTTCTTTTTAAGATTCATGAACCTCCATTTAATTAATTCATCAGAAGCCTGAAGAAGCTAATTGTGCGTTCATATATTTCCATAGGCACGGGCTCATTCCTAACACCAGATGTCAATAATACCTGATCCGTGCAAACAGAGCTGGGTTTGTGGCAGCCTGCTGCCCAATCTAATTAATGTTGTGACTCCAGTCCACCCTAAGTAGCAATGGAGTTTGGGTTTTGCATAATTGTCAGGCTAGGGGCGGGCATGGTTAGAGACAGGGAGCTCAACTCCAGTGTCTCCAAGGCTGAAATGCCAGCCCTCCATTCCCAGATAGAGGAACGCAATGCAAGACGCTGGCTTTTTGCACAGAGGAGGGCTTAGGAAAATCTGCAGTGCATTTCCCAGCCCCAGAAACTGTCTGAAGAGGCAGAAGGGGCTTAAGAAGTTAACTGAGGATCACATTGGGTCCCCATTTCTGGTTTTCTTTGATCATCCTAATGCTGTTGTCACCCCTGGGTCAGACAGTGCCAGACTGGCCTCTGCACAGCACTGTTTCACACCCTGGGCTTCCTAGGACAGCAGCAGGGCTTTGGTGGCTTGTGGAAGTGATGTTTGTTGGGTAAGCCCATGGAGCCAGGACCATGCACATTGTCACCTCATTGCCTCCTCCAGGTAGGAGGATTCTCTTTGGGAAAGATGCTTTTTTCAGGCCTGGATGAAATTTTATGTTTTCTGAAGCAAGTTGCAGCCAAGCATGGCTTGCTTTTATTTTTGTTGTTCGTAACATTATTAGCACACAGCTTGCTTTCAAAGATAATGATGTGGAAAAACAATAGCATCTTGCCAAACTCCTTCAGTGTACCATTTGCAGGTTGTGCTATTTTATCAGTGTCTTAATATGTACATTGGAATGCTATGTAAACTCTGTTTTGTGAGCTACAAAGGGAATGAAAATATTGAAATAAATCCCTCCTTGTGCTGCCAAACAGACCTACCTTCTTCTGGTACTTTTCTATCATTGTGCTGTATTGTAGGGATCTTGTTTAGCATATAAAAAACTACTGCTGCACTCTATTATCGAAGACATATTTGTTAAAACATGCATATGAAAGAACTTGTAATTGAAGAACAGCTTTGATATATTTAATAGGATGTAAAACTGCCATCCCTTTTTAATAGGAGATGCTTTATGTGCATTAGAAGTAATATAATAATGCCTCTTCACTGAGCTCTACCCATTAGCAGACTGTTTTCTCCCTTTCTTTTAGTTAATCTTAAAACTTTAATGTAATCTAAACACATTGACACCTTTTTTTTCTCCCCTTTCCATACTTGCAAGTGTTTTGAACTGAACTTTGTTTCAAATAAGGGCTAGCAACAAACATGGCATCAATATACAGTGCCCTGGTGCTGCCTGACAGATGGTCCATAAACCAGCATATCTCCTTGCCTTAGGAATGTTAACAGTAATGGGAATGTGGCTGCCTGTGTGAGCGAGCGAGCACGCGTGAGAGTAACCTTGTGAAGAATGAACAGCTCTAATGGCATTCTTTTCTTTATTCCCATGTCTCAAATGTAATCAAATACCAGAGCAGCAGAAATAGGAAATGACAATCGAAACAAAAATAGTAATAGCTTTAATAGCTGTTTCTGTGTTTCAGTCTCAGGGTGTTTTACAAGGAAGAATTGGTAAATTCAGGATTTAAGGATGTAAGCTGGTAAAAAGAAAGTATGCTAAATCTGACTAGTGTTTTGGGGTACTTGTGGTTTGGTGTCTATCTTACACAGAGCTGTCCTCTATTTCTTTCAGAACTCGGGATCGTGGACTAGTTTTCAAGCTGGTTAATCTGAATTATTTGTTCTGGAAAATCCTGGATGTGTCTCTGGACCTTGTTAGAGGAACCCAGGAACGAGACCACGTCTCCTGATTACTGGTGGGTGTAAGAATATTCACAAAATTCCTGAGATACTGTTGCTTCACGAAAAAACTGAAACTATCAAAACTAAAGTAACTGAAACCATCAAACTAAACTAAACCAACTAAAACTAAAGATTCAGAGGCACTACTGTATTGGCCATGTTCAAATTTCCATTGTGACTGTGCAGGTGTACTTACTGCTTTTCCTGGGAATATTCATCCATGTGTCTTTTCAACATGAAGCTGTTGTGTTAGTGATTTACAGGAGCTGGACAGCTGTGAGCCATGGATGTAGTCCTTTGCAGAATAACTTTGCACGTGTTCTCCTTGTTTTAGTGGCAATGGCTGAGCGTTGGCCTGGCACATCAGTGAGGTGCATGTTGTGGAATCCATGTTTTGGTGACTGTAGGGATGCTGCTGTCATCCAGGTCTGTCGCACAGAGTTGCAAATCTGTGACTTTGTTTCCCAAAGACTTTTTGGAAGAATGACTGTTCCTCCAGGCTGACAAAGTAACTGGGATGGCATAAGTGGCCTGCCATTTCTCAAGTGACTCAGTCTGGGCATTCTTTATAAGAATGGCCAGATTCCCTGCTTGGGACTACAGCTGCCCAGTGCTGCAGCTTCTGCTGCCTCTACTGCTTTTCTTCAGCAGTGTTTCTAACCTGGATCTTCTGGCCTGCACTGGAGCCTACAAGTAGCCATGTCAGCAAGTGGATGCACCCATTCAAACAACACAGGTATCTGAAAGACTTATTAAGCTGTGAATATAAATATTTGAATGTCAGAATGTATTCTACTAGTGTGATTCATGAATGACAGGCAGAAAACTCCATTTCATATAGAGAAAAACGATACATTCTTTTTGTAAAGGGAGGTAGTGCAATTCATTCCATTTGCATTTGGATATTGCTATTGTTCAAGTAAGTGTTGTGGGTGTGGGTGCATACTGCAAGAATCACACAAGACAGTTTCAATATTTTCTGAAACTGGTTCTCTTTTGCAGATGTAAATCCAGCTCCCACCTCTGCCAATATATGAATTCTAAAAAAACCAGGTGTATTCATTAAGTGTCTGGCTTATGAAAAAACACAGCCATTTTTTCTGATGAAGCTGCTCTGCAATTTGGGCTAAGGTAAGGTAGGTTTAAATATAAATTAAATTAAAAAATAGTCGAGCCACAATTCAGAGATATCTTCACTGCTTTCAGTGTTAGCAGACAACTTGAGTGGGCACAGTTTAAATGCCAAGTCAATTAATTGTCATCAGTTTCTCAGGTGTAACTGAGTTAAGAGAATTCAGGAGAAGTGCTGACCAGCTACAGCAGGTCATGGATGAACCATTTGAAAAAACCCAAAACAAATCCAGAAACCAGACTGGGATTTAGAGTAAGTTGAACGAAGAAAAGTATTACTACAGTCAATGCATCATAAAAATTCTAGTCTGGTTTGTTTGGTTTGGTTTTTTTTTTAAAAAGCCATGCTGGCAGGAGTGGTCCAGTGAAGTCTTGGACAAATTCCTGCAATGTGAGCTCTGTGTGAGGTGGGAGTTCACCCCAGACCTAGCCAGACTCTGCTGGAGAAAATGAAAAGTTATTTACCCATTTCAGTCAGCTTCTGGATTATGCCTTTTCTGATCAAATTAGCTCTTACCTTTTTCTTGCAGGACAAAGTCATTGACCTGGAGCACACCATTAAACAGAAAATTAATTACTGTTGTCTACTGGATGTGGAATGCTTGTCACTGGGACTAAATCCAGGAGTCCCCATAGATCTCCAGGACACTGGACACAGATGTGGTTCTGCTTTTTACTCATATTTGGTTCTGTACTAAGGTAGCTAAGTTTTCAAAGCAGTCGTCCTCACAAGGGTAAACCTGGTTTTGGTCAGGGATTTTAAATGTAGGTCACTACAAGTGACCTCAGCCACTTGTATGTTTAAAGGTCAGTCTACTTGAAGCTGTTCTGTCCTTTGTCAGGAGTTGAGATAAATACTCCACAGAATTTTAATTCTAGCCCAAATGTTTAGTTTTTCTCTCTTCTTCTAATTACACAGTAAGTGTGTGAGGAAAGTATTTGGGCAGAATTAAGTATAAATAAGCATTCTAATAATAATATGCCTTCTCTGTGTGTAGAGGTCACGAAGGACTGAAAGCAATACCGCATTATTTCAATATGCTTTAGTGGTTTATTTCAGAAAAAAAAAAACCAAATGGGATTTACTTAAGACAGAGTACTCAGAAAAAAAAAAAAGTTGAAACAAAGCATTCACAAATGTGTGTCTGAACTACAATGGATCAATAACAGACTACCTTGATTTGAAAAAGGAATAAACCCTCTATTTTAAGCAACTGCCTACGGCCTAGTCCACCACGTCATGGAGGGTCTACCTTACTTTCTTTAGGGTCTGGCCTTCCTTATCAAAGAGAATACATTGACAGAGCAAGTCATGCTTTAAGTGTGCTTCAGAGAACAACTAAATGCTACCTTGTTGGCCAAATAAATAGGAGTGGATTCCTGAAGAGACCTCTCAGTCTCGGGGAAAAAAAAGTGTCCGTTTACCTGGAAAAGGCATGCATAGAAGCAGAAAAGGCACAAGTAGCCTTCTCTGAGACACATTCATTCCAGCTATTCTAAATATTCCCAAAACACAACAGGAAATGTGCAGTTTAATACTGATAATTTTTGTTCATAGGAACAATGGAAGTTCCATTTGAAGGCACTAACTACCTTTGCAAGAGGGAAGGGGAAGACACGGCTTCAATGTCAGTTCTCTGCCGAAGCATAGTGTGGAGCTCTGTGAAGAACCCACAAGTATTAGCTACACCTACCGAGCAGAGGTATGGCATTTCCAAAATTAGCACTCCCCTTCATGCAGAATTAGTCTTCTGGGAATTAATTTCTTCCCTCACTCCCTGAAATGTGCAACAAATATATTAACCTTGAAACACCTTTCTGTCTTTCCTAAGCCTTGCTGAAAATAAACTTAGGAGTCCTAATCCTCATATGTGGGGCTGAGAAGGCAGTGTTAATATAGTCTGCTTCCACTGAGAAATTCCACCAAGCCTGACTCATGCACAGCCCTGGACATGCAGGAACAGAGTGATCGGTCTCCCCTGAAAAACAATACAGGTTCCAACTCTCCCTCTTGTCTAAGGTATTAATGGTATTTTCTTTTTTTAATAGTGAAAGTTTATTATTTATCTTCTCTCTTCATAGACATGTGCCAGTGAAATAATCCTTCTTAATGCTGTGTCAGACATGTGAAGATTTCTAGATACCTCAGTTCTGGTCTGTGAAAAGCAAATCTCAAAGCAAAAGGGTGCAAGGGAGGATGAATAACGATATGTGATGAATTGCATGGGGGCACAGGGCTTTTTTGTCCCCACAGATGTCACAGCCTGACAGTGCTCTAATTGGCTGGGCCTGCCCAGTGCCCCCTCATGCTGCTCTTAAAGGCAATGTCTCAGAGATTTGGAGGCTCACTTAGGCTCTAGAGCTTGCTGGTTTGTACAAGTGCTTTGGTGCTGCAGCTAAGTCTATGAGCAGTTGCTGGCTACTTTTTAGCTGTTTTCAGGGTGATGCTGGCAAGGTGACAGAAACTCAGCTTCTCACCCAGGCAGTGTAGAGAAGGTGTCTCTCCTTCAGTGCAGCATGTTCTAAAAATAAAATAAACCACACATGTTCATTTTGCAAACCTGTCCATTGGTGCAGAAATCTGCCCCCTCTGTGTGCCAGTAGAGAGGCAAGACAGCAGGTTGGGTTGGATTTTGGGAAAGACTCAGTGTGCTGTTCATGTGCACACTGGAAACAGAAGTCTCTTGGAAACCGAGACATTTATCTGGGTCATTAAACAGAAGCTGTGGGTCACTTAGAGGAAATGGGGTGCTGTGGGTAGTGCCTGGAGAGTAATAATGAGAGCCAGGTAATGGCATCCAGTCAATTACGGTCTTATGTTGGCATTGTCTAAAATGGAAAAACCAACAGTCTAAAAGGCTATAACACTGATTCTGTAGAACATTAAACTATTACTTTATGCTGATGATATCCTACTGTTAATTAAGGACTCGCATGCTTCCCCTCCTGCTTATAATGAATATTGCTCTCTGAGTACAAAGTTATCATTGCACAAAATTAATGACTCTGAGACTGCAGTGATGCAGCTTTCTGGAGTTTGCCCTTCAGCCCTGCTCACCTCATGGAATCTTAAGTGAGCACCCAAAAATATAGTACAAATACTTAGGGGCTGATATTAACAAAGCCTCAGACAATGTAATTAAGAATCATTTAAATCCAATTATCAAGTGGGCACAAAAAGATTTGGAGGGATAGCCAGAGCTAAATAAAAGCAAAGGTGTGTGATTCAGTTTAACAACCTGATGGGATAGCAAAGTAGAAATGAGGACATAGTGTAAGTCAGCACCCTTGGAGTTACTGTCATAAATGAGCTCACGGCAGTATTTCCCACTGGCAGCAACAGGTGTGTGTGTGTTGGGCTTACTTTGAGCATAAATGTACATAAATACCTAAAAGTACAGTGACAAATTCTAACAATTACTAATAATTATATTCATGACCCATATCTTAAAAAACAAAAAAAAAAGACATACAGTTAGGAAGACTTCACCTACTACTGAAACTCAGCTGTCCCTTTAAAGGGCTTTTAGGTGGATCACACAAGTACCATATTCAGCACTACAGAATGTGACAAAGCCTAATCTGTACTGCCAAGTTCACACTTACCCACAGCCCAGATTTCTAATGCTATAAACCAGCGAGCTTCCTTAAAAGTCACTGGAGAACTTACTGAATAGCTACAACAAATACAGTATATTTCAGATGACAGAAATCTGAGGATGTGAGGATGAACTAAAGATACCACAAGAAACATTAAAAAAGTACTTATAGCGCTCAGGATGAGAAATGTTACTATTCCCCTTAAATGTTATTTAATTGGCCCAATTTTATGCACCAAAATCATGCAGATTTTTATGAGTTTTTTATTCCTAAAAAGGATAATTTTGAATGAAAACTGCTGTAGTTTAGGTAGGATTGTCTTTTTTCCCTTCCTTATACTGTAAACTAATAGTGATGTTAAGCAGAGTTTGCATTTAATTAGTGGAATAGATATATCTGGATACATCTAGATATAGCTGGAATAGATATATCTTTCTGTAAAGCACATTAATTCCTTAGTGATGAAAGGAATTATATAAATATAAATCCATTATTTTTGGGCTTGCTTGAAAAATTAAATCATGACAGACTTATTTGAACACTATTCTAACCAGTACGATTTTTGGCCATTCAACATGTTCTGTGGAATTAATTTTAGCTCTGGAAAAAAGGCAGACAAGATCCATTCCAATGAATGTGCTCGAATTTTTCCAATCTATTGTGGGATTAGCCAGGTGGGGCCAGATATCAGAAAGATCTTGCTGGGGAAATGGTCGAAGCTGTTGTGCATGACAGCTGCCTACCAAAACAGAAAGCCCATGGGTGCTAGAGAAGGCAGTGATACCTATTTGTGATAAGATGGAGTGCTGCAAATAAAGGGTGTCACCGAAAGAACAGTCTGGACAGCAACAGATACACCAAGAAGCTGTTGCTGGTATGAGAACAAGCTCCATGCTGCACATTAATGGCTATGCAGAGTGTATTATCCTGCTATAAAACAGCTTTTGTAACAGCTCTGCAGCAAGCACATGCAAGACAGCACTGTAAATACTTAAAGTTTTCAGAAAATGTTCTGCAGGTGGGGGTTCCTCTTCAAACTGCAGCCTGAGAGGTGTGCTTTTCTCCTTCCCAGGTATCCACATTCTCTGAGTTATATTCCTAGCAAATTTCTTCATGGGAAATTGTCAGCTTTCTGCACATGCATTTCAGCTTCACTGACTGAGTGCACAGAGTTAATTAATATCTAAATTAACAGAAACACTTAAAATAATCAAAGATCTCTAAGATGTTAACATTGTTTAAAGACAATGGAATAACTTAAACAACCTCAAGGACACTGTAGCCTCTCCTTCTGATCCATGTTTGGTTGTAATAAACAAAAGGTCCTCTCATAGGTCATTGATTCAAGTAACAGACAAAAGAAGTGGGAATGAACAGACACACTTTAGTGCTAGGTTTCCTTCAGTGGATTTGGGGTGACCTGGCTCAGCTTATTGGTAAGAGGTTGTGCTCAAGAAGGTACCAAAGTCTGCTTATGTTCCTAAATTATTCAAAGCTTGTAAACAAAACATTAACTCTAAGTCCTTGCAGAAAGATCTATCAGAAATGGACAGATAAAATCACAGATGAGGGTAAGGTTAAAAAAATGCAAAGTAAAGCATAAAGAAAAAGAAAAGTAGTAGCCGTGCATGCTCAGTGGTATGCTCTAAATCAGTTAAACTTGAGAGAGACACATCAGTGTTGGTCTAAAAAGTCAATAAATTAGAGGAAAGGAAAAAAGAACAGAACAGGAGACATCACTGTGCTATTGCGTAACTCTAATATGTGCCTGGACCCTAAATGGCAGCTGCAGCTCTGGTCCTGGTCTCAGCAAGGATCCAAGAATAACTGAAAAGAGTTTGAGATGGATTATGAGAATGAGAACAATCAAAGGAATTGGGCAGCTTCCTGTCCAGGACAGATGATAGCCTAGGCTTTTGTACTGTAGTAAAGTTGCAAGGATATTGCAGTACACTTACTCTATTTGCCTTGGAGTTGACAGCTTGTGTGAGAGGGAGCTCTGCTTTGACCCAATACAGCGGTTGTCTTGGCAGGTGAGGTACTCGGATGTGCTTTCCCAAGTTCTTCTGCAGTACAACTCCAGCTCTTGGAGCATTACTGTCTGCATTCATGGCCATAGCGTGACCAGCTGAAAACAATGACAGAAACTTGCCCAAAGCGGCTCCATACACCATGGAAGTTGAAAAGTGAAATTAAAAATCCAGACAATAGTAAGAACAGAAGATGGTAAGTTTGAGGGGACAGGAACAGATGGACACCTATTCTTGACACACAATTTGAGGTTGAGCCCAAATCATAAGTAGAGCAGAGATGGAGTGTTATTCCAGACACGAAAACGACCAGCCTACATAAGTTCTGTGCTGGATACTGACTGAAGACACAGCCAGGAGAGAGCTGTTTGGAAAAGAAGAAAATCAGGATCAGCAGTCTGCATTTCTGCTCTGCTAAGGAAACGATGTAGTGAAACACTGGCTAAACTGATAGAACTGAACTTAAATCAGGGACTAGTTTGTCATCTCAATCAGGGTGGCAGTAGCAAAGCAAGAAGATCAGCTCTCTGACAGTTCTTCACCAAAGTCAATACACTTTAACACTGATACACCTAAACTGCCTAGTGTTACAGAAATCAGTGTAGGTGTATTAAGTTTCACCTATCCCAATCAGTCAGCTTAGGTTTGTTTTCTTTCACCAAAAAAACCCTGTACTACCACACTGAAAACCATCTGTAAACAACCTCATCAGAAATCTGAGTTTTCTTTGTGGCTGTAGTTTATGACACTAACAGGAACTAAAGTTACTAGAAATCAGGCTATAGTGCTTTATTTTAAAGTACAGAGCATAGTTTAGGATATTTTAGACTTTCTATCATCAGATTTCTGTGCTGCAGCTCTCTCTGGTAGATTCAACAGCATAGTTAGCTGTGGCCTTTCAGAGACAAGAGACCAATGGACCTTTTGGCCCTATTTCTTGAGTTACCTCCACTTTTTCTCACAGGTTTCAGAAGCTAAATTCTCAATCTCTGTTTTTTGGCTTGTTGACTTTAATTGCACGTTCTTTGGGGCCTTAGTCTGGGTCTCTAGGTACTATCATACTACAAACGACATAAAATAATAATTTCATATTTGATCAGCTGCCTTGTAATGGCTTTTTTTCTTCTGGGCTTTAAACTTTTTTATTTGATTGCATCCTTGCCCTAATTTTAAAGATGGAAAATAATAGATTTTCTAGAGAACAATCCCAAAAGTCCTATCTACAGCTGATCTGCAATTCAATATAATGGTTCTTTCCTTTCTCATGATTTTTTTTTCCTTTCAGATTTGAATAATATCATTTGTGTGATGTACTCAACTTCTCTGTTTTAATTTGAAATCCTATTTTTAATCAATTAGGAAAAAATGACCTAATTAAGGAGTAATTTAGGCCAGCAACTTAAACATTGTTTTATAAGGTAGCTGCATTTAATTGGAAATGTGCTCAACTACTGCATTGCATTAGCAAGTAATTTGGAAGAAACAGCCAATGGGATCCCCTGACTGCTAGTTCAGAAATGATAGTGACAAAGCTGATGTCCAGAGCAGTCTGATGAACTTGGGTTTTACTAATAGCTTTGCTATGAGCCTAAAGGTCCAAGCAGCTGCAGCCTCTCATTATGCCAGACAAACACACAGCAAGTGACTGCTGGCTCCCGGGAGTCAGCACGGAGTAGTTCTGAAACGGCATGATGGACATAAAGCTCAAGAACCAAGAACACAGAGAGGGCACCCAACTTGCTCACCCACCATCACCAGTCAGTGGCAAAGGCAATGCTGGCCCCTGGCTGCCAGAGTGCCCCCGTCCAGAGAACCAGGCTGTCACTAGCTCATGCACATGCTATTCAAATGTCCTAAAAACCCCACAACACCTTTTTCTTTCTATATTTCTCTGTAGCTGGTAAAAATCCTAGCATCAGGGCAGTCAGAACTTTCCCTAAAAATGCCCAAGTCCCACAAAGAGAAGAAGGCTGTTTAGAAGTTCACTAGCATAGTTTAGGAAATAAATTCTGCTTTGGTGCCCAGAGGATATGTCACAGCTCTGCACTGGCTACCATTAGCACCAGTACAGCTCACTCCTTTGTATCTGGTCTCATCTCTCCACTGGTGCTTTTCACTGGAGCAGCACCACAATACAGATGGGTTTTGCATCAGAAAGAGAGAACTTGCCTGACACTTTTGCACTGTTTATGTCATGTTTCATTCTCATTCATTATTGGTGCTTTTGGCATTGTGTACTTACAGTAGTGCAGTGGAAGAAACAATTATGACGCTGCTCTGGGCATCAACACACTTGAAACGCCACTGGTTTCCAGCTGATCACCTAAGGTTTCTTCACTGTAGAGTGCGTATTGCTGGACAAACTTATCAGCACATTATTTATTCATGCTAGTTCAGAATTCTTCCTCAGATAACAGCACTCAGGGAAACACTTACAAAGGCCTTCCACACTGACAGAGCCCTTGCCCCCTTGTTACTGCTTCATGACTGGGAACAACAGCATGGTATTCCATTAGAAAAAATACCCAGAGGGTGCTTGCAGGCTCAGATCACTTCAGTTTTACACTAATACTTTTTGTCATTAAATTTCACGTCAGGCCATTATTGTTTCAAACTTTTGGTTGAAATCTGAGCTACAGAGGCAGGAGATGTTGTCACCCACTTGGTATCTAAGTGGCTGTAACACCAAAGAAGCCACAGGAACCCAAGAGCTGCTGGCCAAAGCCCCAGCAGGAGCACGTGCAACTCTGTAGTACTGCAAAGGGGATACTTGTTGGAGGGGACAAAAATTTGGCATTTGGGCGATTAAGTCCTCAGCTACTGATGCCCTGCTTTAGGCAGGGAACAGTCTCACTTGGCTAAGCAAAGCATGGAACAGCAGACATGTAAAACTTACTGAGGGCAAGCTGTACAGAAAGACTGGTGCTCTGCATATCACCCCTAAAATCAAGTGTGCCTGGATAAAAGAACTCACAGCTTTTGTAGTCAAATATTTAGTTTCCCAGGAGATCTCTGTGAGAAGAGCATGCCCCCTGCACCTTTCTTTAAGTCAATAGTAGCAATACGTTATCAGATTGCCCGTTTTCCCAGATATATTAAATCTAGTGTGACAAAGGTGAAAGTGTTAGCTGTTTGCAGCCTAACACAGAGTTGGCAAAATCCTGGGCCCTTCAAAAGTATCAGCTTTGATTTTAAATTGTATCATTCTTCAGAAGAGAGGATATGCAGTCACCTAACCTGGTGGGCTCCTTCAGTGACAGCTTCATTTCAGCTTTCTGGCAGTACAAGCTCCAGAAAAATCAGTGCAGAATCCCAGTCCTGCTGAGCCATATTCACATGAAACGCACCACATCAACAGGATCTCTAGACTTTCACAGGAGTTTAGTGCAAGACACATCTCACCCTAATCAATCCTTTTACACAAATGGGATACATTGCCCCCCCCCTCTGGAGGGGTCAACCTCCCCCAGCTTAGTTATTGAGGGAGAAGTTTCCATTCCAGCATGCACTCTGATATTTTAAATAACTAAAACTTGACCATTCAAAGTCCACCAAAAGAGCTTGTAGCAAAGACAGGGCCTGTTTGAAGTGTAAATTACAGTATACAATGAAAAACATGACCAATATTTGTTTGCCTTCAACCCAAACATAAACACTAAAGCAGCCTGACCTACTCTGTGTGCAAGTGTTTTGTACCACAGTAACAGTGCCAGTAACAACCATCAACATGGTGAGACTTTGAATACAGCTGAGCAGAAGTGTCTAAATTGCATGGAAATGCAATGGGGAAGGAAGGAGACTTGGCTCCTAAAAATAGGATAAATAATACTGGGAGGTAAGTTTCCCAGCCCTTCTCTTTTTGGGGAGAGCTAAGGAGCATAAAAAAAATGAAGGGGTAATAAGGCAAAACAGGGAAAAAGAACATCATGAATTTCTCTTCCAGTTTCCCTTCTGGAAGAACCCTTGAATTTGATCTCAAGGACCTTGGCCACTGAAAGCATCAAGAGCTGTAGTCATCAGTGTTAGCTACACAGCATCAGCCTCATTCATACTCATGGCTAATTTAGAATAAGATTGTTAAAGTCTAATTGTTTGAATAAGTAGTGTTAATGATTGATAGTGATTAGAGCTAACCACTGGCAATGTGTGTTTGCTAATGAATGTCAGTCTAGAAAAGTGATATTTTGAAGTTTGAAATCCACTTGATTTATCAGATGTTTAAACACTCCAACCACAGCAATTGCTAATTCCTTCACTGAAATACTTGTGTGATGCATGGATATTCATTTGTAACAAGTTGGTACAATCCAAATGACCATCAGAAAATTTGGTACACAAACACACTGAAATTGAGGAAGAATTTCAAGCCCAAACCTCTCTGCATTCCATTCAAACACACCAAAACTGAGCTTTACTGCTGCATCAGCAAGCCTGGCAACCTTCAGACTGTGTGATCAATTAAAACCACCATGATCTGGTGCATGGATAAAAAAATCCAGTTGGACTCCCTCTGCCTAAAGACACAGCCTCAAGACCAGGATTTCTTCCGCCAGCTTTAGAGGCCAAGGTTTTTGATGAAGAGCATAGAGGGAGAGTGCTACCTCAGCAAGTGTGACTCCAGTGCTGGATAATCCACTTTGGAGGCACCTAATTCTGTTTTGTAGCACAGAGAATCTATATCTGACCATCCTGTGCTAAAGCAAAGATTTTCTAACAAAGGAGAAACCCAATCGAAATGACATTATCCCAGTTGTATAATGACTGTCATGGTACAATGGCTGCTGTACATTCTTCTGACACAGAGTGGGAATGGGCTCATAAGAATCTCCACCAAGAGAATTGAATACCAGTAAAAAAGGTGTAATATGAAAAAACATCTGGATGCCAAAGCCAGATAATATCTATTATGATATTATAATAGTTATTATATACCTATTCATAGTTTGTTTGTTTGTGATTGTGGTTTTGTTTGTTTTGTTGGGTTGGGTTTTTTTTAACTAATGATAATTAACTACTTGACAAAACCATGAGGAGAATAGCAAAGTAGAAAAACGCAATGGTCTGTGATTAATGGAACAGGATAAGCAAGTCAGTTGTCCATTCTGCCCCTGAAATCAATGAGTTATCCAAACTCTCAGCAGAGGAGAGAGGTTGGGGTGTTTTCTCCTTAAAAGTAAGAGCAATCATTGCTGACTAGCCAGCACCAGACTAGACATTTAAGAGGGTCCACAACTGCAACTGTAAGCACTTACGAATTCCTGTCTTGACTGAGCGTAATGATGTTTTACAGAATAAAAACTATGTACTTAGTACACAAAGTCTGATAGTCTGGCTTGGTTTTGTTTGCTTTATATCTAGAAGGGAAAGCTGATTTTTACACACCAGCTCTGACTTCTAAAGTTCATTTGAAACCACTTGTTTTCTAGCATCTAAGTTGGCGTCAAAGCTGAATTTTCCTTTATGCAACTGAAAAATATTAACACTGCATCGTTTTATTCCTACTTGGAACACAAGAGCTGTGATAAACTGCACATAACGTGAGCCCTTAACAATGAAAAATCCCTCATACAAAACTAAACCAAACAGAAAGTAGAGGAAGAAATGGAAGGAAAGGCTTCATTTGTGTTGGAGGTAACTCAGCCCGGTAGATGAACAGCTTTTCCTCCCATAACAGAGAAGTTCTGCTCCTACCTATTCCTGCACGAGGGCCAGCAGTAGTGATGGGAACTGGATCACAAAGCCTGAGTTGTGCGAGGGGTGGCATTACAGGTGTCAGGCCAAGTCAGAGAAATGGGATCTGAGAGGCTGGTGCCAGAATGCAGTGATTTAAGAGGTAAAAAAACCCAACAGGAAATAAACCCAAATGAAAGAGGATTAGATGGCGGACAAGATTATCCTATAAACAGGCCCTCACTTTTGCTTCCTTTTAATACAGCCGGGGGCCAAGGAAACCCATGTTTCCAGTGCTAATGGGCCTTGTTGAAGGCATTAAGACATTTTATAAAGAATGAGAGGCTGAGGGATTAGGAGTGACGGGAATTCACTGAGCATTCATGAATTAGCATCAAAGGATGTCTGACTCCATGGAAAGTTTTAAAAGCAGAGCTAAATGGAGATACCATTATAAGAGGAAAATGGCATGAACATTTTTCTAGTTAAAAACAATGTTGTTACTATATAAGTATAGCTCATTATACATGTATGTTAATTTCTCTCCTGAACTTCAAGATACAGAGCAGGCCGAGAATTTCTATTCACTCTCGCTTATCACAGAAGCACAGGGGATATTAACTTTGGTAAGAGGATTAGTGGATGCTCAGGGTCTGGGTCTAGAGTGGAACTTCATGGTATGACAGCAGCCTACACAGCCCATACAAACACTAAATGCTACAGCTGTGTGTGCTAAAGAAAGGCAGAAAAAAAGTAAACCACCTTTAGTTCAGGAAAGTAGCTAAGAAAAGCAGCCTGTTAGAACAACAGCACTGTACTAAGCGCCAACAGCCACGTAGGAGTAGGGTTGTGTGGCTGAAAAGCCCTATGTCCACCAGGTCCAAGAAGCAGAGCACCCCAATGAGAGAGCAAATGCTGAAAGCAATTTCTGAACCTGTGTGTCTGTATGTGTTCTTTGCAAAAAATGGGTCACACTGCCTCCTACACTAATGCTCCCTTGACTGCGAACACCAGAAACCAAACTGGCCCTTATTGCCACAGCCTTGAAGCAGCAGCTGAATGAGAGAACTTCTGCAAATAATGAAAAATGTTTCCCTCTCCAAAAATTACTATTTTTCTAGTTACTGAGGTTATTCGAGGTCCTTCAGTTTCTGCTCACTGTGGTGGTTTGTGCTGGTAACACCAGCAAGAAATTAAACTCCAAATAAGCCACTTCTCTTCCTCCATCCCTTCTAGTAGGGGAGGGACCAAAGCAAGGACTCTGAGCTAACTATTTAAAGCACAAAGCAATGGACTAAGAAATGCACAATAGCAACTGCAATATTAATAAAAAGAGTATGCAAAAAGAGTATGCAAAAAGAGGTGTTTTACTTACAAAAAGGTGTTCACCACTGGGAACAAAACCAAGATGGTGGACGCTCATTGTAGGTCGTGTCCATGTGGCTTCCCCAGGCAAAGATAAGATGGCGACCTCTCCTGCACATGGCACCTCATGGCCATGGGGAATGAAGGCGAGATGGTGGGGGAGCTCCCGTGGCTAACACATCCTGCCCCCAGCCCAAAACAAGGAAAAACAGTGACAAACAAACCCTCTGGACGCTTCAGCTCAGAACCTGTCATCCGAATTGGGTCGCTCGGCTGGGCTCAGTTCCACTCAGGTGCCTGCCCCACCGCTTGTACCGCTCTGCTGCGCTGGGGTGGTCACCCCTGACAATCCATTCCCTGCCAGCAGCCTCCCCTCCAGTGCTGTCTTCCATACGTCAATTCTGCGTTCTGCCACTTTCTTTTCAGCATCATATCCCATAGCTGTATCTTGGAGAAAAACAGGAGGGGTGGCAGAGGGACTGGATCCGCAGGGTCTCGTCCTGGCACTTTTCTGCTGGAGAGATAGCAAGGCAAAAATGGCATCCTTGCTGAGCTCAGGTTTTCCTCCCAAACCCGTGCCCCAGCAGTGATGTCAGTGGTATGGAATAACAACATAGCTGCACCTACACAGCACTAAGCTCTGGCCCCTCTCTGGAACCAGGACACCCACTAACAACCAGTAGGTGAAAAGCTTTAGGAAGTTGCAGTTGTACTAAGACTGTAGTAGAAGGAGTATTTGGCTCATCCAACCCCAAATCAGCCAGGTGTTCATTGCAAGGGAAAAAAAAATTTGGGACTGAATCCAGAATATCCAGTTTCCACTTCCAAGTTTTAGTCCAAGAGGATTCTATTGCAATTAGTGAGGAGAGTGGGACCTTTTGTTGAAAGAGCTCTAGGGCCTCTGCAGAATGAGCCAGATGCTTGTGAGGCCTTCCTTCCTTCTGAGGAAACCCTTCCACTCCTGAGGGATCCCAGTCCCAGATGTCAAACATCAGCACCATCACTCTCCACCCAACCCTGCCCTGCCCCAGGGAGCCCAGGGCATGGACAGTGCTGGGGGACAGCTGCCCCCCAGGACATGGGGGCAGCAGGAGGTGTTGTCACCTGCCCAAACTGTGTTTCCAGGGCTCCCTGTGTTCGTGTGCCCAGTTCATTATTCAAGATGTACACAACAGCTGGAAGAGTCATTAACTCATTAGTCCATGTTTAAACAATGTAAAACTATGACAGTTCATATTCTTAGGACAGTGATTGACTTACGATCTTGTCAAAGCCCACACTGCTCTAATGAGGAGAAGCTGTAATTTAGCTTGAGGAGAGGCAGGGCCGTCCCCAGGCAGGAGCAGAGCAGGAAGAAGCATTGTACTCAGCACGAGCAGCCTGGCTTCTTCTTCATGGATTCAGTGAATCCTGGGCAGGTCTCTCCCCATCTCCTTTCAAGGGTGAGAATGATGTGTCCCAGCATATGCATCATTCCTGATCAGCAATTTGTGGGGCAGCACCACTGGCCCAATTGCTCTCACTCTCTGCAGATGAGCCCAAGATGGAACCAGCTCCTCCCTCCCTGGGAAGAAAGTCACTTTTCAGTGAGAAAACAGTCAAACAGCCTCTTCAATTTAACATGTTACTCTTAGATAATACTTTCTGTGTTTATTAACTAATTATTGAGTGTTTAATAATCAGACAATATTTGTAAATAGTAATTCATTATTATTTATATACTTGTAAGTTGATTATTCAACAGGTACTCAATAATAAACTATGGTACTTACAATCAAGAGATCACAGTGGTTTATTTGCAACCATGTCAAGAACCCCCCTAGTGCTGCTGAGAGCAGGAACTGAACTCTCCCCACCCCATGAAGGTAGCAGGAGCTGGGCAGGATCAGGCAGCCTCCTGGCAGTCACCCAGCACAGGCCTCTCCCCTTGGCCTGGGCTGGCCTCAGGGAGCTCCACAGAGCACAAAAGCTAGCGATGCCCAGGTGTAAGAAATCAAGAAAGGACAGCAAGGGACCAGAAAGTATTAGTTGAGACCTACTAGTCAAACTGAAGGGCAAGAATGAAATGCACAGGCAGTAGAAGCAGGGACAGGTATCCTGGGAAGGATATAAGGAGACTGCCTGGTTGTGTTGGGATTGAGTCAGAAAGGACAAGGCATGTCTGGAGCTGAACGTGGCAAGAGATGCATCAGTGGTGGATGAGAGGCTGGACATGAGGCAGCAATGCATGCTTGCAGCCCAATAAACCAAATGTGCCAAAAAGGCATATGTGCCCTGGGTTGCATCAAGAGAAATGTGGCCAGCAGGTCAAGGGAGGTGATTCTGCCCCTCTCCTGTGCTCTGATGACAAGCAAGTCCAGAGGAGGCCACAGAGTGAACAGAGGGCTGGAACACCTCTCCTGTGAAGAACAGGTGAGAGAGTTGGAGTTATTCAACCTGGACAAGAAAAGTCTCTGAGGAGGCCTTATCGTGGCTTTTCAATACTTTCTTACAGAAAGATTCAGACTAGACGTTTTTTACAATGAGGGTAGTGGAACACCAGCACAGGTTGCCTGGGGAGATGGTAGGTGTCCCATCCTGGAAACACTCAAGGTCAGGTTGGATAGGGCTCTGAGCAACCTGATCTAGTTGAAGATGCCCTTGCTCATTGCAGTAAGGGTGGGCTAGATGATCTTTAAAGATCTTTTAGAACACAAAATAGCCTATGATTCTATTATTGTTAAAAAACTGATACTGTGCACCAGGAACAAGCAAATGACAGGAGATGATGGGATGCGCAGGCTACAAAGCTGCCTGAAATAAAGTATTACCGCTGGTTTTGGTCAATAAAACCCCTGACACAGAAAAGGAGTGAATAATATGACTGATAAACAGTCATATTAAACTCTCTTTAAAGCTGTTCCATGACTGCTCTGTGGAGCAAACTGTCTCAGGGACTCTCTATGGGAGCAGTCTGTACTATGGGGAAAAGAATCCATCGTAAATATCAATGCTCAATAACCAATTCATACCTCAATCAGTAACTACATGTTATGTATTACAAATGTAATGTATACACGTACATAATACATATGTATGGCATCCACTCAGAACCAAGTCTGGAAAAAGAAAAGTCCCCCAGGCCAAGCACGTTACAAAGACAGAAAAAACCACCAAATTATTGATGCCTTTTTTATTTCCTCCCCCACTAATGTAAATATGTGAAGGTAAAAGAAAATCCTGAATGGCTAGAAAAGGAAGCTGAATGGGATGCATCCATCATGTGCCACATAGGAAAGTAAAGACAGGGATGCACAGGTAAAAGGATGTTATCATAGCACTCTATGTAAATGTTGTAGTCTGTGTTACGGTGAGATTTCCAACTCACTGTTAGGCAGGCTGTGGACAAAGAGTGGAAATGTCTCCCCTTTTCTGTACCCAGCCAGGCATTGGGCTGCCTCTCCAGAAAAATAGTTGTCTCCTGCAGGTTGTGCTTCCCTTCTGCCAGCTCTGCAACAACAGACACGCAGGTCTCGACAAAATGAACATCTAAACTATTTCTAGATGCAACCTTAGTGAAAGGCACATACAAAGTTATGACTTGACATGTTTGCAATTGCCTGACTATGCAGTTTCCCCTTCTGAAAAAAACCAACCAACCACACTCTCCTGTTAAAGAATCCAAGTCAGGATCTGTCTCTAACTCCTCTCCCCTGTGTACATACAAAGGCATTACCTATTTACTGTGTAATTAGGTAGGTCATCTAACTTTGCTATGCCAATTATTTTTGCTTCTCTTTTTGTACACCATGTTAAAACTCTTTCTTGGTTTTGTGGCATGAGATGTGGCACAGAAGAAATTTGTCATGCTTTGCTCTTTCTGGAGGGATGCCTGTGCAGCTTCTGGTTTATGTAGGCAACTGCTCCACTGGTGTTAGACCTGAATAAGATGTTGAGCTTTGCTGACAGAGCTGCAAAGAGCACGTGACCTGGAGGGTGTCACGGCAGTTTAATTCTCAAAGTTGATGGGATTTTCTTATTAGCAAAAGCTGCTTTGTTCTCTGACATGGGGGTTCGATGGACTTGCTGCCAAAGACATGGAGCCATGCTCTCGATAGGGCTTATACATTACCAGTAAGAATTTTTTCTCCTAATGGTTTATGATTTAAATGTCTAAATTTCATTTTTGAAGTGACTTGGGCCAGAGTTGGGGAAGTATTTTGGAACCTGAAGTTATAAAGTAGTTCAGCAGAGGGATTACCAAAACAACTCATAAATGCTTCCAAATCTGCACCATGGGACTGTTTTGAAGACATGCACTTGCCAACACTCTTAAGTTCTCTTTAGCTTTCAAAAATTCAAGAGTTCTTGAGTGAGGAAGGGGTTATTTGAATATAAAGTTAATTTCAAAGTACTGAATTTTTAAAAATGCAAACTTCTTCTAGAAGCAGTGGAATACGGTGGTGATTTGAAAAGAAGGGGAATGAGGTTTGGTTTCTTCAAAAATACGAAAATTTTCATGCAAAATATAAATTAATCTCTTTGAAACACACAAACCAGTCTCTATTCCTCACTTCTCTTCCCGTGGATTCTACAGAGGAAAAAACAACTGATGCTGCCAGGCAGGGAGCAATCATCCCCAAGGACTGGGGCACTCAAGGAGGCAGATGGCTCCGAAACCAGGCAAAATGTGACCATAGCATGTTATTGCCCAGCCCAGATCCACAGCAAACAACATCCCTGCAGCTTCCAGACCTGTGATACACCCTGCTTCCTCATGGGAGTGAAACAGCCTGGCCAGGCACTGACTGGCTGTCTTAACCAGGGGTTCTGTGCCAGCGTGACCCTCCTGTGCCATTTAATGTTCCCTGCACTGAGCGCTTTACCAGCACCACCACAGAGGCATGACTTCCATTCTCTCACTCTAGCCTCAGTTTCACATTATAAAAAGCCATGTCATTAGCAATGCTTCCTCCCTAACCTGTGCATTTTAAACCTTTGGGTAGCCAGTGCACAACTTTCATTTTCTCCTGCTCCATCTCTATAGGCAGATGGGGTGACAGAAAGAAAGGAGTCACTACACACACCAATAGGAGATAAAACCAGAAAGAATTTGCAGCAACTTGCATTCTCCCCATTTGCAAATAATTTTGCTTCTCATCAATCCTCGGTAGCTGGGATGAGCAGCACGGCTGCTCCCCTATTCGTATTTCTAACTAACAACTGCAGCACTGCCTGCTCAAGCCTTGAATTGCCAAAAAGGGATCTCCTATCTCTCAAAAACAGGTGAAAGCTGTGTGCCTCACAGCTGGAGGGAAGGGAACAGGGGAGGGAAGTACCAGTGCTGTGTCTCTATGCTGCCTGTCTTTAACAATCTGCTTTTAGCCACTGTCAAAAGCAGAAGGCTGCTTGTTTACTGCATTTCCAGACCACAAACTACCTGTCTGCTCAGGAGACAACTCCTTTGTCATGGCATTCCTTTGCTAACGTCCCCTCCACACTGTTGGTACCAGCTACCTGTTACTGCAGAGATGTTTAATTGCTTGCAGAGCTCATCAGTGGGGTGCTCCCCCTCACCTTACATTTTCTTTTAGAATTCGCTGCTCCTGCTGCAGACTACAAAAAAGGCAACCTTTCATGCCCAAAGGCATGGCTGCTTTTTTCCAAATACTGCCTGGCTTGGCTTACAGGTGAGAGTTAGGCCTGAACATTAAATACTTAGGCGCTCTACATGTTCCATACACATTTTATATACAGGACACTCTATGTACTGGGAGATGCCTCAGCAGTCTGACATGGATGCACTTCAACAATGAAATAGCTGAACTAAATAAAATAAATGCATGTTAGTGTAATGCACGTACAAAGCCAACTTGCATGACAGCAATTTTAAATTATCATAGCTTTACAGAATGTACTTTTTTAATGCATTTTAGAACATAACAATACAATCAGTAAACTTCAGCTTTTGTTTGTTAGTATATAAAGGAAAACATCAAAGGTGCTAACAAGAAGGTAATAGTTAAGTGGAAGATCAAAGGGTTCTGACAGTAAAAACCATACACTGAAGTGTGTGAAAAATGATATATGTTTTTTTACGGTATTTCTATGAGTCATATGGATAGCAAAGTAGGAAAAAAACCCCAACACATTGCCTCAACACACTGCAGGCATTATCAGTCCTCTGTGAGACCACCTCTGTCTGTCATTATTTTACACTTATAACACTATTTTACAAGAACTAAAACATTTTTATAGCTACATGGTACTGATAATGTTGCATAATTTCTTAACAGCCATTCCCTTCCTAACCTGCCTATTTAACATGCTAGAAATGTGCACTGTTGCCAGCACACACTACAGCATAAGCCATGTTGGGAATAAGGAGCTTCCCTCAGTGGGGCAGCCAGCAGGCCAACACAGAAGCTCCTTCCTAGCCCAAACAAACTGCTGGGAAAGGCAGATGTCTGCACCAGAGTGAGTGCCCAGAAAGGCACTGTGATACCTGGCAGGGCTGGGCATTCTCCACTATCTGGCATCACTGCTGCTGCCAGGAAGGTTGCTTCAACATTTCTCCTGTCTAGACATACCATTA
The DNA here is from genome assembly GCA_013400975.1 of Atrichornis clamosus. Taxonomy (NCBI): domain Eukaryota; kingdom Metazoa; phylum Chordata; class Aves; order Passeriformes; family Menuridae; genus Atrichornis; species Atrichornis clamosus. The sequence goes on from WBMZ01001163.1 coordinate 169,048, forward strand.
TTTTGCCTGTGCAAAACTGCCTGAGCCATCTCCTGCCCATCAATCCCCCAAGAGGCCTCTGCCAGACATGCCGGGAAGCTTCTGTACACACATTGACAGCACCCTTTGGAGGAGGGAGTTTTAGCATAATAGGAGAAAAAAAAAAAAATAAGGAGACTTAAATCACTTATGCAAGGTCCCAGAGGAGTATGGGGTAAAAAGCCAGCTGATTTCCCAGGCAGAAATAAAAGCTGAGGGTACATAGGAGCCAGGATAAAAGCACAGAAGTGCCAACAAGGTGACAACTCATTTGCAGTGCTCCTGTGCACAAGAACTTGCTATGCTGCCCCCTCTTCTGCAGGGGAGGATGATTTAGTTTCAAACAGCAAATTTAGATTCAAATACAGCTCTGTTCCTTCTCCTCTGCCTTTGGCACGACAAAGGGGGAAGCTGTTGAGCATGAAGCAGTGCTTCCCGTGTTTTGATCCGACTCTACATCCGTATATTTGATACTGTTTCTTCTGATTCTTTCTGCCTACCAGGTTTCCTCCTTCAGGAACCAAGGCCGACAAACCTATTTAATCTTTTATATTGGCCACAGTGATAACTTCTTGTTAAATATTTCATATTGTTGTACTGATACAGAACATAAGACAAAACTTGGCATGAACGCAGTCCAGAGGAGAATCTGCTTAAAAATAAAACACTTGGGAAAATGTGGATGGAAACAAGTAGCCATGTGGCTGGAAACAAAATTAATTTAAGGTAAGCAGGTCAAGCCTATAATGAAGTGCTTATAAACAAAGAAAATCCAAACATTTCTGCTACTCATCAGCTCCAATTATTTCACAAACACCCCCTCATTATACATACTTAGTGGCTTGCATCTATTCTGCTCTTTTAACCCATGCACTGTCATCCTTTTCAAGATGGCTCCAGAGAGCTGAAATGTGGGCAAACACAAGCATGAATCCAGCAGCCCAGCCAGCCAAGGCACAGATGCCTTAGGTGGTGGCTGTGGTCCTTTGCAGAGTGTGTGCCACGCTGGCAGAGTGGAAGTCGGGAGCAATGTGCTGCCGCTACCAAGCACGTGGCCTTGTTTAACACTCCACAATAATCCCAGGAGGGTGCAGACACTAGGAATGACCTCTGTGGGCCCCACATTAATGGGAACCCAACCTGCAAACAGCTGCCTCATGGCAAGGGGGACCCATGGCTCAGCTAAAGCAAAGCTTTGAACATACAAACCTATTGCTGCAGCTTGTTGCTGCCTCCCTGTTCAATAGGGGGATCGCCTATAACCTAAATCCAGGGATTTGCATTCAGCAACACTGTTCTCAGACACTCCATGATAATGTCCAAGGTTGCAGCCATCCCTTGAACCTTTATGATTTATCCCAGCCCCAAGGCTTGAGTGTGCCACCTGCCAGACACAGACCTGGTGCTTTCAACATGCTGCACTGCCCTTTGCAGGCTCCAGTTCCCATAAGGGGTAGACCTGGGAGCATAATCCAAAGCACAGCTGGCTGACAGCTCTGCCTGCCTGCCCTCCTGGATGCTTTCCCCACAGCCCACTCTGCCTGCCTGCCCTCCTGCGTGCTTTCTGCACGCCGCAGGCTTCAGATACCTCGGCATAAAAAAACCTTGCAAAAAGCTGCAAAGTTTAAAAAAAGTAAAAATCAGACGGAAAGCTTTAAGACCTTGTACTCCCTGGCTAAAACCAAAAGCAAAGAACAAGCAATCACTAAGCAATTAATTGAAAAATTATTGGCAGGCCAGGCCAGAGCGTTGCTGCTGCCTTTAATGATAAATGATAATAGGACCAGTCAACATTATACAGCAGGATAATACAAACACACACCCTCTAGAGTGAAAGCACAAAATGAGACATACTATTATCATAAATAGATTAATTAACTAGAAAGAGAACATTAAAGAACAAGGGGTTATTAGCGTGCAGCCAATAGCCTGTTCCAAGCGCGGATTTGATGAATACAGGTAGCCAGAAACACGGCGCACAAGCATGGAAGTAGATACCAGAAAAATGTTTTGGAAACTACACAGCAATTATCCCCTCCCATGGCTCCTCGCTCCAGCTGTGGGGGAGCTGATGAATCTGGAGGCCGCAAGGCTCCAGTGTTTAGCTGGGAGCCTTCTGTTTGCAAGCAGCTGAAGGTCAAAGGCAGAACCTGGCCAAAACACGGTGAGACATTTCCACCTACCCACAAAACACAGCTCCCTGGTAGGAAGGTTCACAGTAGGTGCTGAGCAATGACTTAGGATATGTAGCAGGAAGTTATTAAAGTTTCAGTGAGAAACACTGAAAAATGACTAAATATCATAGTTTATTCTTATTAAGAGTTTTCCTGGTGAAAATAACGCTGCTTTTCCCAACGGCAGTTTGTCAATCGTACATTTCGTGTCAAGAAAAATGTTTGCCATTTAGAAATATTGAACAAAGCTCCGTGTTAGATATAGGAAACAAATAATGCATCTAAATATAGAATTTACTCAAAGAAATCTCAGTCATGTTGTGTCACAGCTGACATGACAGAGATACCTATAAATAACTAGTTTTAAGAGGTTACCCATCCTTTTACCCCAGTCCTCTACAAACTCATAGGGTGCTGTACAGCAGGGAGAGATAAATGTATTTTCTCACGCAGAGAAAACAAAAAAACCCATGCATTTCATTCCTAGATGAAAAAAAGGTTTTTTTAGCTCACACCTGACTTCGTTTGGAGAAACTCTCAAGATAGAGTGGGTGTACCTAAAATGACTAGACCTCTTCACACTGCAGTGAACTGGGAATAGGGTCCTGGCCCTACAGAAATGTTCACAGCTGAGACAGTGCAGAATTTAGCCCTAGGCCTTTCATCTCCAGCACATCTGGATGGAAGGGGAAGGAGCTGTCTGAGTGCCTGGCCCTGGCAAGGTCTATGCAAGATTTACTCCTGATTCAGGAGGAGCCGGGCCAATGCAGGGCACTCCTGAGGCTCCTGCGCAGTCCTGCAGAAAACAGGGACTTCATTCTATGAATCAGCTCAATGCAGCAGGTGTGATCTATGTTAACAGCTGAGTAATGTAGTTATAATGTTGAGATTAATATTACTATTTGTCCTGGAGTATGACAGCATTTTGGACAGGCTTTTGGAGATCCCACTTCTATTAATGGAGATAGAGTGGTTTCTTTCCAACATCTTTTCTCATCCTGCGTGTCTCACTAACTGTGGATAAAGGCTCAGCATTCTTTCATGCCAGAACTGGACTCTGCAATGCAGAGCCAGAGAGAAAAAAATGCTTTACATTTCCCCCAAATGCAAGGAAAAAAAGACTTCTGATCCTCATACAGCTGACTTATTTCCTAAAACAGATTCAGGTCAAAATTAAGTAAAAATGTATGAACCTCTGATGCTTTAAAAAGAGGATGCTGCCATAGACTACCATTATTATGACACAATTCTAGCAGAAATTGGGACCCTCCTTGGGTCAGACAGCCTGCATGGCCTTTGTAGAGAGAGACACACACACACACACACGCTTTTTAATATAGATGTAAGTTGTAACATCAACAGCACAGCATAAATACCTAGAGACTTTACCACATCCCAGAGAAATACATTACCCAGGCTGTTTTAATCTCATCTTTAATTCTCTTTCTGCCTTCCACAGAATATATGAAAAGATTTCAGGGATCCACAGCATCTCATCAGATATTTATTTATTCATTTAAAATATTAATATGGGAGAATCCCATTACAATATTGCCAAGCAGGAAGCAACAGACACAAGTAGAAAGGTACTGCAAACGAGTAGATACAGCTGCACATAACACCTCCTTAACATCTTTGTGTTTTATTTCCCACTTCTTTGAAGCCAGCTGTGGGGGAACCTTCAAGTGCTTTCTAATCTTGCAAGACAAATTTATTTGTACTGATATTTGGAAGAGTTTTTTTACAAAAGTTTATGCCTGGCAGGGATTCAGAAGGAGACTAAGATCTCTGGTTTCATCCTCTTCAGGTTTTGAGTGCTCACCTGGAGAGGTCTCCAAGAAGGAAAGCTTTGCTGAGCATACTGAATAATTTTCCTCTAACCATCTGACCCTTTCTCTGCCTCTAACTTCACGAAGGACGTGGACATTTTTAAAGAGACAATGAAAAGTGAGATGTTTCACCAAGGAGAAGATCCTTCATCTCAAAGTTCTCAAGAGAATGTTACTCACTAGTCTATATTCTTTGAGCTGTTAAGGCATTTAAATCTGATTTCCCTCAAATTGAAACACTTGGATTCAGTAGGCTCGCTCAAAAACATCACCTGCAAACTTTAGGAAAAGGGTGATGTTACACTGCCTTGCAAACTCAGCCTGGAAAGCTCTCTCCTCCCAGGCCAGTTGTGGCATCCATACCCCCTATTTGTACAAATTCATCCATAGGAGTCTGCTGGTTTTCACTCAAGCCCCTTTCCCAGTGTCATGTCTGGGACCACCTTTCCGACACTCAACGCAGACCTGCAGATTGGTATCTGCACCTTGCAAATGTTAATTTCCCTGCCGCTGAAGCAGGCTGGGGACCACCTATGGGGCTTGTCCCTGTTGTGCCAACAAAGCCGAGACACAACTGTGATGACGGCTCTCAGAACTGGGGTTGGAAAATTCAGGGTCATTTTGGGATCCAACAAAGCATGCCTCTCTCCACCTTGGCACTGAGAAGGCTGCTTATTTTCATAGCTAGCAGGCTCTTTATCCCCAAGAGGATTTGGCGGGATCCTGGTGTGTCAGCCAGGGACCCCTGAGACACCTTTGCCTCTGCCTCCCAGCAAAGGCAGAGGTGAGGCTGCTGCTAATGGCAGCAGAGCCCCTTGAGAAAGCTGATCCTTGCAGCAGAGCAAAAGCCAGCAGAAGGGGGAGAAATCTGTGCATACTCCATTTGAGCAGGAAACTCTTCACCTAATTCAGCAAGCATGAGAGCAAATGTCTCACTCAGAAGGAGGATAGAAAATGTAGCTCTAAGCAATTAACACAATAGCAAATGTCCCTAGCATTGCCCCATATGGTGTGTAATTTAAAGCCTCTATCTTGTTCGCTATATATGCTGCTGAAATTGATACATGACAATTTTAGAGCCAACTGAAGTTTAATTAATGTAAATCGTCTCAACATCTGAGATTTAAGATATATTAAAAAATATAATTAGGATCAAATCAAACGTGTTCCACTCATGCTGAGCCATGCAAGGTAAAACTGGAGAAAAAACCAGATAAATTATGACATGTGTTGGAAGCTCATCTCTTCCTCTCATTAAAGCAATGATGTCCAGGAGATAGTTTCTCCTTTCTGTGTGTAGGACATGAGGGGTGTCCCTGAAAGGTTTACCCTCCTTGTGCAAACATGGCTTGCACAGAGAAATCAATATTAGCCAGGGAAAATGGAGCTATGAGGGTATCAACACATGCAACTCAAACACTGGAAAGCCTCTCACATTCTGCTGTCCCTACTGTGAGAATACTGCATGTAACTGAACAAACGAAAGAGTTTAGCCAGGGCAATTTACACTGCTGAAATCTGCAGGCTATAAATAAAATGAGAAAGGCAGAATGGCCCAGGATGCCTCACTTGCTCCCTTAGATCGCAGATTATGTGCCTGCAGCATAGCTTCTCCGTGCTCTCTGTTCCCCCTTTTCCTTAAATATTTGTTCAACGTCCCCCTGTTGTGAAAGGACACTGCCTTCAAGGTGTAGTCAGCTGCAGGGCTCTTCTGACAGTAGGAATATTACTGACCTGAGATCTTTCTAACTCCAAACACCAGACCAAAGAGAAAATAAGCAAACCTGAGGAAGTGGATCTGCTATCACAAGAATGCATCTGCAATTACAAGAGCACGCTGGAAACTGCATCTGCCTGTCTGGTTATGACATTTCAATTTCAGCATTTCCTCTTTTTCACAATGCACATTTGCCACCTATTCTCTAAAACTATACATATTTATTTTTTAGTCTTTTGAGCATGGATACACTTTCCTGAAATAAAGATTGCTGTGAATGATCGAGATGTCCCTTAATTACTGTACCAGTCCTTGCACACATGCTCTAAACTCTGAGCTGGTTAAATGCCCAAGGTACAACAATATAGCCTGTAACTCTTACTTCCAGTAACAATAAATACTGTCATAATCAGTTTTCTCTAAGAGTTTGAATTTATGGAAGGAAAAAGCATAACAGCAGAGCCAGGGTAACCTACAAAGAAAACAGCGACTTTGTAATCCCTGTTCAGTTCTCATTCTTCGAAACAACATATTTCTGCATCTCTTATTAATGAAGGTTTTGTGGCTACAATATGCTGTATGTGGGGCAGAATGTATTTAATTCGATATGTAATTATTATTATTAATGCAACTAAGCTCAGTGCAACCAGTTCCCTTATCTCCAAGGTAAAATACAGTTCTCAGGTGAATTTAAATCCGTCTTGCATCAGGATTGTTATTGATTTGAAGAGGGTTTCGTTTGAGTGCATTGTGTTACTGCTAATGGTTAATCAGTGTGTGCTGCAACATTCCCCCTTCCCCCTCCAAATGGCTGAAAGTTCTTAAAATTGAAATACAAATGAAAACAGTTGCCAGGTTTAAGCTGGTTTTTTTGTTTTGGGTTGGTTTGTTTTTAACTAAAACACAGCTAAGAGCTGCAGAGAAGCATCTCCTTTAATAACTAAAATGTTTACATGTGCATGAGCAAAAAAGGCAGTGCTTTATTTTTTGCCAATATTGACTGAGTTTTTCAAGTCCACTGCTGCAGTCCTGGAAGATTCAGCCCAAATGCCTCTGCTGTATAGAAAGCTATTTAATACCTCAGAATGATTGCAAGGCGGATTGTGGTTTTGCTGCAGGCATGAGCATTATGCATGTACACACATAAAAGTACAAATGACTGTATGCTTTTCTCTATCATTAACGACCAGGTTTGTCCCAGCAAAATGTAGGTCATTTCGTTCCTACTTGCTTCTCTCACTGTCAAGTTCACACACAGCCGTTTTCTCTTCCGTGGCCATTTGCATTTTGCTCCAGTCCCCAGATTTCAGCTGTGAGAATATTAACCCTGCCTATCAACTGCAAGGGAGAACGGTATATTTCCCATTTCAGAATTAAAGGCATACATTTTTGACAAGGTAAATAGTCCTGCTTAATATTGACTAGCAAATACTGACAGTTACTTACAAAGCGGAGAAAAAACAATGTGGAGTGGCTGCCTGTGCAGACAGGGCTGGCACTTACACATGAACTCATCCTAAACATCAACAGTGGCACTCCTGACAGCCATTGGAAACACACTCTGGCAGTAAAAACTTCAGGGTGCTAGTCTTCACTCTAAGAGCATTTTTTTCCCAAAAGCATATGTACGTACATCAGAGGCATCAAAACCCTGCAAAATGCCTATCACACCCTCTATTTCTCTTAAAACGAACACGTCGCCCACTACTCTGTGTAGTTACTTTTTATTCCACCTGGCACAAGAGAATAAGGCTCAGTTGCATGTGGTAAAGACAGATTTTCTTCCTCTTCCTCCTCCTAACCAAAACAAATTTCCAAAGACAAAAGGAAAGCTTTAGTGCTTGGTATTCTTCCTTCACAACACATGTATCACATATAATTAGCAAGTTAAACCTACAAATTAGATGTTGTAATTTGGTAATTATGCCACAATCTGGTATTTTTTAACCTCTCTTTGCCTGAATAAGAAGATTCAACGTTATCTTTTGCTATTGCAAAACACAGTTGTCTGCCCTTACTGCTGATTTTTCATTCTCAAGTGAGAACCTAGCGGGAAGGTGAAAGTACATGAATTTGAAGTTCTTGCTATTCTTGTTCTGCTTCACTTAACATCTACAGCCAAGACTCATCAAAAGCTGTATTTAACATGCACACAAAATACAGCCAGCCTACATTCTACCTCGGACTGCACACCATGCAATTTGTAAACACTTTCTGTAAACTCTTTTTAAAACACACAACTCAAAGAGGTTTTGCTTACAGAGGATAGGGGTTACAAATGCCTAGAAGAAAACCACTCCTTTTATTCTACAGGTGAAATGTCCAGATTCTTTCTGTGCCATGAAACCAGAGTTATATTTACTTACAACTGTCAAAGTGGAGCTCTAAAATATTTGCTCGTGTTAAACACATAGGGAATGACTCTTAAAAAATACCTTCAGCCTCTCAAAGGAGCTTCCCAGAATAAGCAGCCTGTTCAGTGAGTTCTTCAGGAGAAAAAAAAAGTGCAAAGCAATTACAGGCATGGTCCAGAGTTGCAGGAAAAGCACGGCAGCACAAACAGCAGCAGATGAGAAGCCCTTTTTGAGAAGGCTCATTTTCCTTGACTTTGTAATCAGTCCTTTGTGAGCACCTCTTGAACCTCTCCAGTTCATAATCAATGAGGAATGGATGGAGCGACGGAGAAGTGGATGCTAGATGTATTTATAGGGGGTTTTTTCCTACTTAAAAAAAATTGCCCCATACGCTGGAACAATTATTTAGAGGAAAGAAAGTAGGATTCTGCCCAAAGCTTTCATGTGGGAGGGGGATGCGGGGAGCAGGAGGAAATCTTAAAAATTACGTGCAAATGCCCAGTAACACGGGTAGCCACAGGGTGCTAAACACTCCTGATCTTCAGCTTATTTCCCGCTGCATTTGCTACCGACATCATTGTTATTCCTTGGCCGTGGCTCTGACTGGGGAAGGTACTCAAGCAGGCACCTCATTTTAAACACATGAGAATTCCCAAAGGGATTAACTGGGCAAAGAAATATTTGGTGGCAGTGCTTGCCCTCCCAGACCCCAAAAGGTGATTCTCACTGCGTCCTGCGGAGCTTTGCGTTTCTTTAAAGAACAGTTTGAAAACGAAATAATTGCCTTTTCATTTCAGTCCCCCACCGCACCTCTTCCCACAGCACCGGAGTCTGAGCACCTCTCCATTCCTGTTCCCAGTTATGCAGTTTGGACAGTGCTATATAAGAAAGAATTTTAAATACTGGTCTTAATGAGCAAATATTCACTAACCAGGTCAAGGCATTTAAAATCACTTTGGATCTATCAATGTAATCAACAAGCCAATTAATATTTTTGCCTACTTTTTCAAGTACACTAACTGGAAAATGTGACTGAGAGACTTTGCTGGTTTTACTTAGAGATGCTTTACAAAAATGGTTGTTCATTCCTTTGATGCAGTCTCTAACGGCACAAGTAAATTGAGGTCTGTTTTCCCAAATCATGACATAAAACCTGATAAATAACTGACAGCTCTTTCTTTGCAACATTTTAAGTGAGCAATTTCCCAAAAGGTCAGGAACCACTATAGGAATAAATAAAAAAAAAGAAGTGAAATGATAAAGAAAGCTTTTGCCTGATTAAACTGCTTGAGAAAATATGTATGGAAAGATGAAAAAAAGGCTTCAAGGAAACATTCCACTATTTCTTAGTGGACTTTTTTAGTTCCAGGGTAATGAAAGTGTGCTGCTAAAAGTTATTGTTTTTTTCCTTACACACTTCAGCCTGATATCTTAAGATAGATTTTAATGCCAAGTGTTGACTTTATTGAGGAGATTTTGGAAAACAGAAAGCAAACACAGTCATAAATAACACTACCACATTTAGCATGGATCTGGTTTTCCTTTTAGAGCACTGCCTTTTTAATCTACAGAATTACCCAACGCTGCAGCAATTGGCATTAGCTGGCATGCCTGAATACAAAAACAGGTAATATTTTTTGCTTCTTTTAAAATAGTTAACATCAGTCCACTGGCAAAAAGGAAGAAGAGAAATATCCATCCTGAAGTTGGTGTGAAAATGAAAACCAATACAGGAGAGAAGCTGTCATATTTGATTTAAGGATTAGAGAAGCCTGAGCTACCTGCTGCGGAGCCTGCGATAATGAGAGGGGAGAGACTTCCAGTAATTTTTCAAAAGCTCCTGAGCAACTGAATAAACTTGCCTGGGACCCCAAGAAGCCACCTGCTTTTGAAAAGTTTCCCCTTATCAACTCTTCTTTTCAGCAGCAGCATTTTCCAACATGCTTTGCTGCAGTGCTGAGAGCTGCAGAAGGATAAGTCACTAAAGAAAAATTAAATATTTGGCTAAAAAGTCAGTCCTCCTGCAAATATACTGCAAAGCTAATCATCTTCCATTTAGCTAAGTAGTTTCAGCCTCTTTGCTGCAAGTATCCCTTTCCCCCTTTGGTGGCTCCCTTGCCCTGCAGCCTCCCAAAACACCCCAGGTCTCATCTTCTGAAAATTTTTAGCATTTCTCCTTTGGTAACTTACTTCAGCATCAGCTTCAAATACACCTCCTAAATTTGCCTACCCCAGGACTTGGCCTGCAGATGGCTGCACGGCACTGGGAACAAGGAGGACAGCCCATAGAAATTATTATCTAGCCAAGCTCCCACCACCTGGGATGTGGGACAGTCTCAGTCCACTCTGAAATTCCCATAAAGCAAGTGTAGGAACTCTAAGGTACTAAGTGGCACACAAAACTAATTACTCTCCATTTTGGGTGCATCAGTACCAAAATACCTCAGCGTGTAGTTCCACCAACTCACAGGACTTTGCCAGGACAGTTGTTTTCCTCTCTGCCATGTCCTCTTCACACACAGCTCTGCCTCAAGCATCCTGTAGAGCCTTCTCACTTGTCCACCTCACCTCTGTACACACTTCTCATAAAATATGCTATCTGTGTGAAACCAAAAGGTGTGGGTTTTATGGCATCTTGTCACCTGTATTTTACAGACTCTGGGTAAAAATCCTTATGCTGTTGGGAGCTGCTGCACACCAGGGACATTTCCAGCACTTAATCTGTGATCTACCACAAAGCAGGGGTGGCCCTGAAGCAAGGAGGAACTTCCCAACCTGTAATTAAGGGCAGCGAGACAGAAGCATTAGCCTCATGAATAAAAGAAACCCAGGAGGTTTCAGCAGGTGCAAAATCTAACCTGATTTCTTGTGCATATGTGCTCCTCCATTTTGGCATTTCCTAAGGATTTTCAATCATTTCAGCTTCAGTAGAAGAGGAAGTTGAATGACCCACAGACCTTCTGCACCTTCCAGGCTCCAGAAGAAAACTGGAGGGTTTATTTGCATTTTATTTCTTCATAGCTGGAGCAAGTGAAGGTGGGAGCTCAGAAGTTAAAGGAGGGGGACGGGGTTCCATGGTGTTTCTGCAGAGCACAAGGTTTGCGTGTATCAAACCTTCAACAAACACTCCCACAGCTGAGTCAAACTTCATTCTGCTGATGTGCCCCTCCTCAGAAATCACAGGCAATCTGATTTCAAGTGCCTTTAAACAAACCTGCCATGCTCCCTGGTCAGGGGGGACGTGGCAGGGAAGGGACCCCCATCCCTCATGACTAAAACATGACCCAGTGCCAAACCCCTGGCAGAGTTACCCGCTGGAGACCCCATGTAACGCTGCATTTTGCTGGTGCGGGAAGTGCTTTCGCCTGAGGTGGCTTTCAGGGAGGCCATGTTTGCGTGCAAACCTCCACTTACAGCAACACAGGGCAGCCGAGCCAATGTTCATACAAGTGTAAACTTACAGCAAAAGGCAGGAACAGCTGGAGACGCCACAGAGCTCCAGCCAGTCAGCGCGGCGAGCGGCCTCATCTTTTATTGAAGTCCTCTCCTCAGAGGAGAGCTAAAAATTCACTCGATGCCATCGGGAAAGTGTCTGTTTTGGCTGCAGAGAATGGTTCCCGATCACGGAAAGATAAAAACATCAAAATAAGCTAATAGGGATATGCCTTGAAGTTCGGTCCCAGCGGACGTGGGGCCAGGTTTCCTGGGGACACGTTAAGCATGGCTCAGGGCACTGCGGGACGCAGGCGCATTGCTGCCAAGCGGGGCTGAGGCAGGCAGGGAGGAGATGCTCCAGAAAGGACATCCAGCAAGGGGGAAAAAAAAAAAGAAGAAGAAAAAGAAGAAGTAAAAAAGAAAAGATCCCCCCTTTTCTAATACCCCAGCCATGTGTGGCAGAGTGCCATTGTCAAGCAGGATTAAAGGCTGGACAGGGATGATGTAAGGAGAGTCAATCCTCCTGGAACCTCCCAAAAACACTCCTTGCAGTTCTACCCTCACACAGTTGCTTTGTTTGCTCTTATGAAACCGTTAATGTTCATCTTAACGTTGGGTTTTATCCTTCACTGTCTTCTCTTCTTCCTTCCAGATAGCTTCTCACCTGTGAATTTTGGTTTCTGGGGAAACAACGCTTCTGTGTGTGCAGTGACGACATACTGAGCCCACTGCCCAATTTCAGTTTATCCTTTCTGTTACATGCTTCCTACAAGTTTCCCGCAAGCTGGTGTTGACAGGAAAGAGACACCTTATCAGTGTCTCTACCAAGGGAAAGTTTATCAGACATGACAAAACCCACATGAGAGAGAGCTGGACTTGGCTGGGCTCCACTAGCTCTGGGCTGATGCAACTTGTTTTTCCAAACCTGCTGGCATGGCATAAGACTCAGGCAGAGACTCTGCAGAGGTCCTTCCATCTCACACAATTCTACACAACAGATTTATCATCTTTTTCATCTCTAACTCTGCTGGCCACTAATGGTTTGATCAGTGCAGTGGTTTTTTTTATAAGCCACTCTAACTCATGAGTGGATTTCTTGATTATATTTACACAACTGACCTATTTTAAAAGATCATTTCATAAAATATCCTGCCAGAACCAAGTACAAGAGGTTAAGAAAACACACGTCACAGCAGTGCGGCTTTCCTACCTCAGTACTCCCTGTGATCAGCCCAAGCTCTCCCCAGCATTTATCGAGCATCCCAGCACTTAATTATGGCAACGTGAAAAATCAGGCATCGGTACAATGATACTTGAAGATTATATCTATGATCACGTAGAAGAGTTGGATAAAATAGTCCCAAAGCAGACCTGAGTGAATCCACCCACTATCCAGCCAGTGGTACTCATTTTCAAAAGTAAATTGACTGTAATTCTTCGTGCCTGTCAATCTAGCTGATTTTATTGGACTCTGCTGGATTTTGAAATAGAAAAACCCTATCTCCTTGCAATGCCTGTGCTTTTTTTTAAGGCCTCCTCACAGCAAGCTCTGAAATGAAATGTTGTCAAGTTTTTATTCCACTGATTACCCTTTTTCTTTACTAATTAGCCATGTAAAAACAGATTGAAAACACTGAGACTGGCAAAATCACCTATGTCTCTCACTAACACTGCTGCATCGATCAACAGCAGGATTTAAAGCACAGCATTTTATGTTCCCAGTTGCACCATATTACGGCTGCACATCCTCCCACCTTTTCTTTTAATCATCACAAAAAGATACACAATGCTGAACTGACTGCCACCTCCAGTAACGCTCTCCCTTGCAGACACATGCCATGATGATTCCATGGGCTTTCCTTTCTCCGTTCTGATCCCCATGGGGAAAGTGTTCTCTATGTCATTCCGATTATTTTCCTGGCTTCTAAAGCAGTGTAACTTGGCTCAGCCTCTGTGAAGCCTGCTGAGCTCTGCCAGCTTATACCAGCCAAGAACCTGGACCAGATTATCCCAACAACTCCTATGAAAGCCAGCTATGGACAATGAAAGAGAAGCATAAATAGAGTTCTTTCTCCCCTCATCCACAAAGCAGTACTTCCAATCCCAAAACCTCATCACTGTGAGGTTATTTCTTATTAAAAAAAAAAAAAGGTAGTTAAAATTATTTTAATTACCTTTAGATTTATTCACACAGGGTTATATTTCTCAAGACTTTTCTCAGAGGACCAGGGCGAACATTTGCTTTATGGTCATGAAAGCTCAGGTTCTGCAGGACTTGGAAGATGCCAAGTCCCATGACTTAACAAGAAGATCTCCAGAGCCAGCTGCAGGGCTGATGCTTACCAAGAACACACGAAGGAAACAATGCCAACACAGCCCACCAGCCAAGAGTCTGGTGGTGAGAAACCCTGCCAAAACATGCAGGGCCCAAAGCCTTGCAAACCTAGCCTGAAGCAGCAGCAAGGACCCATCTCTTCAGGGATGTGACTGGATGATGACATTTACTGTTTCCTTAACATGAGATTCTTGCTTTTATTTAATTTAGAAAAATACCTTCTGCAGAAATCTCCATCACAAAAAAATGAAAGGTTTAAAGTACTGCTGACACCTCCTGGAAAACTTTGAAAAACCTGCTAGGTCACTTGAAAATAAAGCAATGCCTCTATCACACTTTTGCTTGCTCTTTTAATTCTTGCTAAAAGACATTTGTGTAGGTTCATCAGCCAAGGTTAAAAAACCCAAACTTATAACTAAGACAAAAATGATTATTACTACTGTTAGCAATTTGTTTCAGATCTTGTTCTTCCACGCTACATTCTCTGTGTCTCCTTTAAACAAGAATTAATTAAAAATGAATTCTTCCATGCTTGTCAAACCCTCTTCTGCCAAGGCAGCAGCCGGCTGCTGAGTGCAGGGCGAAAGGAAGCAAAGGAACATCAAGACGCTGCCTTGCCCCATTGGGCTATGGCTACAACAAGCATAACCTAAGGCCCCCTTTATATATATATAATTTTTTTTTTAACCTTATACATACGTATACACATTTTTTTGTGTGATTTTCCTCCTGTCTTATCTCTAGAAATACAGGTTGCTTGGTCTTTAGCGAACTACCAACTCAGGCATAGTCAAGAATAGGTCCTTTAGAGACATACAAAGGTGCTCAGTGGGCAAATGAAAGTCACCCAAGTCCCTGATGCATCCAAGCTGCCATTTTCTGTCAGTCTTTGACAGTTCCCTCAGTTTTTTAACACATCATAACATTGATAGCACCACGTATGGAAATCATTATGAGGCCAGGCTTCAAGTCTGCTCCCCAAATCCAAGAGTAAAACTTAAGGCATTTTTTGAAAGCATAACATGCTGGTTTTTTCATTCTTCTTCTCATTTCTGATAATTTCTTTCCCACTTTCAAGCTCATGTCCATAGCTACAAGTACGAGAAACATCAGGTTATATGTGAAAGTTGAGACTTATCTTGAAGAAACATGCATGTGTCAGACAGGAGCTTTGCCAAAAGCGCCAACTGTTTAGGAGACATTCCCTGAAATTAGGTATATAAAAAAGCAGCTGTAGTGCTGATACATTGATCCTCCTGTGTGACCTGCCCAGCTTTTTTTTCTTAAAGATTGAACTAAAATCTAACCCACATTAAAGAGCCTCCTCCTAAATAGGTATGTGCTGGCTTGTACCTCTGGCTCAGCCAACCTGGGAGAACACTACCCCACCTTCCTTTCTCCATCACCATCAAATCAAGTCCTCAAGTTTCCCTCTTGTCCTTTTAGCTCTTGGCTGCTGCTAAGCCTCCCAAGGCTCAATTCACCCCCTGAGAAGGAAAAATGCTAGCTAGAGACCTCAGAGCAGAGATCAGAGAATGAGAAATGTGACCCCAGCCCATTTCGTAGCTTTTTAGCCCGGACATGAATGACTCTTTGAGAAACAGAAGGATCGAGCCCACCAACTGATGCATTCATCATATAACCAGAAATTCTGCTAAATAGATCCATTTTTAATTTCTATTTTGCTGATTTTATTTCTTTCACTTCAGAAAAATGTTCTTGTCCTTCTGTGAGTGCATACACATTATTTATTTATCACCCTATGAATATCAATTTGATTCTTGTCCATAATTAATCTCTGCTGCTCTCTATCAAATATACTCTGTCCCACCACTTTGAATATCTGTCACTGTAAAAAGGATGCCCCTTTTTGGTTCATCCCTTGGGCCCAGGACTGACACTGCATCTCCTCCTGCAGCTAGATTTTCCCTCCCAGGTTCCTAACATGCCTTTCCCTCTTGATTTTCAAGCAACTGCAGAGACAGGTATTTCAGGAAAGATTTGCACTTGGAAGTTTGCCAACCCCACCTTCTTTCTAGCAGTCTCAAAGGGAAGGAGGCCACAGCCCAGATCTGAAGTGGTAGGGAATAATTATTTGTTTCACCCAAAAACCAACAGCATTGGGCAACTGATTAAATACTGATATGGGAGGCCCGACAGCAAAATTGGTAATCTTGCCTGAATAAATATGTAATCAGAAGGATTAGTTGGTTCCATTAATGTTGCAAACTACTAAAGGGGAAAAGTTGGAGGGAGAGTTCATTTATGCAACACAACTCGTTTAGAGAAAGAAAAAGAAAACCAAGAAAAAAGAGAAAGGAAGAATTTTCTTTGTCCCAGTGCATTTACAGCAGCAGAAGGAACCAGAGGGGGGAATATGGTTTTCCTTTTTTCAGATGTTCTGTAGGGCTGTGTGCTGATCCTGCTCCATTAATATGGGCAGCCAAAGGAAAGGGCTGTAGCAGCTCTTTGTGCAGGTTCTCACCACATCAGAAAGAACCTGTTCATTCCCTCCTCATCAGTGTTGATTTACAAGCTCTTGCCCATATGTTATCTGTCAAAAAGAAAAGAACAGAATAAAACGGTTTTGGCGGAGTTTGTGCTCGACATTTTGTGGCTCGTGCTTTGACATATGATCAGAGTGGCTAAGCAGAAAAGCAAAGCAACAGCACCTGTTTATTGTGAGCGAACTGTCCTCTCCAACTTTTCTATTTATGTCCATAAACATAGCATACAACATAGCAACCCACATGGATTAGAAATTAAACTGTAAATGAGCCTTTTCCATTTCCTGCCTAAGTAAGGATTAGCATATTTTAAAACATGCTCAGGGGTTTTGCACTTTCTGTAATGAAACCTGTTCAAACAGATAATTGATATGCAGCCACTAAATTAACACTAAATAAGCATCTGACCGGAGGAAAAATGTTCTCTCTTTTTTCTTTTTTTTTTTTTGTAATAAATTATTGTGCTCATTTCCGTAAACATTTCCTACCAGCAACGATTTCCATTGCAGTGGGCAGTCACCAGAACAAAGTTGAAGCAGGTAAAAAAACCAGAAAAAGCATCTGAGCCTGAGTAAGAAATATAGAAATCCTCCAAGTGCATGGCAGAGAGGGTAAAGGGCATCTGAGCAGCATCTCCTACCCTTCTATCCCACTTGAAAAAAAACCAAAACCCAACCTTTGACCTCCATGCCACAGCATGGAGGAAAAGCCCTTGTATCTCCTTGTGGAAGGCAGCTCTGTATCAAATGTCATACCAATACAGTCTCGGCTCAGGTTCCTTCTGCTGCTGCAAATGCACTGGGACAAAGAAAGTTCTTCCTTTCTCCTTTTTCTTGCTTTTCTCTTTCTTTCTCTAAAAAAGTTGAGTTGCACAAATGAGTTTCCCCTCCAAGTTTCCCCCTTTGGTAATTTGTAGCAGTAAAGGAACCAAAAGGCTGTTTAGAGAAACTCAAGCCAAGGACACCTCTCCTTGGGTTTTGTAACTCTTATGCTCCCAGTTGGATTAGTCCCCTTCAACTGAATAACTTTTGCAGCCCTGCAGCCTGCCAGACCCCCAGATCCCTCCCACAAATGTCCTGTGCACACAAGCTCACCCAAACAACGCAGCAGCAATTACCTGAATAACCGTTCCTACCAAACAACTCAGGTTGAACCTAATGAGTTTCTGAGTGCTTGAACAAACATGATCTATTACATGGGGAATGGGGCACCTGCTAGGCTACCATGTCCTCTGCTTGGCCCAACTCCAACAGTAATTATCTGTCATCTTTCCTCACATCGCTACCAGGCATGTAGATATATTCCAAGTCCCACATCTAACAGTCACATCTCACTGCACCGGCAGAAGCCTTGGCCCGACGGTCTCCAAACACCCGTTTCGATACAAGGCACTTCAGCCTCCAATTAAAATGGGATGTCCAGACAAGATTAGTTTGAATACAGCAATGAAGCATTTGTTCTTCAGGGGATTTTTTAGGTGATGATGCACAGAAACAGATGACTTACACTCTGACCATAGTTTAGAGTAGAAATAGAGACATTACACACTCAGTTCAAACATAGGTAGCTATAATAGCCCCCTTTAAAAAATTGAAATATCTCCAAAATTGAAACCAGGCATCTCTGAAATCCCTAAAAGCAGATGAAAAGTACAAACCTTCCTGGGAAAGTCCTAATTTCCCCCTCAGGCTGAACACACATGCAGCATAGTCAGCAAGCAAGGCAAGAGGTTTTTGGAGCAGGGAAAAGTGTGGCTGTGAGTGGAAGCGCCAGCCCAGATCATGAATTTGCAGAAGTCAGCTTGGTTAAAGTCAGCACACGCCAGCTGACAATTATGGCAGGTGTAAAAGCACATATTGCCTTTCAAAATGCAAAGAAGGGCTTAATGTAATTTGTGTGTGAGGGTTTTTTTGGTTTTAATCAGAAAGCATCTGCCATTCTGTCACCAGCTCTAATAGCCCTAGCTGTCACAGTCACATCATTTATATGTGTTAGTGTGCTACCTTCATCCCCAGTCCAATGGCGTGGGAACCAAAAAAAGAGTCTTTCTCTCCACAGTCCCAGTGTACAGTAAATGGTGCATACGCTGCATCCAGCAAGGCACACGTGTGATTGAAGCAATTACTATTTGTGGTAGTGAAGCAGCTTCAGGAGCGTACTTTCACACACCACTGACCAAGCAGACAGCTGGAAACTCACTGGCCTGAAGAGAAGCTGAGCTGCAAGAAACCCAACTGCAGTGCTTTAGGGATTGTTCCACACAAGCTGTAACCATGGTGGTCCATGAGGAGCCACCATGCTCTCCAGTGGCACAAGCAAGCACCTTGCAGGCTCACCTTCGCATCAAGTATTCACTTAGCAATGCTTGGACTCCTTTTCCCCTCCTCAAAAAGCTGAACAAATTTCAAAGTGAAGTGTAGGTCACATCTCAAAAGTCATGGTAGGAATCCCTGCTAGGACTGGCATCAAAATCTCATTCCTTAATAAGAATATTTTCTGTTTTACTAGAAGCCCATGCAGCTATGCTTACTGAGTTTATAACACTCAGGGCAAAACAAGTACCGGCCAACAGTGCATAACAACAATGCTTTGTCCCTTACTCCCTGCTCCAGTTAGAACCCCGAAAAATGAACTCTTTGTTTTTAACCCAAGGTCAAGTGGGTGTTTAAACAAGGAGATCATTTTTATTTCATACTTCCAATCACCTTTCAATTTTCCTCCTGTTTGGAGGACATGAAGCAGGATTTAGTTAAAAGCAGCAGCTCAGGAGGGGTTAATCCAAGACACAGAGGTTAAAACCTGGCTTGCTAACAGATCACACAAAAGTCATTTGCTATGTCATGCTTTCAGTGGTTACTTAAAGGAAATTACATATAATTAATTTGCAATAGCTACCTTGCTTTATTCTAATTAAATGTCTGAACACTTATTTTAAGATAAGCTTTTTAAAAAATTATCATAAGATCAGGGTAATTTTTTTTTGGAAGGCAGCAATACCATGTTTATTACTTACGTAAATTTCCTTAATTATACCCTAACTAGGTTATCTTCTTTATTGCATTTCAATCCTTCTAAGAGTCAGTAGCTCTTTAATTAAGTCGAAAGAGTAAGAGGTATCTTGTTAATTGTAAATTAAATAGATTTGAGTAGACAATAGATTGCAACTGGTAGATGCACTTTTAAGTGTTATGGAGGAGTCACTGGAAGGTTTCAGTGCAGCATTTGCTTTGCTTAGTCAGCAAAAAGGGAAACATCCAAACTCTCCTAACCTTTGCTCCAGAGAGCTTCCAGATCAGTAGTGGCCTGTCAACCTTGAAACAACTTCTCAATAAAAATTTTAAGAAAAATTGAAACAAAAATCCCTCCTATCTATCCAGAACTGTGATGATGCTGTGAGCAGTGCAAGCTCAACTTTGAACATCAACTCATTAATTTTTTTCAGTAGGAGATTTGCAGACTGCCATGGGTTACTTGGCATTGGTAGAACAGACCATGGTCAAGTTCATCTTTTTGTACACAACTTACTTCCTGTGCCTTAAAAAGGTCAGAGATGCTCTGAATTACAGATGTATTGAAAGATGCACATTCTCACATGCTCGTATGATATCGCTGGCATTAGTTCCAAGACCAATGAATCAAATACATTTGCATACCTAGAAATAAATTATTGTTAAAAGCTACTACTGCTAATCATTACTGCTAATGTCCCAAAGCTGCCAGAAAGACAAGCAGAACTGTTATTCTGCACTAGGGCGGAGTGTATACTGTGCATGCTTTTTTTTCCCAAATTAGAAGTCAAATTGATCTTCTCTGCCATTAGGAGTTATGGCTCACGGAATTTTATCATTCCTATAATGTGCTGTGAAAATGCAATAAGGGAATAAAACAGAACAGCAACTTACAGTAATTTGTTATGAAACACAACAATATTGAATGTGTCTAGAGTCTATTGATAAACAGATTTATTGCAACAACCGGTGGATATTATGATCACTCTAGTGTTAATCTTTGTACGACCAATTTTCCTCATGGTATATCGGGGAAGCTGGATGCCCATTAATGTAAATGGGAAGTGAAGGCAGACCTGTGACTGGTGTAAATCAGATACCTTCTTAAAGTCACCAAACCTGGAGCAACTTATCCAGGTTCATACAAATCCCTTGGAATCTCTTCCTCCACTTCATATCTCAGTGTAACTGCTACCCTCAGTGAGAGGGTAGCACTGGCATGAGTTGGAAACATGTTAGACTTTTACTGAATGGCATTAAAATTAATGAACACATACATTAAAATCTCACCATTTAAGATATTCCTAAATGTGCTCACTTGATTTAAAAAAAACCACTCTGCTTGAGGGGGATAAATCAGCTTAAGAGAAGTAATCCTATTTTTGCATGTCTAGATAAAAATGAACCCATACCTCAGGAAGCCCAGAGAGCATACACAGTCATGCCTGTGAAGGGCTCACATATCCTCTCAAGGGAGACAGAGCCAAGCAAAAGTAGTCAAGAGAAGACAGATACCACGCACAAATCCATTCCTCAGCGTTTATAGCATAAGGATTTTTTACCTTGGGCACCCATGGAGATGGGGGTGGGGAGGAGAAAAAGTCAGTGTTTTACAAATTATCTTCCAAATAACTGCAATTTCGCTAGCTCACCATCAGCTACTAGGGAACAATTAGCTGGCATCCCCTTGGGTTACTCATTTTTGAGATTTTTTTTTTTTTAGTTCGTTCAGAAGCCTTTTTAAATTGAAAACTCAAGTTTCCTCTGTAGTATTTCAAGGAGAAGCAACTCAGGGATTACTTTTTAACATTCATAGTGACACAAATAAATGGAATACTTGTGGCAGCAGTCAAACAAGAGTCCAACAACTTAGATGCCAAATACTAATATAGCAATGAATGAAGCATTGGTCTTGTGGAGGAAAGGAGCTTTTCATAGTTCACAGAGATTTATGTAGCATCTAACAAGAAAATTTTCAGGTTGGGAAACAGCAGTGCCTGGGACCAGCAATAATAAAAGACCCACATGAAATGATGCTGTGCAATCTGCACTAATGACAATTGACACATTTTTTGAGACTTTTGGAAAGATAACTCTCACAGCTCAGGAAAGCAGCTCTGTGCATACTTGCCTCTTGTCCCAAGAATCCCCAAAATCCAGCCTTTGCCCTTCCCAAAGGCACTGCCATGGCTGGCACAGGAACACTGGAACAGGGCTCAGTCAGTGCTTATGTATCTGTTCCACCACAACTCTAACCTGGACAATGTTTTCTGCATTTCCATAAAAGGCAAGTTTGCATTTTCTAGCCTATTTTCCAGCTACAGTGTTTGAGCTCTTATTCAAGGAATACTGTGAAAAGGAAAAGATGACAACTCTGTTAGACATGTGATTTTCAGGCTGACAGTTTCCCTTTCATTTTAAGGAGCTGAAAAACATTTCAGTGTCAGACAGATTGAGTTTTAACAACATGATAAAAAGGCCCATTTGTTGATCTCAAGTCCTCGCTATCCATCTTCAATTAACATGGTAAAAAGGTGGCTTGCATCCAGTGTCAGACGTTTGTATAAGCAGCGCATGCCCTTGCAGTTAGAATCAATGTTTGCCATTGATGTATCATGCAGGATAATTTATGGTATGACACTTGCCTCACACAATCAGAAGAAATCAGGTATCTTGTGAAAATATCTCCATCTTTCAAAATCTGAAAGTCTCTCTAAGATTTATTGTGAGGAAAGTAATCATGATATTTTAAGAGCACAAGAAAAAATTTGTAATGTTTCACCATGAAAAGTGCAGCTGATTTTGGAGCCAACACACAGCACCACAGTGATTCTACTAATGCAGATGTGCCAAGGCCATTTCTGTCCAGGGTCTGTTCATGACAGGCAGTCTGATTTAATTTATTTCTTATTTCCTAATAAAATTAGGATTGGCTAGTCCTAATTTAAAACCTCCTCACAACATGTGAGTTTTTACATAACAAGAAAAGACAGACAGAAAAACGAAGTACCTTTCAGAAGAAGGAAAGAAGATGGCTCTAACGGGGAAGATTTCAGGTTTAGCACAGTGGGAGCCCTGCAGAAGCTACTTGGGTAGCTGTGTGCAAACCAGACGCGCAATGCAATACCATAGAGAGTGACATGGCAGATAATTTCTTCTGATTTCAGCTATTTAAACAGCTGTCTTATCAAATGGCACAGTGTTTCTTACCACATCAAGGTGTTTAATGAGATGAAGTGCGGTTAGTGGGAGCTGAGCTCCCATAACAGCCCAACCCTTTAGCTCTACTGCACATTGAACACATTGCTCAACAGAGGATGTTTTCTCATCCTTGCATGACTTCCATATAGACCAAAACAGCAAGGAGAAAAATTAAGTTATTTTCTTATTGGAAAGATTATTTTAAGGGTACTATTGACTTCTAGATAATAATGGCAACTTACATTATATTTAAGATTAAGGTGCATATTTAATAGTTAAATCCAAAAATGGCCAAACTTTCCTGACGGAGTCAGCAAACCCTGACATGTTATTTGTTTTAAAAGACCTGAGGGCTGCTCAGATAATTGGAAAGAATGCAGTAGTCTACTAACATCTAGTAGCGCAGAAGTGACAAATGGATACTCTAAATTAAGATTTTTTGGAGAAAACAGTATCTGCTTCTCCCTCCCTGAACACAGACAATATAGGAAGGGTTTATGGTTAGTAAAACTTGTCCTCTCTTTTGTACAGTAATGGTGACTTAACAAACATTTTAAAATAAAAAAGAAAATCAAATCCAAATGGTGTTTGGCAAGTGTCTTGTACAGCAAATCAAGCCATCTGAATATTCAAATACCCCCATTTTTCAACGTATGCAGAAAATAAAACCTCAGACCAAAATGTTTTGAGCAGAAACCAAGAGATGCTCATTAAACCAGCACTCCCAGTCATCAGTGTCTAAACTGATGGCTGCTCTCCTGAATCCCATTCAATTCCAACCTGCAGAACAGAGATACCCCAAGGTCCCCAAAGATGACATCCCCCACAGTCAGAGGTTACCCATTTCTTTCCCATGTATCACCAGCACGGCACAAGCCCCTCCTGGTGCTGAGCTGAGCGATGCTCTGGTGGGGAGTCAGGTCGTTTCATGGTGGCACTACTAGCAGCACCCAGCAACCTCCTCGGGTCCAGTGTACTTGGCTCGACAGTACCATTCTGGAGCAGGTGTCTGTGACCAGTGGAGCCCAGATAAACCTATTGCACAGCCTTATGTACACTTGAACCCTCCCATGCTCAAGCTTAAAGATTACTGTAGGAACAGGAAATAGTCCAAGGACTTCAGCCTCTCTCCGACAGGGACCATGAGCAAATGCCCAGAAAACACTAAGAACAGGATAAATATCAGAACAGAAACATATCAGAACCTTGTGAAAATTCCTGGATTCCTCTATTTTTAACCAACGTGAACTTCTGAACCAGTTCATGTTTCTGGCTATGCAGTGGCCCCCAAAAATCTGTCATCTAAACACTTAGCCTCTTCTGCAAGACATTTAGTACAAAATTCAAGAAAGCCAATACTAAGCAGACAGGCTGAAGCGAAGCTTGGCTTCAGCAGAGCTGAGCACAGACTAGTGCTGAATGAAACCCATGTGGATATGTGGCAAAAACCCAAAGCACAGAAATGGGATAAATGATAAGTTTGCAGTCTGGGTTCCTTGATCATTAAAAGCTGCCTCAATGTGGGGTATTTTTAGATCAAAATGAAATGTAAATAGAAGTATTAACTCTATTCAAAACAACACTCTGTCAGTAGCATCAAAAACAATACCAAAACAACTAGTTCAAACTATAGGAAAATTATGAATTTTAATTTCTGTTCATATTTAATTAATAAAGACTTGCAACATACATACAAGTAAACCAGAAGGAAAATAAGCTCAGCACAATGGAGAAAATCTCCTTCCAGTCTACCATTGAACCTCTCTCCAATCAGTTCCTCACTATCCTGACTTTCCACTGCAATAGCTTGGGCAAAAAATACTGCATTGCTTTTCCTTCCCTCTTTTAGTCTTTGCCTGAACTTATCCTTCCATCAGAAGCTATTAATAAAAATGTACTAGGGAAAATCTTGTTTCTACCATATCTTCCATATTTAACATAACTCAGCTGAACACTTAATCTGAGCTATGATATCAAGTCATACTGCACTACCATGTAATAAATTCTTACAAATTGCTTGATTAAAACAAACAGCAAACTGTATATCACACAGACAGGGCAAACTCTTCAAAGTCAAGTTTGCTGATAGTGTGCATCTAATTCCCAATTTCTCTTGTCCCAGTGGTTTGATTTAACATTCAAAAGTGCAGATTATCAGCTTATTCTCACTGAGTTTAGCAGCATCCCTTAGAGCGTTAAGGCTTGTTTCAGATAACTGTTTAAAAATGTAATAAACTAAAAACCAAACAATACCTAGTATTTCCTCTCTGCAGAAGGAAAATCATGTCATTGGTGGCTTTAATTATCTTGAAATAATTAGTCAATGCTCCTTTTTCCAAAGATTCTACCTTTCAGGAAACGTGGAATTTTAGCTTTATGAAAATATGCCATGCAGAAATTAGTTCATCGTCATCACCAATCCTCCTACTTTAGATACATTAATTCCTTTCTTCTTACTGCTCTAATTCTCTGTCGTTCACTATTGAAAATTGACCCTGTAGCTGTGATTGTGAGGGTGTCCAAAGCATCAGGGGAGCAGCAAACTGCTCATCAACATGTCTCCTCACACGTTACACCTACTACTAAGTCCAGGCTTGTGCTGAGCTTGCTCCTGTCCCCCATTTCTTGTGTGGCTGCTAGGTGAAAAGCAGCCTGGCTATGACCCAGCCATGTGTCTGAAGCTCCCCAGCAAAGCTAGTTCCCTGCAAGTCCCTCCTGTAGGAGAAGTCACAGGGGTTGACACTCATAAGGCAGCTCAAGGTGTGGTTGGGGATGTTGGGATTCAGGTCAAGGCCAGAGAGAGCAAGTGAGTGAGAGTGAATGGAAAGGGAGGCTGAACTAGTGCAGCAAAGCAAGGCTGCTTATTATCTTATGAAAGAAATCTTATAAATCTTATTCAAGGCCAGCTTCTGTAACAGCTCTGCGGTTCACTCAAGCTGTCTCTCCCAGAATTTACAATCCACAATCCAGGAATAGGTCTGTGTCCTGGGTGACCATGTTGCCCCAAGGGAGAAAGAGGCACATCACAAATGAAGGAGGCACAAAGTCCAGACTTGGAGTAACAGCCAGGGCTCCCATCATGTCACTTGCTACAATGACATAAGTTATGGGTGAAGCGCCACAGATAGAAATAAAATTATTTTTCAGACCGTGGAGGTGGAGGGGGCATTTCCAAGTCCCTATGAAGTTTATTGCACCACTATGCTAACTTCATACATGACACAAGTTTACTTCCCTGAAGATGCAGCACGCATATCCAACTTTTATTTCAATCATTTAAAGTTTTGTTGGGTTTTTTCTCCAAAATTGTGGTAGGGATGGCTCCATGCTGAATACAAAGAAGACCCAAACAAAACAGATCTGTAGGTCCTTCTCTTTGACTGCTAACACAATGCTCTCATTTAAGGAAGATCAATGCAACTCCTCCCTTTACAAACCATCACCCCCTCTATGCAGAGATCTCCACTAATTATACATTCTATTACTGCTTAGCTTCATCTTTAAAGCCCACCTGCACTGGAGGCATCACTGTGCCAAGTTACAGCTTCATGGCCAGCAAGGGAAGCCCCTCCCTGGCTCCTGTCCCGCCTGCTCACAGCCAGCTCTGCGTTTCCTATCTGCCACTGGCGCTCTGGTGGAACCCAACGTTTTCCAAGGACAGGGACACCTGTTTCCCTTGACCTGGAGAGAAGTCCCTCTGTCCTCCCTCCCCACAGTCAGAGCAGCGGGGTATTGCAGCATGCACATGTTTTGTGCTGCATGACGTGACACAAGAAAGCAGCACTACGTCTGTATGAGCAAGGGGACACAGAGAGCACCAGAGACTGACTGTGTTAAAGCATAACACTGTCTAAATATGAGAACAAAATATTTCAATTATGTGCCTAACATTGGTCATTTAAATCAGATCCAAGCAAAACAAAAGCAAAGAAAAATCAAGAAACAGATTAAGGAAAACTGACCATGCTAAACACATTTACTCACAGAGCTGTATTTTGCAATTTTTACAGATATGGAGAGACTTTAAGAGAGACCAGCTTAGACTCTTCAGCACAGCACACAGAATAAATATAAAAGGCATCAATAAAACTTCATTACTGATACTTAAACACTAACAGGAGATTAAGGAACTGAAAGTTTAGAGATAAAGTGGCACTTAGGAATGAAGTTTTAATTTTATCTCTATCATGGGCAGAAGATGTCACACAGCAGTTCTCCTATCTTCCTCTAAAACTTGTACAGACCTAGACTGATTATTTTCATAGCAACAAGTTGTCTTGATTTGAAGTCCACAAAGATCCACTACATCTTCTGGGAAACTGTCTTGATAATTAATGGGGTTTTTAAAAAATAAAAAAAAACAACCTTGTTTCCAGGATGGGCTTCTCTCTAGTTTCATCTTCCAGCTCCTGGCTCTTGTTATACGGTTCCTGGCTATTAATAAAACTTCTAGTATCGGGTAGCTTTTCCTCCCATGAAGTGGATATCAGGTAGATACAACCCCAGTACCATGCTATCTTTTAGCTTTCTCTTACTGGTTTAAATTCCCACCTCTCCCAGAGCCCCTCACCCAGGGGGATTCATGAACAGTCCTACTGACTCTTGCAAAGAATAGGACTTTTAAGTAAGAATTACTGGGTACCAGCTCCCTCTATCAAGAGTGATGGCCTGTTCCAGGCTCTTGTTTCCATTTAATAGATAATATGACATTGGAGCATTTGGAGAAGAATCTGGGCCAATGTCCTAGGTCACCATGAGCCATGGCAGACATGGTTTGGAGAAGAGATAAAACAGAGAGAAACAAAACATGGCAGTATAGAGAGGAAGAGAGGCAGATCAAATCTAGGAATGCCTGTGTTTTAGCACAAGCAGCCAGGCAGTCTGAACACTGCCTACCCCAAACACAGGGCTGGTGTCTGCTCTGGGGTGTAATGAGGGTCACACACTTTCATCTCATCTGATGTCTAGAGGTACCTTTGCAGAGAACATTATATCGGACCAATACATTACAGTAAAAGAGTTGTTTTGACAAATCACTACTTTGCAGAAGAAAAATACAACCATTCAGAAAAGTTCCCCAACAGCTCTTATCTAAGCATGGACAGCAAAAGCTAGCTGATTAAAAAAATGCTTGATGTTACTTTTTTTTTCAACCAAGCAAGTCAAAAGTGTGCCTTTACATATATTAGCACACAATCCACACTTGCCAAAGCAAAAATATTCTGCTCTTTCTGAGAGCAGAAAAAAAAAAAATCCTGAAATTATTTGGTGCTGAAATAATGCTGATTCTAGGGTTGTCTCAAGGGCATGGTTGATCAGTTAATGGAGGAGGTGCAATGTGGTTTTCCAATTATAACCTTTTCCACTGTATCTCAAATTCACCTTCTGACACTTTCTTCTTTTTCATGCCCATTCTGGAATAGGCAAGCCATTAACCAAGTCACACTTGAATTTTGCTGCTTCCCAAGCAGTAATTTTCTGTGGGATGGATTTTCAAAACCTTCTCCACATTAGAAGCCTGTTATCATTTTTGGCTGTGACTTAGCAGCACTGGACTTTGGTTCCTCACAGAACAAGTCAGAGAGGCAGTGATCATCTAAAGATGGTCACAGAGGCCAAACTCAATTTGCAAAAGCAGGGAAGATAATTAAGTCACATTAATTTTTACTGATGTATGTTAATTTATGGAGATTTAAAATCATGAATCTGAAAAAGAAAGGGATACAAAATTAAAAGTACAAGCTCCACTATAGATAAATCAAGGTACCGAACTGGAAGTCATGGTTTCTGAGCTATGTTTTCACTTGTGCTCCATGCAGGGTCACTTATTGCAAGTTACTTTCCCCACCCCATTTCTAAGCACTATCCATAAATCCTTTCTCCCACTACCTCTCCTTAGACTAGAAATCCCTCAGAGCAGGAATCACCTCAGTGTGTTTATACAGCACTGAGTACAACAGTGTCCTGCCCTCTCAAGACAACAGCAGAACATAAACAGTTGTCAAAAACTGCTGCCCAGTTGGTGCCCAGCAGCTCCTCCTCAGAGCATCAACAAACACAAAGGAAAAGATCCTAGGGCTGTTTGCAAAAGCATAATTTCCAGCATAAAGTATTCCTTAAGGGCAGGAAATACCTGGGGTTTAGAAGCCTTCATCCCTCTGAACACTTCCAGCCCAGCTGCAAGGAGGTACTCGCCCCAGTGTGAAACAACACTTGGCCAGCTGCAACGCACGGCCAGCCTGGGGACAGCCTGGCTGTGGCTCCTCAGGGTGTTCCTGCCCACGTGAAACAGGGCCCACCACAGCACAAAGACACTCTGGTCTTTGGCAGGGGAGGTACTGAATTTTCTCCCCCAGAAGTGGACACCTCATATATGTTCTCGGTGAATCTATGTCCTTCCAGCCACAAAAATGAAAAGAGCCTGAACCAACTGGTCCTCACCTGAGGACTTCGAAATGCCTAAGATCAAGAAAGACATCCTCAGGTGGTAGTAGATACAGGGAGGAGGGATTTTTTTCTAAGGTCAGGGAGTGTAAATCCACTTCCTTGACCTCTTTTGGCTCTATCATCTTTGCCACTATGAGTTTGCCCTTTACCTTCAATGCTTTTTTATTTTTTTTAACAAATCTCATGAGAGCACTAAGCTGATAGAAAGGAGTTTTATTAAATCTGGCAACTCACAGTAGTGTCACAGAGTGAAAAATACCAATCCATTGAGCATGGAAGTGAGGAAAGAAGAGTGAGTTGGAGGCAATTACAAAATATTAATTTGATAGCAAAGGTACAACTTTTGAAGGAAAGAACAATATAAGGCAGACAAACACAGAAGCGGAAAAAAGTGTAGCATGAACTCAGCAAAGAGATAATATGAGACCTAGTTGGTAACTTCCTCTAAAAAGATAACTCATTTTCTAGATAAAGGGCACACAAGAATGGAGACTATTCAAAGTTCAAATAAAGCATTGGTTATAATATCACAAGGGAAATACTCAAAATGGAGAAAATGGGGATTATCAGAGGGACTGAAAGCAGTTATGAAACCAGCGAAGAGGTAACAGATTGCACTGGGGAGGGGTGAACCAGTCTGGAAGATAAAAATTGGCCAGGGGAATAATTTTCTTTATTATTTAAATTAATAGTCTCTGCATGACTTCTGGAGCATACCAATGTGATTTTCTGATGATATGATGTTGGAATGAACTGCCATCCTATTGCTAAGTTGGCACATTTTGCAGCCAAAATTAGCTGGGAAAAGGCCCAGGGGATGGAGCTGAGCAAGTTCCTGGGCAGTAATTCGGGATCACTGATGAAAACACCTTCCATGATTTCACTGTGTGAAATGACGGCAGGAAGAGCCTCGGGAGCACAGGCTGATCACAAAATGGTTTCAGATCACCTGTCGGAAGGTGCTGTTAGAAAGTCAAATCTTCAGAGCTAACAAGGAATGATGGACAGGACTCCCATGGGCTGGGTGCCATCTGGGAAGCAGGAGGGAACTCAAGTGCCAATTCAATCTCCTGTGGCCAAAATAGAAAAATATGGACTAGGGCTACTTGAATAAGGCTAGTGGCCAGCCCAATTTAGGACAAGAAACTAAAATAACTTGCCATGTTTTGCACTGTAAAACAAAAGCCAAGAGAGCACACAGCTCCTCCTCCTTTCTCAGAAAAATCCAGAGGGGGCAATTTAAGCCGGTGTTAACATAAGCATGGCTAGATCTGTCCCCGCTGTAAATAAATTTAGTCTGAAAGCACGATAGTTACTAACAGGAGAGGAGCAGACCCTTGCAGTACGAGTAAATGGGGGTGTAGTAGATGCAGTTTGGGAAAGCAAGAAATATATCTTCTTTTCCCTATTGTAGCACCTCCATTTCCTTAAACTGTTGGAACCATCAGCACTGCTTCAGATTTCTGAAATACAATGAAATTGTGACATGATTTTCTCCAAATATTTTTAAACATGGAAATTATTGCCAGTTTTAAACTAATGCTCTTCAAGACTAAGAAGTATCTTCTCCTGTATTTAAACTTGGATAGTTAAGCCAAGAAACAGAAAGTATCAGTTTGGAGACACTCCCTCATGCTTCTATGAAAATAACTGTCTTGATACAATTAAGGCTGAGACAACCCGCACTAGAAAAGGATTACACAGCCACTCAAAGACGAGGAACATAATGCTAATAGAGGAAAACACACAAAAACATCACTCCATTGCTGCTCTCTCAGTTCTGAGCCAACCAGGAGCCATGCAAAATGCCACCCAAGACCAAACATGAGAACAAGACTGACAGCTGTACCAAGAACTGGAAAACTCAGTACAGTATTAGTCTTATGGAACAATATAATCTCTGCCCTTTCTAACCCTGTTTAGTTTCACAAGCTATAAAGGACCACTTCTTTTTCCCTCAGAGAAAAACACACTTCTCACCTGTCTATTACTTTGCCAACACTTCTGCTATGCTATAGACACCACTCTATAGTATAGTATTTTCTTTCAAAGATACTTTAACTGGTACATATCTAAGTTGACTTCCAGGAAATGCTTCCAGCCTACATCTTACTTTGCAAAGGGCTTTTACACCCAGAAACATACTATTAAACTATATTAACTAATATAACAAAGGATGCTACTTTTGCTGCCATCACCCTTTGACCATCAGACAGGATTGCCAATGAAACTTTCAGTTGGCAGAATGTGGTCTCTTAGGGTAAGCAAACTGAAAAAGCACCCTGACAAAGATGCAGAATATGATTGGAGTTTCCCCATTTCTCAATAAAATGCACAGCTACTCAGTGGAGAAGTTCTGAAGTTCTAATCATCACTTTTACAATAGTTTGGGTAGGCTTTCACAGTAAAAATTGCTTCTTTCCATTACTGAGCACAGTAACTCCTCTAGCACTGTCTGCATAAACAGAATTTAAAATAAACCAATAACAAGACAGACAGCTAACAACAAAACTTAAATCTAGTGTTTTGAACTTCATCTCTTGGGAGAGGTTTCGGTTGCTTTCCAACTTACAGGGATAAAACAGTAATAATCCTCCTAGGATATCTAAGGCACAGCAGAAACTTTGGATGCCAACACTCATTTCCTGCTTCATTGCAGAGGAGTTGCTTCTTTTCTTGTTATTTATGAAATTTCCCCCAGACGCTTTATCAGTTTCCTTATGACCAAGTCTTCAGAGGAGCTGTAAAAATGTTCCAACTCAAGAAATCCTCTTCAAGAAAAAATGGAGTTTCTAAATATATAAATAAATAAATCCATTGCTATCCAAGCAATGTCACTTCTGACAGGATGGTCAGATTTTCTGTTGCTTAATGAAAAAATACTTCTAAATAAATTCTGGGTATTTTCTGTTTAAAAATTCAACAACAGAAATTTGGGAGGACATCCCTTTTATGCATTTCTCTCTGGACAGAATCAAGGAAAGCCAAGAGGAGATGGGGAAGCAGAGACTAACACACATCTATTAGTCTCTCACGTTTGTATTTTCAAGACTAGAAGAGGAAAATTAATTATCAGTAACTTACAATGTTCTGAAATTTCCACCATTACATCTATAAAGGTGCAGAATTAAATAATCCCACTTATTACACTGTCCATTTTCCAAGTATTCAAAAGGCATGTTAAAAGGTAAGCAGCAAAAGAACATATACCTAGGAATGCCTGTTTGTTTCAGTAATAGCAAAGAGAAAAGAGGAGAAGTTGACCAACTCTGAAGTGCAAGGACACAGAATATAGCATAGGATGTCTGGAGAGAGGGCAAGGTCCAGTTCCTCCATTTCTCCTTTCATTTCTGCATACACACTCATATGCATTTAAATAAGAGCCATCGAAGGGTGCAGCAGCAGATGTGGATGTTAAGCTACAACACAGTCCCCATTTCCCGGCTAAATTTGAAATACTGTGACCCAGCACGAAGGTTCATATATGTACTACATTGCTGTACAGAGGACAGAGGTACCTACTGGTGCTAAGTCCTGGGGATGGCTAGGAGAAATCCGCTTTTCTCCGCGGCATAGGTTAGGATTTTGTGACACATCATTTCCATGTATGCCGTTTCTCAAGGTTAAAACTGCTCAGTCCCTCACCGGTTAAACCTGGGATCAATACTGAGAGGGATTTACTACCTGCCTCACTGCATACATCTGCAGCAGTCAAAGAATGTATTGGAAAATCTGCCTTTCCGAGCAGACTTTTTCTTCTTTCCATTAAAGAAAAGAAATGCATTCCTTTCAAGGATACAGTCTAGATATGAACATATATGAACAACAGCTATTAATATCTACAACTTCATGTAAACCTAAACAGCAATGAATACAACCAGTGGGTATTTTCAGGATGGGTAGAATTAGCAAACTAGAGATTAAACATCTATTTTTGTCTTCCCTCAATATATCAAGTGTCAGTTCAAGTAAATATTTACCCAGAAAATATCTTTTCTAGAAAATTTAGCCTGCTCTACTTAAGTTTAATATGCAGGTGTACATATATTTAAATTTTGAAAGGTTTTATTAGTTCAGTTTGGGTGCAGACTGTTTGCAGGCAGCTGGAGATATTGCAAAGCAAAAATAATCAAAGTAAGGCAGATCAGTCAGTGCTCATCACACATGGATTGCCACCTTATAAATTCTCTTATTTGACAGCTGGCACGGACTCTTGTCCCCTGCAAGGCAGGACCGAGTGGCAAAGTCTGCTCAGAAAGCCCTGACTGCTGCCAATAGAATCTTTCATGCAACCAGGCTGCAAAGCGCAGAGCTGACCTGTGCTCCTCAAAAATAACGGGAAAAAACTAGGGAGGGCTTAGGAAGCAAGCATCCCTGCAGCCAGAATATTGTGCACCTGAGCTCTTGGGCTCTGTGTTCAATGTTAGGCTTTCGAAGTGAACAGTTTGCTTTTTGTAACTGTGCTGTTATATTTGCTTACTTCCCACTGTTTCAGAATGAATTCCTGCTACTCAAAGTGTTTGCTAGAGTATGGAAGGCAAACACAAAAACCAGATGCAAAGGGAAGGTAGTATGTCTGACAGAGATGCCATATGAAATTTATGCTTTCAAAAGACCTTCACTGTTCTTCTCAGGGGGAATTGCAGTGAAGTTGAATCCTTTTGGAAATTTGGCACCTAAAGCCTTAACAGTAATATTAAAAAATAAATAAAACCAGCATATTTTCTCCTATGCTTTAGTTTTGTACCGACTTCATGGAAATGCATTTTGGCCAATTTGAACTGTTTCTCCTGTCCCCTTCCTGCAATTCCTACACCTTGTCTTGACATCTAAAGATCAGTGGGACCAGCAGAAATTTTTCCACTGACTGCAACTTGGGGCTAGATTGGGCTTTCCATTTTCATCTCCCTCTGTTATTCTCTTCCTGGGGAAATACACTACCTAAAATTTTCAGTTAAGTCAGGCATATAAATTGTAAACAAGGGAATGAAGAGATTCCCCCCTATTTTTCTACAAAGAGAATATTACTTAGATTTCCATCCCCTTGCCTGGGAAAGGTGGTTCACTACCTCTAATGGATCTCAGTGGACTGATGAGAGGAAGCCAAGCCAAGTGGCTGATCAAAACCTCTCTACATTTAGTTTAAGCAGTATAGTCCTCTGCAGGTGAAGAAGGTCTTCACTGAGACTTTAACGTCCTTCCTGTTCCAAATCACTCTTAAGAGTTAAATTTCTCTGCCCAAAGTGCAAATTAACATGCTGGAAAGACTGACTCTGATGGAATGGAAATGCCAGGTTTATCTACAGAGTCCCAAAGACACTTCCCAAACATGTATTTGCAAACTGGCAGTTGCATAAGAGCAAAAGAAGCCCTGAGAAGTGCATATGTGATAATCAGAGCATAATCACTGCTGATGAAACTTGATGTTCTTCTATAATCACTGCAATTTTAAGTGGATTGAGTGCCATTTAAGTGACAAGAGTGCTATGATGGATGAAATATATGCTCCTAAAGTTATATCAGCTTCTTTGACATTCATGGCATGGAATGCTCAGTGGCATTTAATGTTTGTAAATCTTTAGAAATAAGTTAAATATGTTAATTACCACTGGAAAAATCTCTCAAACTGAAGCACCCAATGACTGTATCACACTTGTCCTTAGTGCTATATTCTCTTCTTCTTATCCACTAAGTAAACCTGACATATCAGGTCAGTGATTACACTCAGGATCTGCATTTATTTTCATCTGTTAGTCCTTCTAGGTCAGTCAGTAAGCTGGTACCCAGGTCACACTGGCTGCATTCCCCTCACCCCATTTGGGGCATCCCAACCTCCCGGCGCTTCTTCTGTACTGCATCTGTGCAAGGTGCCATGTGCTCCCACTCTTGTCCTCTCACACATGTGGGCTGAGCACGACAGGCCCACAGTTTTGCCCCTGTGCCAGCACACTCACCCACCAAGGCACAGGGCAAGCCCAGCACTTCTATTTCCTCTCCCAGGTGCATAGGATCACCTCTGGCTGTCACACGCGACAAGGGTAAGGAACCAAGCCCAGCGAAATGGCTACACTGCTTTAAAAAAAATCCAATCTTAAAATATTGGGATAAGAATGGAGGAACACTGAGTGTTATCTGATGTAAGATTGCAACATCTTGTAGTAAAAACAGGTGAGAGGACAAGACTGGTTTACTGACGGCATCTTTTTCCATGGGCCACAAGGAGGCCTGCTAGAGAGAAGCCATCTGCTAACCATTCCTCAAGGGAAGTGCTCCCCATTTCTGTGCCCCTCCCGCTGCAAACTCTAGAAAAAAGATGCTATACCCCAAAATGGCTTTCACCTTAGAAATAAAAACCAAATTTCTTCCCATGTAACATAAGATAATTGCTCTGAACCAGAAACAGCAGTTATCAGCATAGGGCAAGTGATCAGGGTATGAAATAACTTAGCAAGATATTCATTTCTTGGCATGTCAGCAACAATTTTAAAAATAATCCAGGTGAGATTCCTCTAAGAATTGTTGGCAATGAACAAGAGCAACAGCAGGTCAAGGCAATTGACTTCTTTACAACTTAAAAAATCCTGTCTGAAAATTACTTGAGATATTATTTATGCATTTTAAAAACAGGTAAGGTATCAAAATGAAGCAGGACGTTTTGTAGATTAAGCCTTCGCAGTCCCTCAGTGATTACTTTCCCTCCCCTCATTATTGGCTTCTTTAGAAGGCAAAATTACTTCATTTTACAAAACTGGCCCCCCCAGCTTCTTATTTTCAAGTAAAGGCAAGAGAGTTAAGGCTGCATATGCATGACTAGTCTGCAAGAAGCGTGGGGTATCTGCCTGGCAGGTCAGGCTGCTAATTCAACTCTTCCTTTCCTTGAATTGTCAAGGAATTATCTTCAACAATAAAGTCTCAAACAGTCCCAACTCTGCTAACAGTGTGAGGAAAATCAGGATGGAGAAACAAAATCCATTTTAAGCAGCACATTAGGCACTGACCAGAAACACAGCTTGTCAAAGCCAGCCCTTAGCACCATTGCACAAAGTGACCTGAAACTCATTAAATGAGCTAATAGTAAGTTAATGCGCTGACTATATACTCTATTCTCATAACTTTCATCAGTTGTTATTCGCAAACTCTGGGCTGTGATTCACATTTATACAGCTTGAGCTTAAAGCGCCACTTGCCAGCAGCCTTATTAAATTTAGGCAGGCTCCAGACAGGAAGAAAAGCCCAGCTACCTGGCCTTAACAGGAGACGAGGCCTCTGAAACAGGAAAGGGACTAAAAAGCATCCTGGTTTGGCAAGAAAAAGCATGTGCTTCACCTTGAACACAAGCCTATTCCTAATTTTAAGCACATGCTCAAGTGCTATGCCAAATAAAAGCCTAAAATCCCATCCTGCAAACTCTTAGGCATTTTATGTTACAGCAGCTTCATTGACATTGAGAAGAATTTGGTAAATTTGATGTAAACTATTCATGAGGATGTTTTCAGCATTGGGTGCTACATAATTCTAGACCAATGAGAGATTTGTAATGCTGATATTGCTTCAGAATATCTCCCTTGTAGGCTGAGCCCATTTCCATCACTTATAGACTACATTTTATGAGGAAAGTACTGGCAACTTTGATACGAAGAAAAATCCTCTGGGCTATATCATTCCCTGTAATAAAATAAACTCAGATAGAAGCAAAATGGAAACCTGGAACAAGTAATGTAACTGAGCTGCATCACAGAAGCTATTTACAGGCTTGAAATAATCAGATCAATGTGCAAGTAAAAAAAATTTGCCATTAAAGGGACAGATTTCTAAACCAGGTCAAAACAGGAGTCAGAGAGGAGTTCCTAAATGAGCTCAGTCTCCATTTTGATGCTTGTGTATCTTGATACCAGGTCCTCACAGTTCCTGGTGTTCATCATTGTGACTGCTTGATGCTGAGCACTTCTGAAGACCCAAAGAGGTCTGAAATGACAGTCTACTAATATTTTCCCCCCTGTTCTTTGGGTACAGTATCATCCTGTACAGAAGGCAGACAGACAGTCATATTTGCCTGTATTGAAGCAAATAGGAAAGAATAAAGTTCCTCTTGAAGGCTGTCACCACCAATGTGACCCTGTCTCATCTGTGCCTCTAACCCAAATCAATGGACTATTCTGTCTGACCTTTCTAAGCCTGAAGCAGCAACTTCATTTGCTCCATCCAACAATAAATAAACTACCAGTTTAGAAATAGGTTTAATAACATTAACAGGAATACCAGCTGAATAACCAGCCTTTTGATTATTATTATTACTTGAACAAGCACTCCTGATGCCAACATATTTCTGAGATGGAAGTGAGGAAATTGTTCCCACACGTCGTACTATTTAGTAGTTATGCTAAAAATTATATAAGTACTTTCAGGTACAAGGATCACCATACCTGGTTTTCTTACAAAAGCTGTAATTTTTGAGAAGAGAGGAGGCACCAGGTATATGGCTTTTGAGATATGTTACTTAGGGGGGAAAAAAAGAAAGGAAAAGTTGAGAATACTGTAATGCGATGTGTCATTTTCCACAAGGATTTATCATAACTCTACTGAAATCAGCAGGGACTTTGACGCTGACTTTAAGAGGGATAATATTTCACCCTGGGTTTTTAGACACTGATATGAGCAGGTTAAAATTTCAACATATCATTTTCCTATTTGTAAGGAAAAAAAAAAAAAAAAAAGAAAAAACCCAAGCTATTCCATTCTCATAGCGCTAACTCACCAAGACAATTTTCTGACTTCAAAGATTTTTCATTTTAATCCTTTTCAGAAACTAATGGCTTCATTTGATGATATCCAAAAACTTATAAAAGAAGTCTCAGTGGTAGATTCTTAAATGTATGTACTTAAAAGTTGCATCACAATTTCTTCTCCCTACCTATACTAGCTCCAGAGATAGGGTCAAGCACCCGAAGCAGAAAAAGAGATTATGTAAAATATTTTTTCCCCAAGACAATCTGCAGAAAATGAAAGCTTAAAGAAAATAAGCATTTGGAGAAAATTAAAATGTCATTGGTTTTCACTGAAAATTTAAAGTTTAAAACTATTCACTCAGTGAGTGTTTTAGCAGTAGCTTTCCCTGTCTCAGCCAGCGATGCAGGGGTAACAGTGCAACATGGGAGCAAGAGTCACAGACACTGCTACTTGGGCTATCTGCACTGCTTCAAAGAGTATCTCCCATGGTATTTTCTCAGGAAAAAATCACCGAAATTACAGAATCACAGAATATTCTGAGTTGGGACCCATAAGGATCAAGTTCACCTCTTAAGTAAATGACCCATATGGGGATCAAACTAACAACCTTCCTGTTATTAGCACCATGCTCTAACTAACTGAGCTATTCCAAAATTAAACATAAAATGTAGTCTGAATGGTTGAGTCAGCAACTGATGAAGATCTTAGGAGAAAAGCTCACTAGAGATGCAAAGAGAGGAAAATGTAATGGTTCGCATAAACCCTTTAAAGAAGATCTGCTGTTGCCTCTGCTTGCTTGTGATATGGCCAAATTTCAGAAGTTACAGCAGCCACCGAGCGTGTGGAAAGTTTTCTGCACAATTTAGTAATGGTATTCAGTAGCCAGATGTCATAGACACATGGCTCGTAAGTTCCTTGGAAAATCCCAGCTGACTCAACAGTGGTTATAAGCACAGGCACACAGCCATCAAATCTCTAGTGCCCAAGGTGCTGCATACATTTTGCATCCCCGATCCAGTTGCACTGTGGATTTGTGATCTTTACCACAGGAAGGCCTCTCCTGTCTGGAGCAGGACCTGCTATAATTTATTTCTCAGAGACGTTCAGATACTGTTTCCTTGGAAATAACAGAATTTTTTGTAAAAGTCAAGGGGATATGAATCTGAAATCTGTAATGAGAAAATACACAGTAATGCCCATACCTGTGCTTCTTTTGGTCTTATGTATGGTTCATACCGTACCATTTTAGGTAAGGTATCATCTTTGTCAAGCATGAAAATGGCTTTGGGCAAAATAGCCATCATTTCCCAGTTCGGTCTCATTCATAACTTTCAAAGATCACCATTAGGATAATAAAGTGGAG
The DNA here is from genome assembly GCA_013400975.1 of Atrichornis clamosus. NCBI lineage: Eukaryota > Metazoa > Chordata > Aves > Passeriformes > Menuridae > Atrichornis > Atrichornis clamosus. The sequence goes on from WBMZ01001163.1 coordinate 208,163, forward strand.
AAGCCCATAGAAAACCTGTATATAGTCCCAATAAAATTCACCACAGCAAAAAATTCCCAGGTGAAAAGGTGCACTGAGGTTGGGCTGGGAGCCTGACTGTGCCACATTTTTTTTCACCAGAAGCAGAAAGAAGTATCTCACTAGGATAACAGGAGCAGAAATTATCAGAGATAAGCAAACTCACTCTTGCTAAGGCTATACATTACACATGAAACACAGCATCATGTGCCTGCACCCACAGGAAAATTCCTTGTAGGACTAGAAATCTCAGGCGCTATCCTCCAAACCATACCATGAATCCTTCCCATTTCAATCCAGCAATCAAATTGGGAAATCAGAAGAAAATATTTGAAGCAATCTACTGGATACGTATTCACTCAACTTGGGCATGCTAAAGCAGCCCCTCTTCCTGCAGTTGCAGACCTGCCTCATATCAGTTACTACTGCTTGAAATTTGAGCTTTTTCCAGCTAGTCTTTTGAGTGAGCCTGGCTTTTGCACCATGCTCCAGCTGGAGAAAAATTTGCACATTCATTTAGGGAAAAAGTGCTATGGTTGTGAATTTTGCTTTTGTGGCAGTTAGAAATAGAGGGTCCTTTTGAAAGGTTTCATTACAAGATGTGAGGTAGAGCCCTGTGAGCTGGCACTAGTCTTCTTATTAATCAGTGCAAGGATTTTTGAAATCCTGGCAGAAGCCTCTACTCTGTCTGGCTTAATCTTGGAGGTTTTGACCTGGAAATGGAAAAAAAAAAATCTGAATTTTGTTTGTTTTCCCTCCAGTCAGGTGAATGTGGAATAACCAAGACTTTTTTATAATATATTTTTAAATGTTGCACAACAAACCATGCACACAGACACACACAACACAATCACTACCTCAATACCACATAGACTAGTTTTCATGGTAATGCTTTTGGGCTGAATCCTATCAAATCAAGAAACGAGAGAGAGAGGAAGAAAGCAGAAGAGATGCCTTGTAAAGAAAGTATTTTCTGAGCAGGAAATCAAGATTTTTTTTTGTGTGTCCTGTTTATTGGTCTCCTGTGTCTGGGCAGTTAATGAAGAGCTCTCTGGAAGCAGCAAAGCCCTGAAACATCACATGCACACAAGACTTTAATTTTACATTTAAAAGCTTTCTTGAAACACGCCATCATTGCTTATACCAAAGTAATTTCTTTCAAATAGGAACTTTCTTTCTGTTATTTACAGAAAAAAAACCCCAAACATTTTTCAAACCTGGCCCAAGTGTTTTCCTTTTCAGGATAAAGCCACATTAAGGCAAAATTTTTTATATATCAGCCCATGTAACTGCCCTCTGGAATTCAATTTAATTTCTACTCTCATTTTTAATAATGCTTTAGATAACCTAAGAAGTTTCTCATTTCAACTGTGCCTCAATTTCATGTTGCATTATTTCCTCCTGGCCATTAGACTGGTTTGTGTTTAACATACTGCTACTTTTCAGCTGCCTTTCTGGGCCTCAGGCTTTGGCAAAAATTTGGCTGTGATTAACAACATGCTGTTCATCCCTGAATGTGTCAAGCTCAGATTTTTTTTTTTGTTTCCACTCTTCACTGTGTCATTGTTGTTTCTTAAGTTATTTTGCAAGTCATCTAACTCTGCTCTGAATGCCACAGTACATTACAAACCTAGAAAGCATTTGGTTTATTTTTCACCATGAGGTATGCTTCACCCTTTGCGACTGTGAAACACAGTGACTGTCATGTGTTTAGCTAGTGTTTAGATGAGGCAGTATTCAAGGAAGTCAGAAGATTTTTCTAAGACAAACCAAAATCATATTGGCCAGCTCTCACAAGCCTCCAGCATTTCTGGTGAAAATCAGCAATGGCAATCCTTGCCACCTCCAACAAAACATATTTTTATTGGTCTTTCCAAAGGCAGGTCCATAGCACTGGCCCTATAATTTCAGGGAGAAAAAAAATTCATTGCAGGGAAGGGCTGTGCAAACCGGGATACCGGAGCCATGGACACAGCCAGGGAAAATCCAGATTGCCAAAACTAATGTGGGGGCTTTCCTCAGGGCTAGTTTTTGGGGAGAGGAACTGCTTCCTCTGGACCTTCCTGCCTGTATGATATGTGCCAATAGGGACACTGCTGCTGCTAATTTTACTTCTGGGCTGAGCAGAGCTCAGTTTTCAATAAACCCATCTGACTTCAAGTGACATCGAGAACAAACCTCTATTTCCTCCTCTTTTTTCCTCTCTCCTTTCTCTTTTGCCCATAAATCAAAGAAGAAAGGATCAAATGGACAAAACAACAAAGTGGTAAAGTGCTCACTTCAGGGTTGCAGCCAATCTAATTAATTTTTCATTTAGGTCTGATGTATTAGAGGCCAATCAATCAAGGATTATGTTTACAGAGTTGTAGAAAGAGAGGAGACTGAGTCTTCATTTGTTGTCTAGGCTGTCCAAATTAGTCAGTTAAATGATCCTGGGGGAGATCATAAAGGATATGAATAGGTCCTTGTAAGTACCTTTCTTTTAATTACAGACCAAACAGTCAACACTTCCTGCAGTCCTTGATTTCCTGCCTGAAGGGCAGAGCTGGCTTCTTGGAAGCCAGATGGACAGTGGTGACTTTTGTCACCCACTTTTGGAACAGTGCAGAGTTTCTTCATCTTTGAGAGCATCAAAGTAGTCCATCAGGCTCAGGATACCTATCCAGCAGGAATATGCACTGGCTGGAATCCAGGAGGTATCAAGAGACTCAATGGGCTCCAGTATTTCTTAATTCTTAGGGAGCAGGAAAAGGACTATAAAACTACAATCAGATTTTCAGGACCATCTATATTTCCAAAACTTTTAGGAAAATCGTAGTCAAATCTGGCTGTGCAGAATTTATGCTTTTGACTTTAAAAGCCCTTTTCGGGTGTGACTTAGCAGATCATGCCCACAACGGCCACAGGAGTGCTTTGCTACTGCAGCTTCCAGGGCTTGACTTTAAATTACAGCTTCGACAGAGGCCTCCTGGTTTATTCCCTCCAGAGGGCATGGCTTTTGCAAGGTACCTGTTTTGCCTTTTATAATTTGCTGGGCTACACAGACAGAGTATGGCTCTTACAATATTAATGATCCTTAGTAGCAAAGAGTCAATGTAGTGACAACTAAGTAGATAGATGGCTTCAAATGACCTGATAAACACAGGAGGAAGAGGAGATGAAGAGAGTCAGATGATTCAGTCAGTCTGACATGACCTTTTTCTACAATCATTTGACATAGCAAGTGCCCAAGGACATTTATAGATGTGAGATGACCAGCACTGAAAAGTCACTTTCCACGTTCAAGAGCCAAGAAGGATGCAGGGCTGCTACTCATACACACTGCTTGAGTGGGGACAAGACAGAGCCAATCCAAAGGCAGCTCTTCCGCCCTGCAACACGAGTGCTGAAACACAGACCTAGTGCCTACGGTGTCCACTTTGCACGACAAACGCCAGACATGATAGCTAGAGCTTTCTGCTGTCATTGTTTAGGACAAAAGCAGTTTTGATGGTTCCAAATATTTCAAACTCCTTATATCACGATTATGACTTTGAAATTTCAATTATTTACTCCATAAAAATCTCAAATTAGCAAAAAGCTCAGTACAATAATGCAAAAGTGGCCCAAAATGCCATTCTTTAAGCTCTCTCACCTGCTGTGGCAAGGTACTTGCTCGCTACACAATGCGTTTCCATTTCTGTAAATTCACGGAAGGCTATTGCTTTGTGTATGAGATATGTTCAGTATCTCAGGGAATTGAAGGCACAAGGAGCAATAAATAACACAGAAACAGAGAAGAGACAGGGCACTTTTTAAATATGACTGATTTCTATAATTGAGAACAGAGTTTGAGTGTGCTCATATTTGGTTTTTATTTCACACTCACTGATCAGCCGTGTTAAAATCACAAAAAGCAAAAGGCAGCAGTAGCCCCAGATATCTGCATCCCCATGTCACCAAAACCATGCGGAGATGTATTTCAGATACACGGGCACAGAGTCCCACCCTGACAGGCTATTCTGTCCCAGTCTTGTCAGACTGGAGCCCTGTCTCCTTTAGCAAGGCAGAGTCTAATCTGAATCAGTTCAAGTTGAAGCAGAGCAGCTTTCATGTAGATAAACTCTGGCTTGAGAGGGACCTAAGTTCTTCCAGAAATGTCTGGGCATCTGCTTGCTTTTAAGCAACATGTAAAAAAAAGAAAATTGCTGAAATTCTCTCAAGTGACCATTTTTATTGTATCCAAATCAGCTTTTCCAGCAAGGCAAATGCACTTGCTGTAAAATAGATAATTTAAATTCCTTGAGAAAGTGGTCAACTATAATCATTGAAGTCAAGCTGCCTTGAAAATCCAATACCTACAGACACACCAAACCCATAAAATTCTGAACAAAGCCGCTAACAAAACCAGACTTAAACCAGAAAAATCCATTTAAGAACATCTGTACTCACACACTGCGGTTATATGCATTCTGCTGACATCACACAAAAAAACCACATTTTGATTCTTTAAAAATTGCTTTGGATCAGTCAATGACATGCTCCTGTGTTTTGTGCAACTAGTTATTTCTGTGTCTAGTAAATGAAAATCAAGTTTAGTCAAAGCCTGCCTGTTGCCCTTGGGGGGAATGTCAGCTGGCCTTAACTTACAATTAGCACAGGAAGGCAGATGGGGAATAGCTGTAATTATTGCAGCAGGACAAAGGTAGCAAGGGTTGGAGTCTGAGCACACTCAAAACAGAATAGGTAAAGACAACTTTTCTTGAAGGGATGGTGACACAGTGGTGGAAAGTATTTACCCAGGGCTTGCAATTTTTGTCAGTTTTTATGTTTTGCTGATTTTTAATTTTTTTCTTTTATACAAAGGCACCTTGCCACCTTAGGTGGAGGTGCAGTAAACATACCGGTGGGTCCCAGCTCTTGGGGCCCAGTTCTGTTTGTGCCCTGAAACTGGACCCTGTGTGATGTAAGAGTGGTTGCTGGCAGACTATTATCAATATCTAGGCAGGGACAATACATACTTAAAGCTTCTATTGCTTTAATGTTCATATTATAGTCTGGAGGTGGACGAGCCTCTGGTACCGTGTATCTGCAAACACAGGAGACCTATCCTCACAAATCACACCCAGAGAACTCCCCAGGTCTTTAAGCAAGCAAATGGAAAAAAAGCAGCTTTTCCTTGCCTAGGAGGTGCTGGCCACCAGCAAGAGCCCATTGGCAGTTAGCTTTCCTTGGTGGCCTGTTCTGGAAAATGAGGAGTAATTTGACCCCACTCCAGGGGCTGTCTCCTCTAAATGCATTAGCTGAACCTGATATACAGGCAGGAATAATGGCTCTGGGCAGATGGGGATGTCTTTTGGTCTTATTGCAGGTGCATCCTCGTGAGCGTTTGTCTGGCGGGGGAAAAATGTGAATCCACAATTCCTCTGTGAAAGGTGGTGACTGCATAAAGCCTTGCCAACAGAGAGCTGTAACACGACGCTATGTGGTTTGGTGTCTGCCCTAAGAGGATTCATGGTAAGATGGGTGGCTATCAGTCCCCAAAGCCATGACTGAAATCCCTATGGGCTCTAATGAGCAATCCTCTTCCAGTCGCATTACAGCTATAATGCTATATATGGGATTTAGCCTTTTAATTACATCTGGAGTAAAGCTTTAATCCAGTGTTTGTGTTCCTCAGAGGAAACTGGTCTTGAAGTGACATAAATTAACACCGTTGAACTGAGAAAGTTGCTTTAATCCTTGATCACTTATACTGGTCTTTTTTTTTTAAAGACCAAAAAAATTGATTAAAATAAAGCATTTGAAGAAAAAAGAAGAAGAATGAGTTGTGAGAGTATTAATTTCCTCCCATTTGTGAAGCTATTGATCAAAAATGCTAAGGTGCCAGTAAAAAGTCAATCCAGCCCTTCCTGGCAAGAGCTGTCAGCAGTGTCTTGAAAAAACAATGGTTTCTTATCTTTGCACTTGGGACCATGCAGAATGGGAACTAAATGCAGTTGTCAAGCTAAGTGCTTCATTGTCCTTGCTTTACTCAGTTCCACATACACCCTCTCTTCCGGAAGAACAGTTGGCTATTTTTCACCAAACCCCTCCAGAAACTACGTAGATCCTCCCTGCCTTCAGTCACTTTTGCTGGGGGGAACATCAGGACAGAGGCAGGTCTCATCTACACTAAGTTCTTATTTACTAGACACTGAAATAATTTGCTGCACAAAACACAGGAACATCATCCACTGATCCGAAGCAATGCTTTCTGTCTCACTTTCTTGCAAGCTTTCCTGGGGCTGGCCTGCAACTCACCAAGTCTCTTGCTCCTGGGGTACCTGGAGCAGACTTGGTGCAGGGAAGCATAGGCAGGAACGGTGTACCAGGTGTTCTCAAATATAGTGTGCCACAAAGCCTGAGGAATGGGCTGAATGATGAGTCGGTAGTCATGTGAAAGATGACAAGAGGCCGATGGACCACCCAGAAGATGAGTTTGGACCTGTGGGGTTTGACCGACCTCCAGTAAAGGTGGCAGGGCACACAAGGTGGGTATTGGCACTGCAGAGCTGCACATGGCTCCTGGCCATCAACAGAACTGTGAAGTGTGAAATGAAACTTGAGTCTTTCTTCCCAATCCTGCACTGGATCCTGCACTTCTCCCTCGCTAGTCCTGAAGCATCTAGAACTGGTTTTTTAAAATTATTTTTAGAATTCAGTTTAAGGTATAGTCACCAACTTTGAGTCCTTCAAGGATCAGAAGAGGGGCCTTGCTTTATTCTTGGGCTACATTTTAAAGGCATTCCTTGCAACCATGAGGCCCAGAAACTTACTATTCTTGAGAATAAAAATTAATGTTAGAGGTTAATTTTTGAAAAAAATCTGAATTTTTCATGCTGTTCACATCAGCAAGTCAAGTGGGCCATGTTTGTCTGAGAGGACAGCTGAGTGACATTTCTGACAGAGGACCTTATGCAGCTGCCCACACCTGCCAGGCCACAGTTCTTTAGTCTTGATTTTAAGTAGAAACCTGCAAACCTTTATTTCTCATAACAGCATCTGACACCCTACAAAGCCAAATTGTTTCTGTATGCATTTGCCTACTGCTTTTTCATCGTGACTGTTCAATCTGTATGAAATCAGAACACGAAGAAAAAGGTGCCATGGAGATGAAAGGAAGAAAGAAACCCATTCCACGGTGTGATAACCCACTTCAATATTCAATATAGAGAAGCAACTGCTGCCCACTAAGAGCAGATGTTCCTTACAGTAAGCACCCATCAGACGTTAGGTCCCTGGTCACAGGTACACTTCCTCACAGCTTTGATCTCTAATGTTACCTGGGTGAGTAATTTCAGATACTTAAAATACAACCTATAAAGAGGCACCTGTTGTTATTTGAATTAAAGCTGCACATACAGATGCCAGGTAGAGATTAGAGCTCACCTCTACCAAGGTATGTATAAGGCACCTGTACATATACCCAAAAAATGGACTTTCAAGAGCCATGAGTCAGGGTTTTGTTCTTTTTTTTTTTCCATCAGTTTCTATAGCAAAATAACTTCATCTCATATGTCACAGGCTCACAGACCCTAAACAAGTTCAGAGGACCTAATCTCCAATGCTACTTGAAATAATCAAGTAAAAGGCCAAAAAATTCCCCTCTGAGGCCCTGCGTAGTATTTCCCAAAGAACCTGGTTCACATACATCCTGCTGTGTCATCTGGCTGTGGTTCTCTATTACTAATGGCTGTTTGAAAAAAGTCCTGATTTTAATTAAACTGCATATCACATAACATACCTGGGTGCCAGCCACTGTACAGTTCCTGACCAAATGAGTACTCATTTAGTAAAGTAACAAAATAGCTGAGTTTTTGCAACTGCTCAACACCAACACTAAGTCCAGGGAAATCTAAAGGACCAAAAGTGCAGCTGCTACTAATATCTGGTCTGGGTCTAATGAGACCTGAGCTTCCAAATGGCCAGATGCCATCAGGACTGCCAAATTTATCTAGAATTCTGATCCAGATTATACAAGCAAAGCTGAACTCCCTTAAGCAAAACACATGTATTTCATAGACCTGTGCTTCGTAATTTTTTTTCAAAAGCAGAGTCTCTGCTATTACTAATACTGTTCAAAGCTAGCTTTTAAGGAATGAGAATGTGGATAAAGGAAGCACCTTTCAATCAGTTCTCCATATGCAACCTGTCATCAGAAGAGATGGATTAACCAGAACATGCATTTCTTTGAGCATGTTAGCATACTTAAAGGGCTTTGGAAACCTAAGTTCTCTTCCCCTCAATCTTGATGGTCTCCATGAGAGATGTCTTTTTTCTTCTTTCAGCCACATTCACAATATGTGTCCCAAATTCCACTGCAAATCTCATGCATCCACTGAATTATTGCTGTCCTCCCAATCCAAAATCCATCCACTCCAATGGTCAGATTGATCATGCCACACACCTAAATGACACAAAACATTTCATCTGGGTTTGGTGGTATCAACACACTATTTTTCTGTCTGATATCTAAAAGGATATGGTAGAAGGACTGCTCTTATCCATACCCCATGCCAGAAAGCTTTCCTGCTGCTGGACAGCAGGAAAGTTTCAGAGATAATTAACCATCTGAGGCCATCCATTACTTTAATGAGTCTGTTGAAGAGCACTGTTCCCCGATGAAAAGCACATGGAAGACAGTAGCCCTCATTATCTTCCAAACAGGAGCAAACTGAAAAAGGAGGGGAAAAATTCTTGCACAAAAACCAGATATCATGTTTTAATTCTGCAAAGACAGAGGAAATGATAATGTTGTCATTTTCCCAGCAATGACAGATGATGGAGACTCCTCTCACTGCTCTGGCAAAGGTGGTATAGCATCTGAAGCTACGGCTTTGACAATCTCCATCTATTTGCAAAAGTCATCTTCAGAGAAGAAAAAGTTAAAATAAGGAGCACATGGACTTACTGTCAGCAGCAGAATTAATTGCCTTTAGTAAGGCTGACTCCCTCCTCTTTGCTCCTGCTCTGTATTAGACACATGTCCAGCTTTCCATTCTGAAAGACCTTTTGTGAATAGTTGAGGGAATTGCTCCGAGTTAGGCCAGCACAAGCAGCAGGACTTTAGGGAAAAGGGGCCTAAAGCACAGCCAGGCACAACACAGGGCACAGCAGCAACGCTTACCATCCCCAGCTGCTTAACAAGGCTCCCACAGAGCTTCTGCCACCCAAAACACAGGGCAGGCAAAACTCTGCCAAAAAATAACAAAAGTGCCAGCTGTGGCTGCGTAACTTCAGATCCCCTCTGTTGAAGAAGAGAAGATAACGAAAGCTGTGAGAAACATCCTTGGGAAGATACAGAAAGGAGGGAGTCAAAGGAAGGAAAACAAAGATGGGAACAAACAGCAGCATTAACAGACTCAAAGAGCTGGAAAGAGTGCAGATGGTGACCAGAAGAAAGGCCCCAGAAATCTGTTAACACGTAGCATTTAAGCAAGTGGACTCTGTGTAGAATGCTGAAGTTTAACACTCCTGGCCTCCCAATACCATCAAACATCTGGCCAGAGGATTAGAGAGATTACTGAAGTACACAAAGATCAGTGTCAACACATATGGATGCAGTAGAACCAGACTGTTGGCAAACAAAATAAATATAGGCCATCCTCCTCATATGTTCTGTGTTTGTAGAATTTCTCCAACAGCCTTTCTAAGGTGGTCTTAAATGCTTTGGCAGCCAAGAAAGGTCTCTATCAACCTCTCCTAGTGCACCTCCAAACAATTTATGCTGCATCCTAAACAAGGCAGCTGACAAGGAACACAGGGGTGAGGGATGAAGAAGACTCTTGTTTGGTTGCAGCTGCAATGAAAGAAATTAATAAGCCAAAATTAATAAACTCAAATGTCTGTTTTGTTTGCAGCAGATCTGCAGTGGGACTCAACCCAAGAGAGTCCTTAAAATGGCTGCCAGTGTGCCCAGGGTAATTGTGCTGGACTGATTCCTGGCCGGAAGGTTTGCTAGGCAAGAGTAGTTCTGAGCACAATCACAAAAAGAACATGTTACAGAGGTCATGAAAGCACTAATCTATTATCCCAGTATGTAATAAACATCAACCAAAGCAAAGAGATTATATAGCGTAAGGAGAGCAGAAAATCCTGACATGCCAAATTATTTTCAGCTAATCTGCATTAACACGGTAAACCAGCACATTAGCACGTAGGATTAAAGTGGAACCCCAAAGTCAGGCAGCTGGAAATGTTTTGTCTTGAGAGCAAAGATCATTGTTTCCAGCATCAGAACAGCAAACACTGCCCTGCCTACTGAGGTAGCATCCTGCACCCCCACATCTGAGGCAACAAAGTTGTCTAAAATGGCTTGGCTGTTCTTCTCAGCTGTGTGTTGAGTAAAGTGGGATAAGCACAGAAAATAATTATGTGAGCCATCTAGACAGAGAGGTTTGCAAATAAACTCCTCTGTAGTCCTGACCTCTCTTGTTCGTTCAAAAGCTTTCATGAAGTGAGCATGGCTTGCCTCTAGACACACCTAGCTCTAGCACATCTCCATTTTGGCTGCCAAAGAAAAGGGGAAAGACAGGGAAGGGACACGATGAAGGTGGATTAGGAATCAGCACAGTGAGATCCACCCCTGTTTCCATTTCTAGCCAACAGGACTAAGGTACTGAAGTGCCAGAGCACTGCAGAGCACCCTTTCCTCAACTCGCAAGCTATGCACCAAGGTACCAAAGTAGAGCAGAGAGCAACACCCCTCCTGCCCCCAACATTTACCAACAATACAAGCACCTCTGGCAATAACCTCCAGCAAGGAACAGGCAAGAAAACAGCCAAAAATCCCCTGAACTATTGACCGTGGATCCAACTCTTCCTCCTAAAAAGTTCCACCTGAAATTTAGGCCCTTCAAACAAAAAAACCAGTACTAAAATATTTGTTAGGCAAACAAGATTAACAAAATATGGCAGGTCTGATAAGAATGCTTTGCCTGCATGAAACTAGAAAAATTTATCTAATTCATTTATGGTTGCACCATTCAAGTGTGCTATTTTGATTTCATTCCTATTGGGCATTCAGACCACTCGACAGCATAAGTATCTTCATTCATCTTCCCTAAGTTTACAAAGAACTGAACTTATTCTTGCTATAAAAACATGAGAACAAGCCTATTGCAGGCAGTTTTGCCCTCAGACTCTAGAGATTGCAGCCTGAGAAGTTTATGAATCAACTCTGGGGTTTATAATCACTGTCTAGGTTCATCTGGTACCACTTAAGTTTGTACTCTGGGAATTTATAGACCCCCTTCTGCTCTTTTGGACTCACCTGCTTCTATGTAAGCTTAAAGTATTTATTTTATATGTTGCCTGGAGGGGACAGGCATGATGTCAGAAATTATGCTCTTTGTTGGTTATCTGATAGGCACACAGGAACTTGGGTCAATAGCCAATAGATTATTTCATGCAGCCTGGTATACAAAGGAAATACCATTTATATAATGTATTATATTAAGCAGATGTGCCTTTTAATTAACTAAGATATACAGCCTGGCAACAGCTCCTATTCCACATGCGACAATAAATAACTGGGTAAACTGTAAGTTGGAGGAGAGTTCTGATAAAGATGAGGACCACTTTAATGCTCCTGAATCCCATCCTATGTAAAATCTAAAAGCCAGGACATGTGCAAAACTGCAATGTAAAGTCCCCTGACTCTTCACTCCAAAATCACTTGTGGAGTTTTCATTCCAGTAAACAAATGAAGTGCTATTGATTGGGTTGGTTTAAGTTTTGTTATGTTCCTGGGACTGTCTCAGACATTTCTTCCTCAAAGTGAATGCTGAAGTATTTCCAAATGGCTGTGAGGATTTCATTAGCAGAATATCCCTGTTGCAGGAGTACCTGAAAAAATCTGCTCTTTGCTCTCTACTTGTTTAGACCTCTTTGCGCTGGACAGACAGGTATAGCAAAAAATTAGGTCTCCAGCAGATACAGAGGCTGCAAAAATTTTCTCCTACATATATTCAGCCTCCCTCTGCCTCCCAAAAAACCCAATCAACAAACCAGTAAAAATTCCTACATGCCTGGATGACCCAGTGTGGCAGAAGGCATGACACCCTGAGAAAATAAATGGTGGATGCAGTAGGCATTCACTATGTCCTGGCAAAAATCCCATTCTCATGCAATTAGGTGGGACCTGTGTCATGAAGAGTTTTTGATGTTGATTTTTCTTAATCTGTGCTGAAGAAAATGTGTTTGTCTACAGGGAGATGCAAGAAACAGGAACGAGGAGGTCTCTGAATGCATCTAGCCTAACGATTCACCTGTCTATTAGTCACCTAATTTCACAGTTCATAAACTTTACAGGTTTCAGTTATGAATGGGTCCAGTGGTTCTGGGATAAGAAAGTACTCATCTTCCATAAACAACAAGAAAATAGGTTTATGTGATACTGCTCTCAGCTGGTTTTAATTCTCAAATGCAATATGTGCTAGACGGGAGGAAACCCACTCAAGAAACTGGAAAGATTCCTGCCTTATAATCTTGTTTGCTAGGGGAGTCAGTGTGTCCATTTTCATACACTTCATAATTTCAGTTGTATTTTCTTCTAGATAACAGACTAGACATGCAGTGGGAGCACCAGACCCAATGTAAAGCAGGATATTTATGCCACCATTCCCATTGTTATAGAAGTTTTTCCTTCACTAGAAAATGACTATCTCCTTGCTGTTTACCTATCTAGTTACAGGACTTGAACCGCACGTTTACAAGATATGTTTTAAGAGTAAGGTAATGGAAAAAATTAAATCTTAACGTTATTTTTAAACTGTGATCCATGTCACGGATGAGGTGCCTATGGCAAAAGGCTTTCTGTAACTGCAGAACAAAAAAAAAAAAAAAGTCAGAATAGGAACTCATCAAGTTCACTATTCCTGTTTCTCATGAGGATTTCTGCTCTTCTCTAATCAGTAGCTTTATGCAAGCAATGACTTAAATAGGAAGAGTTAAAAGAAATTTTATTCCAGAAATCCTTTTTAAACCCTGGTAACAGTTCACTGCTAATTTCCCTGGGCACATGAGCAAAATTACTTTGAAAACATAAGAATCGGCTGGCAAATGTCAATGGCACAGTAATGGATACATCCCGGAATTTGCCCTATAGGCAGAAATTCATTTGCTGTCACCCCTCAAGCAAAAGCCTGAGTAAGCAGGTGGATTAGTAAGGTAAAGGTCAACATCTGTGTTCTGCTTTGGGATAAACAGGGGGAAAAAATGAATGCTCAGATGTCCCCAGACATCTTAGGTGTATTCTTACCTTCAGCCTCCTATTAGCTGACATAACTAGGGCTATAAAATACCTGCTTTTGCATGATCTGCCACCAGTCAAAACATGGCTGGGTGCCGAAACGTGCTGGAGAAGCTTTAGCTCATGAAGGAGAGGAAACAGTCAAACAGAGTCTGCTCTGTAAAAGGTGAAGAAGGGCAAGGGAGTGTTAAAACCTGTGATGGCAGGGGGTAGCCCTAGATAGAAAAGAACAGTTTGGAGGCTGAAGGAAATCAGTTATGCTGAGGATCACAAAGAATGCAGAGAGTAGAATTATTTGTTGAATTGATTGAAATAGCAAAGGTCAGAGATATTTAAGAAAACCAAGTAGGAAGCACAGAGCGCAAGGGACCTCATAGCTCAGTTTCCACTACCATCTTCCCCCTGGACCAGGAACTCATGCCTGGAGCATTTACGTGTTTGACAGAAGAGCCCCTCAGAAAACAAACAACTACAACCATAAACTTTTGTCCTCAAAAAGTACCTTCCCACACTTGAAAGCATGAGACTAGGAATAACACTCAGCAATAGAAACATATCTCAAAAGTCTACCTGCTGTACTGTTGGTGTTTGGTTCTCAGACCTGGGACATTCAAAAGTCTGCTCTTCAGGAAGAGACTGCCTAATTTTGGGCAAATGACAAAAATCAGTCTTCCATGGATGAGCCCTGTGTCACCTGATCAGCAAATGGTGGTTCACAGATCTCCAGGCTTTTTGATCCCTATCACTTGAGATATTGCAGTGACATTTTTAGAGACGCACCACCTCCACTTGGAAAGGCAGGCAAAATGAGATTTCTTCTGTCTTTGCTAATGAATGATGAATATGCCTTGCTGAGTACTGCTCAGGAAAAGAATAATTGCTATTTAGAGTTTTAGTCAGAATGCAGGCCTTCAAAGCAAGCATCCTGATTTTTAAAAACAGTCAACCACTTAGTGTGGCAGACATGTCCCATTTCTCCAAATTAAGCATGTTAGGCTGGACTCATAAAGCACATTGTGATTTTTGAGAAACACTGGAAATCTGATGGAAGATATATTTCCAGTCCACCAGTAGCTGCTGAGTTCTGCTCATCTTCACATATGGGCTAAGTCATTTAGCACTGCAGTGGAAAACAAGTCTTTTCAAAGTTGAGCCCTCAAAGGTTAAATGAGATGCAACATTTCAGTAATGTCGCAAGTGATTTCTTGAAAACACATGCAAAAATATCAGAATAGATGCCATTTCCAAGAAGAAAATAAACTGTAAGAAAGAATGCAAACTGACAAGTGTCATTATTCTTTCCTTGACCAGTCCTTGGTATCTCTCAATTGTCCTATTTTTCTTTTTTAAAGGATGTTGCCATAGTGATATTACAGAACCGGCAAGACAGACCCAGCTATTCATCATCAGAGATTAAAATATATTATGAAATGGGTTTTAATATATTATAAATTATACATACTGCAATACCAAATTCTATTATAAAACAGGCTTTAAATAACATATTGTGAAACTAGAGTAGCTGTCCCGCAGTTCAGGTGGAAGATTGCTTTATATTATAAAGTGTGATTTTTCAGTCTCACTAATGGCCCTGAGAAGAAGTCACCCACTATGAAATTTTATCTACAGGCTTTCATTCATGCCACAATCCTTCTAAGCAGCTGAGGTTGCAGAGAGATATGAGAATAGATTCAGTGCCACTGTCTGGGCATCCAGTGTCATTCAAGATTCTGTAGCAGACTCAAGACATTCATGTGGGGCCAACAGATGACAAAGGAGCTATGGGAAAATTTTGTTTTTCTGGACAGCAGCTGGAGGCCAGGAGTGGTGCCTCAGGGCAACCCTATTGGAAGTAGATGCCTATTTTAGACTGAATTGAGGCAAATAAAAGTATTTTACTTTACTCCAGGGAAGTGAGGTCAGAAAGAAAACAACCAGATTTGCTTTTAAAATGGGTCTTGCCACAGTATTTCTGTTGCCTGCGTTTAAAAGGAAAGTGGGGAGGCACAAGGAAAGGAGCACGAAATTCCCCCATAATTTTCCTTCCATCCCTTATAGCAGCATGTTTATTAACTACGAAGCCTGTTTTAGCTTCTGGGCTTGAGAGCCTGACAAGGAAGACCTCTTCAGTTCCAGACCTCATCCAGAAAGCACTCAATCCTAAAGCACTGAGAGTTCTTGCTATGCACTAAAAGCAGGAGCCCACTGCATCACCCTGAAGACTGCTGGTGTTACACTCCCTGCTGGGAGCATTAGCTTCTCCAGGGGGATTTTATTCCTACAAGCAACAGGAAGAGCAAAGAGGTATAGCAGCAAAAAAACCTCTCCCAAGCCCCCGGAGTAGCAGGAGGCCGTGCTTGCAACAGCAAAGGCTTTGGCTTGCACATTGGTGATAAATGGCACGCTGGCTGCAGTTTGCACACACCTGGCACGAGCGCTGAGACACACAGGCTGCAGAGCACTCCTGCTGCCTCACAGACACAGCCTAGGAGCTCTGAGGGAGGCAACTCCCGTTGCCTTTTAGAGCAACATCCAGCTGCTTGCACGGCTGCACAGCCAACACTTCAGCATTACCACAGAGCAAGTAATCCAACAAATAACAATCATTCTTAGCAAGACATAGTTTCCTTTGTTAAGCACTGACATTGAAGTCCCTAGCCAATTTTATACCCACTTTACATTTATATTTTGAGCTTTAAAATTACTGCTTGCAAGGTTTTGGATTGTTACACTGGCATGATCCCAGGAAACACAAACCAGGACCCAATAGTTCACATGCCAGCTCCAGGGTGTTTTCATTAGCAGCCAACTTTTCTGGGTGCTCCTCAGTGGCCAGATGACTAGTGGCCAGCCTAACACACATAAGTGCTTGGTGCTGGGGGATTCATACTGTTCTGCAACAAGCCATGTCAAATGCAGTTTTCCTGACTGCACTTTGGGATTGTGGCTTTGAAGCCAGCAGGTGATAAGGGCAAGAACGCTTAATGCATTGTGTCAAGCAAGTTACAATCATTATGACTATTGTTACCTGTCACCTTGAGACATCAGGGGCTGTGTGCTTCACTAGATCCAAGTGGTGGCTTCTTTTCCCCAGTATCTTATGTGTAGATAGCTCACATGACTATGGAGTTAGACCAAAGCTCTACATAAATCTCTGTGGCATTTATTGTCTTTCCGAGCAGCAGACAAGTTTTTCTTCCTGACTTGCCACTGGAGCAACACATTTCATTAACCTGGCTTTTATTCATGCCAACTCAAAAGGTCAGAACCAGTAGCCTCAAACAGTTTCCTCATTTTAACAATGAGGTTTTCACGCTGATGAGCATCAGGCACTGCTGAAACCTCAAAAAAATAAACATTATGCTCATAGATCCCTTAAGCACGCTGAACTACCCATCTATCTCACAGCTGCCAAGCAGGAGAATTTTGCACGGAGTCCTCCAATTTCTGTTACAGATACACCACTTTAGAGCTAAGTTTAACCAGCCTTGCCTTTAGATTTAATCACACACCTTATGCACATGTCACACAAGAGCACAACATTATTTGGACTCATCCTAACAGCAGTGACTTCTGAATGTATTTGACTGGTGTGATCTGCAGGTTGTTTATCCCTGTATTAGAAACCCTTCCTAAATAAACTTTGAGCCTGAGGTTTTTATGCCCTTACACCATCCAAAGGTTCAAACAAACAACAACATCCCATTCAGAACATCACATGGAGAGCCAACAGAGTCAATCACTTTGTTTTGCTTCCTTGCCCTGCCTCATGAGCAAGTCTCATGCTTGCTTCCTTGGACTATGTGGCATTGCAGGTCACTATTTGTTGCCTGAGAAGGTGCTGACAAAGATATAAACTTTAAAGGAGATCAGTCTACTTCTGGATAGACAAAACCCCAGAAGATTTCTCCCTATACTGTTAGAGTTTAGCCTATTCTCCAGCATTACCAGGGTCCTCAGTCTACAAACATGATTTTCAGTATCTTTCATCTGCTCAAAGTAACAAAAATTGTCACATCTGGTTGACACCCAATTTCAGAAGCAAATTCCTAATTAATACAGGAATTAGGAATTATAGCATCCTCAAATATGAACACCAATTCAGAAGGCCCAAATTTAGGGGCACCTATGATAAGGATCAGGCCTCTCTTGGTTGCTGCTCAGGCATCCAAAAAATCATGAGCTAACATTGAAAACTCAAACTTGTTCTACTAGTACTATCCAATGCAGGGATAAATCAATCCATAATTTTCCCCGGTTCTCTCCAGCTAAATTAAAAATCCCACTTACATTGAAACAGAAGTCTTCTGAAGCATGAGGAAAAATAAAGACAAAGATGAATCATCATTTTTGATCAACAAATTTCCCTGACACAAAAGAAATAAAACACTAATTCAACCAGGAGCACCAACTGTCCGGGATGCCTAGGATGAGCTACATGACATGTTGGCTTGATCACTATTTCATGCACTCTAAATAAATCCACCTGAGTCTGATGATATTTAAATTAAAATAAGTACTGTTTAAATTGCAAACCAATTCTAGTCAAGCATGTACCTTTGAAAAATCTGAGATATTTAACCGGAAGAGATAAGTGATGAAACCAACAGTAATTGATGAAGATGTATGGTTGACAAGTCTTCCAAAAGAACGTCTTGATCATATTAGAACACTTTGAGGCATACGTGAAAGGAGCCATATATTTTTCAAGGCAAAGAGAGAAATCACAATGGAAAAAACCCCCAAGGATCATCAACATGTGCTGCTTGGTTACAGACATCATCTCATCTGACTACACAAAGGTGCAGCCTGGGCAGGGTGCTTGTGCTGTCCCAGGCTGTCACTCAGTGATCTCACGACGACAGGATGCAGCACCAGCACCTCCCGCACACTCAACCTCAGGGCAGCAGTAGTCATCTTCCTTGCAAGTTGTGTGATTACAAACACCAGAGGAGACAAACCCGCAAAGCCATGAATTAACCTATGAAGAAGCCTAATAGCTGTTGCAATCACAATGTATAGGCTGCATAATGTGAAAAGAAACCTGATAATGACTAAAAGGAACTTTTACTCTCACCTTAAGGCCATCTCATCTTGCCAAGGACAGATGAAATGACAGGCAGGTAGAAGACAGAACTTTTCTCTGCTTTTAATTTTTTTTTAATGAAAATTTCCATTACATATTTAGGTTCAAGAAAGGGGAGGAAAAGGTATTTCCTTTTTTTCTACCCATGTCTCTAGAATGGGTTGAATAATTTAAATCTCTAACTTTTCCAAAGGATCAGCTTCAGGCAGAGAGCAAAGATAGAAAATAACAGGACCACAGGAAGCCTGTTCTCAGTTTCAAGTCTCCTGCAATGTCAAATACTAAGATAAATAACACTTCACAGCATTGCTA
This sequence comes from Atrichornis clamosus, assembly GCA_013400975.1. NCBI lineage: Eukaryota > Metazoa > Chordata > Aves > Passeriformes > Menuridae > Atrichornis > Atrichornis clamosus. The sequence goes on from WBMZ01001163.1 coordinate 226,852, forward strand.
AAGTTACTGCAATGATGTGTACCCTTCCTCATTGAGGTTAACTACCTAGGGAAAACACTCTGAAGGCTTCGTATCCTTTTCTCCATCTCTTCAGGTGCTGGTGGTACCCATCCACTGCCACTCCTCAATAGCAGCAGAGATGAAATTGCAATGCAGATGAGCCCCAAGGCCCACTGAAAGTCTCTGTAGGCACTGCAAGAGCACGGAGCTCAGGGAAATGGAGCTCAAACCTGTACAAAACAGCACTTGGAGTTATTTTTACATCCTTCAGGTCCAGCTTGCCCCTATGCAAGCAGCAAACATGTCTCACTTGGCTGACCAACCAGAAGTATCTGAACGCAGCCAAAAGCAGCACCAGCAAGAAGGCTGTGTACTTGTTGGAGCAGACACGGTCGGTGGTGCAGTGACTGGCTTCATCAAGACCCAGAAACAAGAGCCAGCACCAGTGAAAACACAACTTGCGCTATGCGGTGTTATTTCGCAACCTCTAAACTGCATTACTATGGAAATGAGACTGGCATCTCTGAAAGACTGAAAAATTCCAGGAATTTGTGAGTTGTTAGAAGATTTGTTGACTTTTTTTAAAAAGGCAGTTTTAGAAATGACAGATGCTGAAATTATAAAGACACATTATATTGGGATTCTTCTGGTCAGATTTTGGTAGTGGAGGAGCTACAGCAGTGACTTCTGTGAGAAGCAGGTAGCAGCTTCCCCCATGTCCAGAGACAATGCCAGACATCTCCAAAACAGACCCGCCACTGGCCAAGGCCCACCAGTAGTAGTGCTGCTGGGATAATGTGTTTTAGAAAGGGAAAAGCAAACTAGACAACAATGATTGCAGCCAGAGTGAGGAGTGAGAACACGTGAGAGAAACAGCCCTGCAGACACCCAGGTCAGTGCAGAAGGAGGGGAGGAGGTGCTCCAGGTGCCAGAGCTGAGGTTCCCCTGCAGACCTTGGTGCAGACCAAGGTGAAGGAGCTGTCTCCCTGCAGGCCATGGATGTTCCTGGTGGAGCAGAGAGCCATCTACCTGCAGCTCCTGGAGGACCCCATGCTTAAACAGGCAGATGTTCACAGGAGGCTGTGACCCTGTAGGAAGCCCACACTGGAGCAGGCTCCTGGCAGGGCCTGTGGCCCCTTGGACACAGGAGCAGGTTTGCTGGCAGGACTTGTGACCCTGCAGAGATCGCACACTGGAGCAGTTAATGAGAAACTGCAGCCTGGGGGAAGGACTCACATTGGAGAAGTTGGTGGAGGGCTGTCACCCATGACAGGGATCCCACACTGAAGCAGGTGGAGACTGAGGAGTCCTCCCCCGAGGACGAAGGAGCAGCAGTGACAACGTGATAGACTGACCACAGCCCTCATTCCTGTCCCCCTGTGCCAGTGCAGGGAGAAGGTAGAGAAAATCAGCCGTGAAGTTGAGCCCAAGAAGAAGGGAGGGGGGAGGTGTTTTAAGATGTAATTTTTACTTCTCTACATCCTACTTTTATTTGATTGGTAATAAATTTAATTAATTTTCCCCACATCAAGCCAGTTTTGCCCATGATGGTGATTGTTGAGAGGTCTCTTTCTGTGCTTATCTCAACACAGGAGCCTTTTGGCAAATCTTCTCTTCCCTGTCCAGCGGACAGGGGACGTGATAGAGAGCTTTGCTGGGCACCTGGAATCCAGCCAGGGCCAGCCCACCCACACATGAATGATCTGCACATGTACACTTGCATCTCAAGACTGTCAAACGAGTATTAACACTTTTAAGTCATCATTTTCGTTCTTTAAGAAAAAGGATGAGCTTCAACTGTCTTTACATCTAAGGCACATACTAATCTTTCCAGCATACACAATAATATTTGCTAATTACTTACTAAGTTTTCACATTCCTATAGAATTCCACTGAAAGAAAAAGTTTTTGTGGGTGAAACATTGCTGGAATATTAAGCGACTTAGAACAGAATATACACGATGATCAAGAACATTTTCTTAGTAGTGGTTTCTATTTTGAAGAAGAGATTCTGAAGTTTTCCATATGATTAGTCTGGTTTAATTGGACTTGTTTGGAAAATAGACAGAGGAAAGAAAAATCCTAGTGATGCCTAATCTACTCATTCATTTCTCTTTTAATTTAAACATTAAAAATTGCATTGAAATTACAGAATCTAAAAAATACCACAGAACATTAAAGTCAAATCATTCATCTCCTGCTTCTATCAGATCTTTTCACACTGGCAGCATTGCATTGTGTAAAGAGGGGAAAAAAACAAAACAAAACCCAAAACAGAGAAAGAAGCAATCTCATTTAAATTCATATTATTTTTGCTATGGGGGGCTCAGTGGACAGCAGCTGGGCATCACTGCTATCAGCAGTAGGTAAACATCATGAAGAACAGTCATTGCCTCAACATCTTTATATTCAGGACAGTCAAGGTGTGCAGAAAATGACAGGAAAGGCTGTAGATACTTACACAGAAAAGTCTAGGAGATATTTCTGGTTCTTACTTCAGTCCACCAGACACACTCAGGTCTCCCCAAGGAGAGTGTAGAGCAAAGGAGACAGGCACTTTCACAGAGTTCAGCTGGTACTAAAGAAAAGTCAGTTTTCTGAGGACTGCACTTCAGTGATGGAAATGAGGAAATTGAGTTTCTCTTGGAAGAAGAGTAAACAAAATTTGTTATCCATATGTTAACCAAATAGCAGCTGTAGCGATTTCCCTGATTTTTGGAGAAAACAGTTTATTCTCTGAGGGGACACTGAAGGGGGACAACACATGGTGATTTCTCTCACTGTTTTTTGCCCAAGAACCAAATTTCACTTGCAGTCCTAGCCTATGGTGTGAAAACTGAAACCTCAACCCAGAAGCAGTGCCCATGAAGCACACTCCAAAGCACTGTGTCAATACATTACTCCCTACATCAAAACTGAAGAACTGTGTCACGATTAACTCTGTGGGAACAGTCTCCTGGTTTTCGAGCAACAAATCAGACAAGAGGCAACCTTGAAGTGTTTACACTGCAGCCTATCATACAACTAGTTGAAAAAGCACACAGCATAAGTACCTCTCTACGTCATTCCACAACATTACTCATGAAAAAAAAAGTTCAATTTCTTTACTGAGATCTCAGGTAATGTAAGTATTCAAATATGAGAGCCCAATCTTTGCTCAAAAGATGAAGTTTTTGTTCTGTCATATGTATTCAGTGAATGACAGTCATAGCAGGAGAATGCAGGCTCTGCAATGCTGTATGATGTCGCCATCAGTATTATTGCAACAGACGTGGAAGAAACATGGACTACTGGCTAAGTAACTCCCAAAAGTATGGATTAAAGCAGTATAACAAGATATCTTCCCAGACCCTTTTAAGTATTCAAATTCCCACTGTCCCATTGTTTATAGTAAAGAGCACAACAAGAAGTGACACAAACATGAATCTGCCCAGGTGATTGTGATTGGCAGTGAGCTGGTGAAGGACAGCCCTGAAAATGGATCTATGAAGAGATCACAAAACTAATTCCTTTTGTGATATAATCCTGGCTCTAAGATACAGTAGAAATGTTAATACATTAATCTATGTCTCTAATGTCACCTTTCTAATTCAATACACAGCTAGGGAGATAAATCTCTGAACACATCCTGCATAAATAGTATGCATTGTTATGATTTTCTTAATAAACCATGGAAAATTAACATAGGCATTGATAGCAGCTCCATATCCTAACTCAAATACAATTTATTGTTTTGTGGGATGTAATGCTATACAGATATACAGACAAGTTATGTTATTACACTAATTTTTGTAGACAGCCTTGAGACAGTTGACAAACTAGAAATGTAATACGCTGTCTGATCCTGTCCCTTCCCAATGCAGGTCTTCAGCATGAAATATAGCAGGGCTGACACTGCACCAGCAAAGGACATTTTTAGCTGAAGAAGCAGGGTGGAAGATGGCAACTTGCCTTGGAGTTGCTGTGGCTACAAGGTGGCTAGTTTGGGAGGCAGGGGACCAGCAGGCAGATGCAAGCTGCTCCATGCCTCCCAGGGAAACACTGCCCAAGCCCTGACAGCAGGGACAAAGTGGCAGGACAGATCATATTTCTGTTTATGCACTCACAGCAGCTCTTTCCTCCATTCAATCCCCTGGTATAGCAGGAAACCACTGCTCATCCTAATTTTACATGCGAAAAGCAGAGGAATGTTTTTGCTGATTCCAAAACAAGATGCCAAGAAATCTGCTGGGCTCCCAGGCAGGTCTACCCCATGGCTGGGTACTCCAAAACAGTGGGACTCTGATACAAGAAAACATACCTTGCAGCAGAGGACACTGAAAATAACAGCTGGGAATTGGGGCCAACTCATTAACACCCTGCAGCACCATTTTATTTAATCCCACAGCCTTCTGAGTTTGACAGTGCCAAAAAATGAAACAGGAGACATCCTGGTATTACCATACAAACCCATGGTGCCTTGAAAACTGCAAGTAGAATCCACCTTACCTGCCAAAAAATTACAGTAGATCTGGACAAGGTATAAAGAAGGGAAGCAGAAATAGTTAAAGGAGTGAAATGACTTTTATGTAGAAGAGGGACTTAAAAAGAATAGGACTCCAGCCTGGAAAATACGATATGGTAGAAGTGTTTAACAGGCACAAACAGCATGGAAAAGTGTGTAGGGAATGACTGCTCATAATTTTCTGATGCAAAAACTCAAGGTTATCAAATGAAATTTAAAAAAAACTCATTAAGCTCCAGAACAGACCAAAAGAGGTACTTTTTCACAAGATGTATGGTTGAGCTGTGCAGCTGAGCCATGCGGTACTATAAATGCCAAAACCTTTCTGAGGATTTGAGAAATTAATGAAAGAAAAATCCTTCTCAAGTTAGGAAGGACAGTGATGCTACTTGTGGCTTAGGAAATCCCTCAGCTGCAGACCAGCAGAAAGTGAAGTGCTTCATGCCCTGCCCAAGCACTCTGACTGCACTAGTCTAACCCAGACAGCCACTGTGCTCTGGCAAGGGGTGCTTCTCTGCCACCACACTCAGCAATATTTGACTCCCTACCTATGCCTGAGCCTCAGCTCACATGGAAAATGGACAGCCTGCCTGCAGAGCTGCAAAACGTCACCATCTTGCTACGTGTGATCCAGTGTGGAATAACAAAGCCCAGCTCAAGGGCAGCACTAAGATGTCAGCACATGTTGTGCAGTGTAAATCACAGCACAGAGGATGTCCCCTCCCCTCCAAAAAGAAATGACAGACCTCCAGCTCTACCTCAAAGAAGATTCACCTATCATTAATAGCACCTTATGCTCATCTGCCAGTAGGGGCTCAGGAGCACATGGATGGAAGGAGGGAACATGTTCTGGGAAGAAGCAGGCTTTGCCCTCTCAGCAGAAGTCAGCTGTACTCATGCTGCTCACTTGCCATGCTGAGGCTCATCTGAGGCTGAGCTCATATCCCCAGAAAGAGATGGCAGGGCAAACACCTTTTTGCCCTGGTCCTCCCTCATCAGTCCAAAGGAAAAAAAAAAGCATCTCACTGCAGTACAGCCCCAGACAAGTGAAAAGGCTCAGAGCAGAGCCTGGATTTGTGTAAGTCTCCTGTTTATACAATTGCATCAATTGTACCCTTTCTGCCTTTATGTTCCCAATCTCAGGAGCTGCAGCACTGGAGAGATTTGTCATTCAGCATATGGTGCAGGGCCGCTATAATGTTTCCTTTCAGGACAGCAGTGTTTGAAATGAGTAGCCCCTTAAACACAATGCTGCTAGAACCTCACAACTGCTCTTCTCTGGGATGGATAGACTCAAATCCCAAAGGTTCACTCCTGAGCACCATAGAGGCCCTCATGGTGTGGGACAGCAGGAGTGCAGTTGCAGACTGATACTTCCTTTTACCAAGTATTGTGAGGAAATGCAGAAAGGATGCCTCTACAACAGCAAACCTGCTGCATTTGGGTAGCACAAGTTTGGCTTTGCAGAGCCAAACTCTAGCAACAGCTGGCTGTGAAGCACAGCAGCAAGTCCAGACTTCCTCCCTTCCCTGTACAGAGGTGCAGCTGCCAAAGAATTAATCTGCACTTGTTATTGCTTTCTTTGAGCAAATGCTGCGCAACCATACTGCACAGAATTTAAGTCAGCAGGGCAAGCTTGATCTCTGCCAATACTATGGCAGGTTTGATTTATTCTCAACTATAACACACACACTCAGACTGCGGCTTCTGGCAGCTTGCTTTATTTCCAGATCAATGAGAAATCATTGTGGAGAAGCAGATTTGGGGAGTAGATGTCATTTCCTCTCAAGCACAGGAAGCCCAGATTATTCAGGTTATCTGCACGCAGACATCTCCGAGTTGTGTTAGGAGTGCAACGAATGAATTTTAAGAAAACTTCCAAAACTAATTCAGAAGCTGAGCCTGTTGCCCCGGGTCACTCAGATGGATCTGCCCCTCGCTGAGGATAGTTCAGGTAGCACCACATATCTCACAGGGGCCTACCTGGCTATACAAATGCATCCAGATTACAAAATTTAACTTAAATAATGAAAACTAGCAATTATCTTTTGTTTCTCCTATGCTTCATCTAGAACTTTTCTGAAGGCATTATAGAGACCTTAAAAAGTCCCTTTCAATAGTCACCAGAGTGCACAATTCAGTGAAGTTTGTAAAGGTGACTGCAATACATTTAAGGACTATACAAAATTGACACTCAGGGGTTCTCAGGTGGGTGGATTTAATAATAAATATATAATTCAAAGCACCTGGATTTTCTATCACCTTATGAGCTCCAGATTTTAAGAGAGAAAAAGATATAGTAGCAGACATGTAGACAAAAGCAAATCTGTATTTCTATATTGAGGAATGCTCCTGCAATTTCAATGCTCTATTTGTATTCAGAAGAAAGCATTCAGTGTTGAAGCTCGGAATATAATATGAGCAAAAAGGCTGCAGTGTTTCATTTGGGGCTGAAACATTTAATCCAACTTCCAAGTGTTTATTTGCCAGAAAAAAAAAGCAAGAAAAAAATGTCTCAATAAAAGAGCATCTCCTAAACTAAACAGCACTTTAAAAAAATGTCAAGATTTTACTTGCTAGAAATCTGTTATGAAAGAAGATTTTCTTTGGACAAATATGTGGAAAAATAAGCTTCTCAGATAGCTTCTTTGAGAATCAATTTTAGATAAACATTTTGAAACCACAAGTGGCATGATAAACATGCATGCCATGTTTCTTCACCCAGCTGCAGCTAGGAAACCAAGCAATAAATACTATTTATTTATATTAATAGTATGCTTAGTGAAAGTATTACAGTATTTCCTAAGCTTAAAATCATCCATGAATGTATTTTATCATGAGGCTCAGCATTCTTATAGTAATTTACAACTTTAAAAGGGTAAACTCTATTGCTCTCTGTCAAACCAACAACTGGGTAAGTGCAGAACGTTACCATATGAAGCATGATGAAATTTATTGCTGCAGTCATTAGTACATATTGATTTTGTTTATAACAACCCAAGGGGAATACTAAACTGATTACGCCTGTGCTGGGCTCTCTCTTGCTCTCTGACAGGATGCAGACATGGCAATGCCACCTTGCAAACCACCAGTGCTGCTCACTCTCCTCAGAGGACAGGGTTTTGTGAGACATCAGCATCGCTCCTTCGGTCAGCACATCCTGTTTTGCTCCACTTTGTGGCTACCTCATGAGCAGCTTCATTTTGAAGAATCTGCAGCTCTCAGCCTAGGCTGAACAAATGCTGATGCGTTATTAGTCAACACATGATTAAATCATATCAACTCCTTGTTAAGTCTGGTTTTCACATTTTGGGTAATTTCACAGTGTTAAAAGTTGGATGCTTAGCCTTGAATTACAGGTATTAACAGAACTCATTAAGGACTTCTGTTACTGTTTTTTAATTATTTCTGCAAAATACAAATAAAGACTTTTGCACAAGAAAATATGAAGCAAAATATGTTTCCTTGGTTTGGTTTGTGTGGTAAAGTAACATTTTAGATGAACACTGATTTTTAACTCATCAAAACCGTGACATTTCATACTTGTGTAGGAGAGCTAAGTATGAAATTTGATTTAAATAATCAGAAAGTCGCATTTCAATATTAATTGAAAAGTATTTAATTAGTTTCAGTCTGAAATCAGGGCAAAAGATATGCTGAAATAGAGTTTCCCATATTCATAGGATTTAAAAATTGGTGGTAGCTCAGAAATTTCCCCTAATTAACCAGTAAAAAGACTGATACATTCTTTGTTCATTTCTTTCTTCCTACCATTTTTACTTAAAAGGTATTTCTTTAATTGAACAGAAAAGCAATTTCAGTGTCAATCACAAGTCCAGGGAATGGAGCATTACGGGAAAAAAAACCCTGATTTAACAGGCAAGAAAAGGGGAAGTCACCATGCTTGAGACTACAGAGCCAGCTTAGAAATCACCTTCCTCCAACCAACCCTAGTGGTCGAGAGGTTACAGATGTGCTTCTCAAGCTTTGGAGTTGCAATAAAAGCATCTCAAGGTGCACATTTTTTTATTTCATTCCCTTGATGTCAGAAGAACAGTGTAACCCAGCCCAAGCCACAGATGCACCACCCTGCTAACAGAGTAAAGGATGGAGTAAGCACAGGAGAGCTATTGGCTCCAGCTGGCAAAGCAAGAGTCAGTACCAATGACAAACAGGACAGGCCAGAAAGAGGAGAAAGCATCTCCTGAAAGCAAACCCTTTACATTTAAGGGAATTCCATTCTCCCAAATAAAGCAACACTTGTTGTGCTTGGTTCCCTCCCTCCATCTGGCCTTCCCCACGTGAGTTTCCCATCACAGATCTGTGTTGCAATTCCCCACTTTTATACAGAGAAAATATAGCTTATGAAAGTGGCCACCAGGTGCTTGTGATGGATATTTCATGGTGGGAGGCCTTCATGTGAAAAACCCTGCTTGCCTCAAACCCCCTCAAAGTACTTGTCTTACTCTCCTTCAGGCACTCCTTTTATTTCACTAAGTGCAAAGAACACCTTATTAGTGCTCATTTGTTTAAACTGTCATGTATCCCCACACTGTGGCTATTGCAAGAGTTCATTAGAGGCCACTAGGATGGGAGAACACAGGAAAAAAAAAAATCACAGCAACTGCACAGTCACTTCTAATAGACTGCCTTTTCCCACTGCTCCTGTACACGCAGAATTGGTACTCACCACATTGCTCTTGCAGGAGGCAAAAGGAGACAAGTCACACCAGCAGCTCAGAATGCTGCCTCGGGGCAGTTTCCCTCTTGTGCCCTCACGCTGCCTTATCTCACTACACAGAGCTATTTCTTACACATTTCTGTGGGGGTCCCAGGGCCTCAACTCACAAGGCAGAAACTCAGTTTACAGAACCCTAGGGAGCTGGAAAAGTTCCCCACCGGCAGACGATGGTTGCAGTTCTGCTTTATTTTGTTCCTTTCTTTTGGGTTTTGGGTTTTTCTCTCCATGTAGTGCTGAAGCACAAGCAAAGACAAGATCTAACAGCTTCTAACAGGAACAGTGCAACAACCACAATACAAGGGCTGTGCAGGGATCTAACTTGGCACCCCCATGCATGTAAATGTGTCCCTTTGGATATGTCCTCTGGTGAGGATCAGAGAGCACAGCAGTGTACTTTTCCCCCTCATTTTTCATCATGGTAGACCATTTTCCCATACATTCACAGGGAACATCATGCAGCAAGGAAACACAGCACTCAGAGTTGCAGATACAAGAGGGTAGGCATCTTCAGGAATGGAAACTAGAACTTAAAGCAAGGCTAATCTGTCCCCCTTGCTTCACACACATCACTTTTATTAGAGATTCTCAGGACAGGCCGTATACATTGCAATGCTTTAGGTTAGGGCACACACTTTCCCACAGAGTTCACTTTCCTGGAGATTAACCAGCATCCTCAGGGGAATACATAGGCACCACTGGGAACTTATTTGATTCAGTACATTTGTGACAGCATGTATATGGCTGCATCATGCCTCTCTGCTTGGAAAATAACCACCTAAAATCAGGTTATTCACCACTCAGATTATTTTAATTTTCCATCCATCTTCCTCCTAGATGTATTTTCATTTTGTTTGTGTGTGTTTTGTTGTTGCTTGCATTCTTTTTTTACTGTTGCTGTTTTATTTTCTCTCATTTGCTGTCATTCTTCCCTTACATGCAGCAGCCGGCTGCTGGACATTCAAAATCCCTCATGAAGTCACTAAGTAATGTCACCACTTACTGTTTTCCACCTGCAGTCGCATCATCACTAATTACTGCTTCCATAAATTAGTTCATTGGTGACATCTAAATGAAGCCGTTTACAAATTTCAGTAATGCTGAGCAGCCCAGCTCCCCAGTACCCGTAATGACTACACACAAACTTCATCAGACAGCACAGGAGGGATGATGTGCTGCATGTGCTGTTCTTTCTGTCCAGCCATGACAGCACAGATTTAATTTCCTCTCATGCATATAGGATTTGCCTCAGCTGCTCCAAACACAGAATGTATGCTTAGACTGCCAGTGCTCCCTGCACTCACAAACCAAGGGAAGAGGGGAGAAGCATCCTGGAATCGGAGAGCTTCAGTTCCTTGAAAAAGCATTTAGCACATCTGTACATAAGCACAGAAAGTGGGGTTTTACCAGCCTTGCTTGCACACAATGCTCTCCACTACAACATCAAAATGCCTTGAATGACAAGGGCACAACTAAGGATAAAATATATCACCCAGTGAGTAAAAAGAAGAGCAGGCAGAGAAAAACTATTTGTAGCCTCCCTATGAGATTTGGCACAGAATTGGATTTCTTTGGAGGCCTTAATCACAAAGGTTCATGCTGCCATCAAATTGCATCCAGATACATTTCAAAATAGTTCCCTCTATGTGAGTTCCACCCAGTGAAATCACTGTATGCCCCAACACTTCCTTACACAGCACGTGCAGGAGAGGTGCCAACCCTGCACTATTTTGGGGCACACGTGCTCAGGTCACCCAACTCAGCATACTTCTAAGCAGCAACAGCCACGTCAGCTGCACAGCTTGGGGAACTGTCCTGGGTTGTGGGGATGGAGTAAAACAATATTCTCCCTCATCTGCATCAGCCCTGATGAGCTGTTAATGACAGGTCATTTGCGACAACTGCACAGTGCATGTTTGGCCCCTCAGACTGCAAGCTGGTGAGATAAGGGGTGGTGAGGTAGGGCCTCTTTTGGCTTCACAAAAGGCACAGCTGGGAGAGCTTTCCCCTGAAAGCACCAACAGTAATCACACCCATCCTGAGGAGACCATCCCTGTTAATGGGCCATCATGAACAATGGGCAGCTGGAACGAGCCAGCCACCCAGAACCTCCCAAACCATCTTATCCTCATCATTCCATTGGGAAATGCTCCCCCCTGGGGGAGAGACATGGACATTCCTGCGGGAATACAATGAAGCCTGCCTGGACCCTGAGGTACATGCTCCAGCACCGACTCCAGGAGCTGCAGAGGACCATCGCTCTCAGCCTGGGCTGCATTTACCACTCCCGCTGGACTGCAACCACCACTCCCACTGGGCTGCACCCACCGCCCCACCGGACTGCAGCCTCCCTGCCTCCCCAGCGCCCCCACCCGGGTGTGGCCAGAGCTACACCACAGGGGAAACCGGGTGACAGGCGGGGAGTCTGTGACTGGTGTTTGTTGTTGTTGTTATTGGTATTGTTTGTTCTGTTGGGTTATATCTCCACATCTATCTATATCTTTTTAGTAAAGAACTGTTATTCCTTTTCCCATATTCGATCTCAAAAGCGTCATAATTTTCAAAAGTACAATAATTCAGGGGAGGGGGAGATTCCTTCCACTCCAGGAGGGTTCCCGCTTTTCCTTGGCAGATATCTGCCTTTCAAACTAAGACAGGAACAGAACTATTTGGCATCACAAAGGCCAATTAATATTCAGCAACCATTTGGGGAAGCTTTGCCCCAAGCCACCCTATGCTATGTCTGGACTGTGCTGCAGAAGTGCAAACTTGCATTGCTACTGGTGGGGCATCTGGGGTCAGGAAGCCCTTGCACTCTGGTTGCAGAAGGTTCCAGTACCATATTCCCAGCCAGCAATTACAGTGAAATGAAAGCATGCCTTACACTGCAGGAGTGGCAGGCACAGAACAATTCACTGCCTTTTTTTCCCCTGAAAGCCACTGTTAATTCAATAAGCATTTGCTGCTTTAAAGCCCCCCTTCACAACCTATAGCATCAAAACAGAATAATCGGTAGGTAGTCATTCTGGAAACACCTACAGCACAGACCTTCAGTGAAAGTGTGGTAGAAAGAACAAGAAAAGAAAAATTAAAAAAAAAAAAGAAATCCCAAACACTAGTTTTGCCATGGATGCTGTTCCAAGAATTTGAAGTAAGGTGCTTTTTGAAAACGACCCTTCCAAGTACATTGATTGTTTCTTGCTTGCAGAAAATCCCAAGTTAGGGCTCCCATTGATTTATGTCACATTTAAAAGCCTAGTTCTCTTGAGTTATTCCACTATATTCCAAGCCAAGCAATTAATTCTTGCTTTTTAAAAAACTTTCTAGTGCATGAAAAGTTTTTGGTGCAATGCATAGCATTATAGAAATGAGTCTCTTAGTAAGATACTAAGCATTCATATGCCAGCATATTTCAGAGACTGAACTGCTCTGATATTAGCATCCTTTGTAGCACATGTGCACATAAGTGTGACACGTCTGGAACATTTTGTCACTTCAGTGGTGTTTGGATGTCTAGAACAAAAAACTTCTTGGAACTCAGTTTGAAAGAACATCCTATTCACCTGTCACATAAGCACTTTAGGGGCAGAAGTAACCCAGATAAGAAGGGGTTAATTGTTTGATCACATAGGTACAGGAATATTATTCTTTCCCATTCAGTTAAAATTTCATAGAAAAAAAGAAATAAAAGCCGTATCTTTTAGCAGCTGAAATACTGATACTTGCATGTGCTGTTAGCCAGGAGGAAACCTGCAGCTCTCTGCAATGGTTTGGCTGCCATTCTCCCCATCACCCTCTGCAAGAATTTTCCCTGTTAAACACTCCAGCCTGTATCTTTATTTCAAGGGTATAAAGGGGCTTATTCCACTACTTCAAATCTGTGCTTAAATCACCTACGGGAGCACAAAGTACCAGTACCCTCATCTTGTTCAAAAAGGCTCCTTAACTTTTTTTGCCAGGCACATTCTTCACAAGGGGTCAGGTATGAAAAGCTAGCCACAAGAGACAGCATCATACTTAGCCCTGAGCTTCAAACTACAGTAGTGAGTGTTCAGAGAGCAGCCACAAGGAAAGCTGCATCAGACACTCCGGAAATGCCATGACAGCCACCTAAAGGCATACTGTAGCAGTCAGTCTTTTCCCAAGGATATTTACCATCCTCCACATGCCTAATGAACAGCACACAAACAAACTGAAACTCCCTCCATCCAGCACAGTTTCATCAATATAAACATCTAATTGCTGTAGGATGGTTGCATGTGTAGTCAGAGAATATCCTGAGCTGGAAGGGATCCACAAGGATCATTAAAGTTCAACTCCTGCCCCTGCACAGGACAGCATCAAGAATCACACCACGTGCCTGAGAGCATTGTCCAAATGCTTCTTGAACTCTGTCAGACAACTGCCCTGGGGAGCCTGTTCCAGCGCCCAGCNGGAGCCTGTTGCCCAGCCACTCTCTGGGTGAAGAACCTTTTCCTGATATCCAACCTAAACCTCCCCTGACACAACTTCAGGCCATTCCCTCAGATCCTGTCACTAGTCACCACTGAAGAGATCGGTGCCTGCCCCGCCTCTTCCCCTCAAGAGGAAGTTTTAACTGCAACGGGGTCTCCCCTCAGTTTCTTCCAGGCTGAAGAGACCAAGTGACCTCAGCCACTCCTCACACAGCTTCCCCTCAAGTCCCTTCACCATCCTCACAGCCCGCTTTTGGAGACTTTCTAGTATATCTTTTTTATACTGTGGCACTCAAAATGGCTTAGTGTTAAGCTAATTAGTAACACACATTAGCATAGGACTCTGCACAATCAGTTATTGGAACATCATTATTTGTTCATTATGCAAAGAAATCCACTAAAACAAAAACCACAGAAAAACCAAAAGCTCATGAAAATGCAAAGGTGCCTGAAGACAGAGAGTGGCCCAGATCAGACTGGCACAAAGAAGATAACGTTTTGTGATGAGGTTTCAGTCCAGCCATGCCTTATGCTGCAGGTTTGCTCTGGATGCTGGAGCTTTTTGTGTGTTCACTTTGGGGTAAAGCCTAAAGCTACAATAGCACATGGGACATTGCCAGAAAAGAGGAGGGGACTACCCACCTAGCCCTCCTGGATAAAGGTGGAGCTCAGGGCATTGGGAGGTGGACCATTCCACAGCCCCACTGCACAGAGACTGTGGGTACAGGAGAAAACAAAACCTGAGCAGCCTCCTCATACCCATCCCAACTAAGCACTTCTCTGTATCTCACCCACTGTGGGCAGCTCCCATTGCACTGCAACAGAGCTCCAGACTTATTTGCAGAGCCACCCTCAAATGCCCCACTGCAGGCTGAAGCAAGGGCAAGACAGGCTGCTGTGGTGGCTACTCCTGCACCATTTCACATCAAACACAGCAAAACACAGTATTTCCAGCTAGCATACAGTAATAAAGAAGGTCTAATTGCTTTCCTAACACAGCCAGCAACTGGTAGACACCCACAAGAAGCACATACCTGCTGCACATCAAAGTGGAATATCCAGGTTATTCCTGTACAGCCAAAGCACCAATCCAATATCCTTTTCTCTCAGGTCCTCACACCACTCCTCCAGTCCTACAGCTCCCATCTTCCCCAGGTATGAACAAGCCCTACATTCACAGCTGAAACTCCCTAGACCTAACGACTTCTAACCCCCGTGGAGCTGATTTTATAGCCCTTATCAACATCACGACACCTGGAAACCCAAACCTCACTCAGGCCTAAAATTTGTAAACCAGCTCCCAAGGTAAAACCACAAAGCTTACTTTTTTTGACTGACCATAGTCAGTACCATAATATGGTTCAAGAGAAGTGTCAAAAATCTCAGGCCTAACAATGCCTTTTCAGACCTTTATTTTCATGTCTCCCGGTTAAATAGCTAAAAACCTCTAGCATTTTCCCAATAGAGAGGCTTTTTTAATTAAAAAAACCCAAAACAACAAACCAACCAACCAACCAGCCAAACAAAAAACTAAACCAAACAAACAAAACCAAAACCAACCCCAAAAATCCAAAAAACCCTACCCTGTCTGAATATAATCTCTAAGACTTCTCAAGGATTCTCTAAAATTTGCCTTTTAGGTTCATATTTTTAAATCTTCCCTTTGCAGCTACAGTATCTAGAAACATGTCTCCTATTCATTTGCTTATTTTGAGTGCTGGATTCCTCTGCAAGGACCCCTGCAGCTGTAGGACTCCAACAGCCTTTCAGAAACCAGCAAGCACCATGACAGTGTGATAATGAGAGCTGACAAGACTGCAGATCTGTCATAGCAATAACAGGTTTCTCCTCTGTGATTGTAATAAAATTCATGAAGTTACACGAACGATGAATTTTATTTGCTGTGTTTTGATTTGTTCATTAGAAATAAGCCTGGACATTTGGTTGTATGTAGATATAGGGCCTGGCTATGTCTCTGGGACAGGACTGCTGCTCCGTTCCATCAGTGCTGCATGATCAATGAGACCTGTTGAGCTCAGGACAGCTCTTTCCACTAGAGAGGTCCCTCATCTGCCCTCTTTTTGGCTGTTCCCTCAAGCCTTTCTGAGGGTCCTGATGAATTTCTCTGGTGAATTTTGGTGTTGCAGTTTAAAATACATTCACTCATGGAGCCCTGTGCTGGAGGCCACCCCATGTACCTGCAGGAGCAGAACAAAACCTGCTCCCAGACCTCAGTCCCCGAGTGTAAATCTTCCATCTTTGTTCCAAGCACCGGCAAACACAACTCTACACCTAGACACATGTTCCCTTTGGCAACTGCAGACAAATATAAAAAGACACAACAAATGCAGCCTTCCTTCCAATCACACAAAATACATATATACTTGTTTTTCCCTTTGCATTCAGATTTTCGTGCTGAGAAGGGTCACAAAAGGACACATTTTGAGGGGATGGCCTCCTGTCTGTGAGCAGGGGGAGAATCTTTTGCAAAGAAGAACAAACTTTGGCAGTAAAGCTTTGTTTTGAATTACGCTGAGGTACTTCTTGCCTTTTTTTTCCTGAGCCCTTCAGCAAGGTGGTGGCACCTCTAGGAAAACACATAAACTTAAATTTTCCCAAGTTGAAACTGTTTTGCCAGTAAGTGATCTTCCTCTCCTTTTCACCTCATCTTTCCCCCCATCCTGTTGGGGAGGGAGGGGAGTGAGGGTCTGGGTGGGCACCTGGCAGTCAGTCACTGCCAACCAGCTACACCAGCATCACAATCGCAGTGCTGCAGAGACAGGACTCAGAAGGAGCTCTCTAGTTTTGGAGAAAAAAATCCCTAGTCTAAGACAAAGTCTTTGATTAAATCTGGAGGTTTACCAGTTGCAAGGCTTTTCCAGGGATATTTGTGCTTGTGGCCGCACTACAGCCTTGATAGTTCTTACTTGTAGGGAGGCCAGCATCCCATTTTTTTTTTACATCTATTTGCTGGGAGAGTGGCGTACAGCCTGGTTTACCACCTTACTCTAAATTCCAGGACTGTGGAATAAAAATCATTTGCTGTTAGTCAACCAAAGCTGTCTTTTCTTTCTCTCTATTGATTACTCCCGAATAATCAATTGACATTTGGCACAGTCTTATTTATAATAATTCAAGTCAGCAGCAACATAATTTAGAAACTGGCTACTAGGCATGTGTTGGTAATGAATCAAATCCATGGATAATTCAAATTCATAGACTAAAAAATTACATTTAAATAATGTTAAGGTTGTGACAACCTGACAAAAGACTGCAAATTCAATGTGAGAACTTTTCCTCCCTCTGTGGCTGAGGGTAAAGCCTGGAGAAGACATGAGAAGGGACCAGCACTTGCTGCCTCCCCCATGATCCTACACCTTCGAGTTCATACCTGACTGACATCACCTTTGTGATGAGCTGAACTGCATCTCTGCTCCTTGTTTATTCACTTCTAGTGGCGTCATTTTATCCCATAGGAGGGAATGGATGTATACTTTTACACAACAGATTGCTTGGCCTGGTACAAACTCAATAGAGTGTGGTGTGCAAACTTCCCCTAGTTTTGTGGATTATGGAGCCGTTGCAAGGAAACAGGAGAGCTTAGCCACTCCCTGCTGGGCATCAAGCTTCCACTAACACCCAGCTCCAGTCACAAGCCCAGAAATTGCCTTTTTCTCCTAGTTGCACCCTATGACAAATTTTACTGTGAATAGAACCTGCATCTAGCGAGGATGGTTACCCTTAAACCTGCAACAGGAGACACTTGGAAATTATAGGTAACTTCACACTGAGTAAACGAATGGCTCCTAAACAGCTGGTTAACCTGCTCATTTTCCCATGGAATTTAAAAGCCACAGAAACCCACCCACTTAGGCTGGGCATACCTAGAGCCAGTCCAAGGAGGACAGGTATTCCTGAGAAGCAGATGCTGCCTATGGTCAGCAGCTCTTAGCACTGCACCTTCACCGTGTGCTGAGGTGGGTTTGTGCTTTGTGCAGGATGTGTTATTGGCACCTGAACTCTCAGAAGTGCACAATCCACAAACATATCTTCTGCGAAAGAACTGGGTTTCCTGGAAGAATGTCCTCCTTGCAGTTTTCAAGAAGCTCTTCCCTTTTGGAGGGCCAGAGTCAGAGACTTCAGGCTCAATGCAAATCCTCTCCCTTTCCCACACTAATGGAACTGACACTGGAGTTTCAAACCCATGGCATCATCATCTCCCTACCTGCCCTGTTAAGACTGAACTACAGAGACAAACATGTTGAATGAATTATTAGAGATCTTATGCATTCAGCAGTAAGTTTATAAAGGCAGCCCTTCATGGTAAGGGCTGGTAAACCTATTTTATTTTTATATAATGCGATCAAAAAACCCCAAAAAAAAACAGCCAGAGAAAGCTTATTGCTGTGTGCTGGATTGCAAACACTATGGGGTTTGCAGTGGAATTTCAATTATGGGAAAATGCCCTGTCAAGCCCTCATTCAAACCCTTAATTACCAGTGCTCAACCACCACATACTATTGAAGGAAACTATAATTCACTTTGAAAAGGACTTGGTTTATACCTATAATTAAATTAATCATAATTAATTCCAGCAGCTACTCCTATAACTAGTGAAGGAGAGAAATATTAAAGAAATGCATTGTCAGGAATTGCTTACAGCACTGTTATGGTGGAAAAATAAGAGCTCTGCTCCACAATTCCATTCAGTTCTGCATCCAGATATTTAGCAAAAAACACTAAACTCTTCATCTTCATTTCATTCTTGTTTCTTAATGTGGCCTTCTCTCCAGCTGAAACCACATCCATATCTTAGATATTTACCAGGCAACATTTCTAAGATCTGGCCTCTCCTCTCTGCCTGGCGAGTTTACCTTTTGCTGGAGCTATTCTCTATCCCTCCTGCCAACTCCAAAGGCTGCCAAGAGATCATCTTTCCAGCCTGTTGTTTGAAGCCACATCATTTCCCCTTCAGCACCCTTCAGCTGGAGCCCTAATCCCATGCAGAAGAGCCTTTCCCCATGCCTGAGGGCCCTTCACACTCTGCTATGGCACAGCTTCTTTTCCTGAATGTGGGAAATGGCAACTTTCCCTCCACCTACTGCTGCCTTGCTGCCTCTGCTTCAATTTTCTGTATATTCTTGCCATTTGCTCTGCAGTCTCTGAGCAACACCAGGAAAGGCTAACTGCAAGGAAAACCCAGGCAGAAGGAAGCTCTCAGGGAGCAGCAATCAGGGCTGGGGGCATGTAATCTGAGAAAAGAGGGTGGAGAGAAGCCACACATTCTTCTCTTTCTTTAAGCAAAATGACAGACATATTGAAAGGAAGGGAAATATTCCCCTACAAACTCTAGGTTATAGTGACAATGTGGTGCATTAACAGATTACGGCATTTTATTGCAGAGTGCTGTTAAACAGCAGGAGACTTTTCAAGCATAGGTGTCAAATATCATGTAATCTGCTAAGTAATAAACTATTAAAAGAATACGGGTCACATCGTATTTCTTGACTTGCACAGTTTGCTCATTGGCTTTTATAAGTGTCTGCTTTCTAATTTCACTGTCAGAATACATCAAGCTGCTTTTATTCCTTCTTTTCACAGCGCTGGCTTATTTTTGTTTTCTGTTCAAAAGGCAGCTCCTTTTAGGTGTATGGGTTCATATCCCTTAACAGCCTTCAAACAAATCTAAGTCTTTGGGGTTTTTGGTACATCATCGGCCAGCAGAGCTGCCTGTGTTGTTTCTTCTTCCTTGTAGTTCTGCGCATTTCTTCTCTGGCTTCAGCTGCAGTGAAGGCAAAATCTTTGTTCTCTCATGATTTCCAAGTGCCCTCTCTGCTCTGTGAACGGGCTCCCTATGAAAACATATGTGTCTAAATTTTTTAGCAAGGTTAGAAAAAGGACATTTGGCACTTTAAGACCATCTTGCAGGGCAGACTTGAACAAACTTCTTGTTTGAAGATGTGATTACTCATTAATGTCAAATTAAAGATGAGCTGAGATCCTTCACTTGATCAAGGCCTGAATTGCCTGTTCTGAGCTCTCCGGAGAAGGAGCTCCAACCCGAAGTCCCTGCCAGAGCTCTTCCCTATTTCACTAGTGGAAGGATTTTTACGGTCAACAGAGAAAACCATAGGCAAAACTCCTCTTATAATTTAAAGTAGAACTTGTCTCAAATGTCCCATTTGTCCCACTGTCACCACCTTGCTGTTTCCATAACCTTCTGCCTTCTTCAACCACTTATATTGCCTATGCTTAAGCTCATATATTTCAACAGTCTTTGTTGAAAAGACCGGGGGGAGCCATTGGGTTTTTTTTTCCCCAAGCTGGGACCTTTTATTCCTTCTGCTGAGACAATTCTAAATCAAAAATTTGAACACCCTAATTTCAGAATGATTTTCAGTTTTGTTACAACTCAGAAATACATTGCTAGAAGTAAATGTTCTCTACAGAACGGTCACCCTCCAGAAAGCATTTCTTTCCTCAAACACACTGCTGATCCTACTCAGAAATCCAGAGAAGCATGCAAAACAAGTCTTTCTTTTTGAAAATTATTCTCCTAGAATGCTCTCCTGACTGTTTCATGTTGCACCTGCTTTTTCTGTTGCAGTTATTATTACCACATCTTGAACAGACCCTGCAAACAAAAGCCTCAAAGTTGATTATGAAAAAAACCTCTTAGGAAGCATGTTTGCTCATTTCCACTGGTCCCTCCAAGACTGTTTTCTGCGTGAACAGAACCTAACCTGACTCAAGACACCTCGCAGGTATTTGTACAAACCAATGAATGAACTTCGTGGGTAAAGAAAACAAATCTTTCACCATTTATCTGCACTTTTCCCCAAAGGCTTTGAAAGAGAGACAGATTCAGTAGGAGGTAATATATCAAGATGAACAGCATCAGTTAGCGAGGTGTGAGGTCCGTGACTTCCCAAGGAGCTGTGCACATACAGGTGAGAGATTTCATGCTATGTGATGTGGCCACTGCTGGCAGAAATAAAACATTTCCTTACACTCTTTCCCAAGAGCTCAGCAAGACAAAGTCGATCTTATGCTGCTGCTTTTAAAGGCAACCCTTTGAAAGAAAGCAATGCAGACACCCGGACAAACCAGCAGAGTGACAACCACCTCTCCTAAAGTGAACATTTATTCTCACTGTTGAGCAGGTCCACTCTTATCCACTGTTAGAAAGAGTGAAGGGAGGCATAAAATGATCACACCTACTGTTGACTGTCGAGGTCCAGAGGCAGTTTGCCCATGGGATACCGTGTTTGTTTGACACATTTTGTGTTCTGCTTTTAGCCTTGTGTCACACTTTGCAATGACAAGGCAGAGTCCTTTCTCCGCTCGCAGTACACACAGAGTTTTGCATCTCCAGCAGGGATGGTTCCCCAGATTTCAGAAGAACTGCTGTGCTTCCCACTAGGTGCAAACTTGGCCTCTCATTACCTGGAATGCTGTCTCACGAGAGATCCTGTGGGGCAAGCACCAAATCTAAAAGTCAAGGGCTGACCTATTCTGCAATGTCACTTTGATTTTAAAAGTACTATTAACCTTCCACCTGGAATTTTTGTTCTGTTAACTTAGCGTATTCACACATACCCTTAAAAGCTGTTATGAGCTGATGGCAGTGATTAATTATCTACAGCCGTTCTGTAATAGATGAATGTATATGATATCTCATTTATCAGAGAAATAACCACTTCTTTAAATTCCATGATCAGTCAAGCAAAAAGACACAGGATTTGTTGACAATGCCAGATGCACTTAAGATGAGAAGGTCTTTAGCTGGTAAGGAGACTGTTGTTTTAAAGAAATGATTTACTGAAAATATGACGTTTCCAGTTCTGTTCTGTCGCCGTTACTGCTCTAAGTGTGTTCAGTAAGCAGCCTGATTATAATTAGCCCATCAAACACTGATTGTGAAGGGTGGGACTTATGCCACAAATGGAAGAATCATGTACTTATTTGCCATTTATATGAAGGCTTCAGTGTCCAGTCAAAGCTTCCATTTGTTTTGATGTATTCTCTAATTTAGCTATTTATACAAGGCATCACACTAGACCTCCAAAGGGACCAGGGCTCTGATGAGGTGGTAGAGCAGCCTGGAGCCTACGAAGTACCTCTGAGTTCAGATTTGTTAAGACACCTGCCAACCAAAGTCACAAAAAATCAGATTTACATTTTTTCACCCTAAAACTGGACTTTCCTTCCCTGCTGGTTTTCACAGGGGTTGAGTTCATTTTCTTCACAATGACTAATATGAGGCTATGATTTGTATAGTGCTGAAAATGGTGTAGATAACATAGAGATGTTTTTGTTATTGCTGAGCATCATTTGCACAGCGTCAAGCCTTTTCTGCTTCTTGTACAGCACATGTTGGTGAGGAGACTGGATGTGCATCGGAAACTGGGAAAAGACAGCCAGGACAGCTGACCCCAACAGACCCAAGGGATATTCCAGACCATATGGTGTCACGCTCAACAGATAAGGAGGGGAAAGAAGGAGGAAGGACGAACATTTGGAGTGATGATGTTTGTCTTCCCAAGTCACCGTTACGTGCTGCTCTCTTGGGATGGCCGAACACCTGCCTGCCCTTGGGAAGCAGTGAAATAATTCCCTCTTTTGCTTTGCTTTTGTGTGTGTGGCTTTTGCTTTGCCTATTAAACTGACTTTATCTCAACCTACAAGTTTTACTCCTCTGATTCTCTCCCCAGTCCCGCTGGTGGAGGTGTGAACAACCAGCTGCATGGCACTTATTTGCTGTCTGGGGTTAAACCATGACACTTTGCAAGATTTGAGTCTTTCATTACATTCCTTCCTTGATGACTTGTGAATAGGGTATTTTTTATTTTGTTCTCTTTTTTTTCTTGCTTTTATTTAGAAGATGTTGTTTTGAGTGGTACATTTCAAAAGTAAAAATAGCTTTGAAGAACCTGGTCTAAAATACCCTATTTATTTTGTTTTTCCAGGTGTGAACTAAGACTGGACCTGAGTTGATGGAAAGCAAAGGGTTTGCCTTTTGCCAGCTGAGTGAGCTCAGGGATTGAGATTTCATCTGAGTAACTCTTAAAATTTACATTTTATTTTGCTTTGTATCTGTCCATGTTGTATGGAACACCCTGGTCTCATCAGTCCATTCCTCTTCCCTCTTCTTTGTCCACTTATGAAATATAGACAGATTATTTTAAAACAGCAAAGTCCCTGGGAAAAAAAGAAAGGTGGAGTCTGCAGTTTGCTGGGAAAGCACTGGTGTGAAGGAGCTGCTATCTGCAAACAGTTTAACTCCTAGCTAATCCAGTGCACCAAGTAAAAACACCTAATAAAGGAAAAGGGCTGCTCAGTTATTCTCTGTTGAAAACATTATGCACTGGGTGCTGACAATCCTTACAGAGCCTGAAAAGAGCAGCAACCTGTGTGGTAACCTCAGTGTTATCTCCCTTTATCTCTGCCAGGGTGGTGAGATACCCTACTCAGAGCTGCACTGGAGAAGATTTAACTCCTACCTTTCTTTGTGACCTTGAAAAGGTTATCTACATCCCCAGCCAACACAGCTTTAAGGTGGAAATTTTTAATTGTACTGAGGGGACTTAATCTTCAGGTGATTTGAGAGAGATTTGGATACCAAACTGCCCTAGCACATACAAAAAACCAACTCTGAGATCCGTAAGTAGTCCTGTTAAACAGATTCCCATCAGAATTTAAATCGTGTATCTGACAAAGGAGCTATTTTTTCTGCGTTATTTTGTCTGAGAGCTCACTGTTATAGGGAGCTCAGCTACAAACTGGCTCAAGTTGCCCTGGTGCTTCACCAGCACCAGATCCTCTGCATCTGCATTTGTCCTTCCCATGCCATGTGCTCACCCACACTTGTTCCATCATCTCCACCCAGACTGCATGTTTGCTAGACCCTCCTCAACTCAGTGCTGCTTGGTAAAACTAACAATGGAAAATACAGCTATTTTCATGGTGGGTCAGTGAGATGAACTGGATCGGTGCCACGTGCGATGGATGCCAAGACCGGTAGAGAAATGTATGGATAGCTGGGGTAGGGAGATCTTCCTGTGGGGAAAATGGTCATGAGACCAACTCAGTCTCCTCAGAGAAGGTTGCCCCTGGACAGCAAACTCCTTTGATGGGCTTTGTTCTCAAATCTGTTCATGCTGGGCATTTCCCAAAGGACCTCTTGTGAGTCCCTCTCAACAGGGGTCTCCACCTTTGCAGTCATAAAAACAGACTCACTTGTACAGAGGAGGAACAGCTCATGGCAGAACCAAGGAAGGGCTCAAAATGGATGCATGTGTTTTGAAACCTCATTAATCCAGGGCATTTTATGACAGTATAATTAGCACTAGAGCCTGAGAGGAGTGGCAAAATACATTTATCTCAACAAAGGTGGATAAAACTTGTAATTCTCACCTGAATTATGGTTTTCAAAACCTTCTCTAAGGAGACAGATGTTATGCCAGACCTCACAATTATAGATTTCATTCTTCTTGAAAATAACAAATAGCTAATTAGCTATGGGTACCTCCTGCATAACAAACAATTTTATTGCAGGGAGAAGTTTTGATAATAAAAATTTCTTTGCTCTGAGGTTAGCCCTTTGTCCCTCCTGGTGCATTTCCAAATGCACGATGATCACAAATCACAGCTATGGCAGGGATAAAGTCAGTGCAAATTTGTCATTTGTTGAGAATATAATGTATATGAGATCTAGGGAGCACCTGCAAAAACTGATGCAGAATTTGATTAAAACAGTAAACAAAGCAGGTCTCCAAAGGGATTAGACAAATTCATGGACAACATGTGAATGCAGTCTCTGGGAATCATAGAGGAATGAGGTTTTACCAATACGCACAGATACCACCTTAAATATGCCTAATGAAGGATCCCTAGCCTCTTCCCCCACAAACACACACATGCACAAAGTCATGGCTACCAGCAGTTAATGACAGATTTGTTAATTAACAGCATGAGGCAAAGCCAAGGTTGATGTTCTAATAAACAGGTCATTAACTTTGGTAATGACCAATTTGGGAAGATGATTGCTCTTACAAACTGTATTCCATGGTTTATAAAATGCAGCACTGCAGCTCTGAAATACAGCTGGCAGCCAAGACGTTTAACAGAGCAGTTGGTCTGAAGCACTAGCCGTTCCCTGGGAAGTCATCATGCCCATTTTTCACCAGGCGCATCCTGTCACCAGGAATCAGACTAGATGTATTTCAAGCTATAGCAATTAAAATCCATACAGATGTAAAAATGAAATAAAAACCAGCTTTGAGACAACTGACCATCTTTGCCAAGGCTGCTCAGAAAAGGTACTTGGTTTGTGACTGGCTTTTGTCCTGACTGGCTGTTTGTGACTGCTGTGCTGCCATTTAATTCAGGCTTTTCACTGTATTTCTCTATGAGGCCAAAGGACACGCCTGTCCAAGAGACCAGGCTACTCCAAGGAGAGAAGTCTTCATCAGTGACTTGTCACTGTCACGGATTTGTCTCCTCTCTGCAGAGGAAGGCAGAGTAGCAATGCGTGTAAAGACTGGGATGAATAGTCAAGCTACCTAACACAGACACAGGGGAATGGCTTTGAAACAATAACCTGATTTCCCATGGCACAAAAGAACGGAAGGCACCCGCAGTTTCACCACACTGCAAAGCAAGCACCAGAAGAGACTTATTTAGAATGTCTCCAAATCAGTGAACTACAAAAATCATCTGTTTTGAAACAGAAGTGGGCTGAGATCATGTTGCAAAAAATTCCTCTGTTTGCAAGACCTGTGCCATTTTTTGGTGTTACTGGAATAAGAATCAGAAGCAAAGGAAGCTGATAGTAATGTGTGTCACGAGCCAGAGGATCCATTAGTGGGGCCTTTTGGGGGATAATTAAACATCCTAAAGAACAGTCACTTAATATCACAGCACTTAGTAGTTACTAGAGAGTTAGTAACCAGATACCAGAGGGAAGAAATTACTCTTTCTATAGTTTACTATCAAATGATTAGAAAAAATAATTCCAAAGTTTTGAATGTTACAAAGTTTGGAGATTAGGAATGGTAGCATGGATTACACCCTTGCAAACAGGAGTAGAATGGAAATGAATGGTGTTAGAGGAGCAGAGTTCATGGAGGGTACTTACTTCAGTAAAAACAAAGCACTTGAAAACCTTTTTGGGAATTAGTCCTGACAGTGGCTGGAATTAGCCTGTGGATCTAGGATCTGGACTTGTACTCAGAGATAAGAGGTAGATACACATGGCCCTAAGAGTTCTGCAACTACTAGTGCTGTCTACAGTAACACTGTTAAAACATGGCATTTAAAAGGCTAAAGAAAAGCAAACTTTTCTAAATGAGATAAAACTGAGCTAAAAGGAAATCTGCCTGTGATACACAGAAATGGCATTTGCTTATGCCATGTGCTTTAGACTAAAAGTGAAACTACTGTGCGTTACAGTGGGAATACAGGTTGTGTGTTTTTCTTTTGTCATATTGCCCTCTTGCACTTCAGTCTGGCTATGCAGTGCCTTTAAGGTGAAAGGGATTTTGGAAGAGGTTACTTAAGTAAAATTTGGCAGGACTGGAACAACCCCACCATCAAGCAGGGATCACTCAGTCTCCATGATGGACAGCTACGTAATCACAAGCAATCCCAAGAGCTGTGCCAGAACTCCTCCAGCATTTCCATCCTTGCACAGTTATTCAGGTGCACAAGGACTATTTCCTGCTGAATACTCCTATGGATTCTTCATTCCTGAAAAGGAATGAAAAGACAAAGGTAATCACCAATTCAGTCTTCTCACAGTAGCTCAGCGTGATGAAAAGCTATATTCTACTGTAGGCAGCTGTATGGATTTGGACCAGAGGACCAAAAGTACCCAAGAAGATTATTAGGATTGCTTTTATACCTGAAGAATCAGATCCAAAAATGCTACATCATTTTAATTAAAAAACCTTACAGTATGTACTTCTGATTTTCAGGAAAATCGAACTGATTTTTCATCGAAATTTTCTTAGTAATATTTTATTTCTTGAAGTACTTTAAATGGGCTTTAAATGGCGTTTCCTCTTTCTGCAAATATAGCATCACTCTGGAAGCAAAAAAATATTGATAAATCAACATGCATAAAAATGACAACAGAGGTGCTTTTGTAAACAGACCCTTTCTGTAATTTGTGATACAAAAAAACGTGGGAACCGACATAGATGAAGACTAAAGGGACAGAGGCTGACTATATCCATCCATCGATACAGCACTGAAAACTCATTTTGAGTGCAGATGGGAATTTACCAACAGAAGACAAATTATCCCGTAAGGCAGAAGAGAATGTTACTGAAAATAAAAGTTAGAGATGACAAAGCACCTGCTATCACCTGATGTAGCAATCAGAGCCAACACATTCCAATTGTCCATCCTAAAAAATGGGCTTTATCACTAAAGAAGGTCTCAATTCATTATTTCTTCATTGATGTTATGTCAAATATGTAGGTCACATCATCAGCCTTCTATCTAAGAGTGAGAAAAAGCTAGAGAACTGAGTTAAGGATACAGAATGAATAAAACCTACAGGGATGAGGGAATTATTTTTAAAAGTCACAATCAAGTAGAAATAAAATTCAGCAAGAAGAGAAAAGCGAGTGTACTCTCCCTCTTTTTATTGTTACATTTTTGACTATATAAATTGTCCTAATATTTCAAAGTGACTGGCATGTTTCGGTCTCTTCATCTTTGTGGGCTCAACTTGAGAGACTAATAAATAGGCCAAGCCTTTGTACAGTGCCCCAAACTGAGGCGGAGATAGCTGAAGCTGGATATATTCAGGATAAAATGAGAGATGCAGCATTTAACAGAGGTGACTCTCCCTTGGAGAGCACCTGCTGACGGAGTAGTAGCTTCAACTGCTTTTGAGTGGATGGTGGGGGTTTATGACATGTAGACCTTTCCATTCTTACAGCCTCTGATTTTGCTCCACAGGAATCCTTTAGTGCCATTGAACCACAGAAAGACTAACTGTAGAAATTTAGCATTATCAAGGCCAGACCAGGACCAGAATTTACTTACTCCATAAAAGACAGTGCTGGATGGATAAAGATGCATAGTCCAGTGTCTTGTACACCCCACAAAGCTCTGAGAAGTGTTTTACCTCTGTTCATATGGAAATACATATTGATTTCACTGGGAAGAGATTTAAGACAACACCATGCCCCAGCTCTCACGACTCACACAATATTTGTTGTCTTTCTTAAAACACCAGCTCCTGCACTTGTGATCACACAGGAATCTCAAATGCAATCAGCACTATGGGCTATGCAGAAAACCCTGCAAAATCAGAGCACTCACAGGGAACAGAAGTCAGCAGAAAGAGAAACTCACATGATTTAGGGGGCTTTTAACCCTCAGATATACTCTCTCCTTGCAATCACCATTCATCCAAGTCACATGAAATAGTGCATGTCAATTTGGCTGGTCAGGGAAGGAACACAGGTGAACAGAGGGGCATTTGCATTGGCACCTGGCATCTAGAGACCACCACTTTGCTTTATACAGAAAAGGACTCCATATGTAATACAAAGAAACCCGCAGCCCAATGAAAGGAGGGGAAAGGAGCAGGATTTACACTGTTTTATTTGGATGGGAAACAAAAACTATACTCTAGTTTCTACCCAGACTTGAAAAAGATACATTTGACTCAGAAATTGAGTTGGGGCTTGCTGCTGGTAGCTGTGTATTCACTCAAAGATATTCTTAGCAAAGATAACAGGGAAGGAGCCAACACTATTAAACACAAGCTGTGAGTGCAGACAACAAACGAGAACATGCCGCAAGGTTGCATTCATGTTTCGGAAACAGGGTACTAGGACAGTGATTTGCAGCTCTGACAGATGCACAATACAGCATTTGGCTCTGAGATTGTATCTGTGGTCATTGGAAGAAACAATTTGATTGCATCTGGGGGAATTGGGATTTTTAAAAAGGGAATTAATCTTCAAAGGATTCAATGACCTTTGCTAACTTCCGAAGAAGAAAAGAACTCATATGGATTTTTATATTCAATGTGCATTAGTTGCTCATTCTCTCTGAGGTGATTTGCTTTATTTTTTTTCAATCTTATTTGCATAAAACACAGTCGGCATGAAAAGACAAGCCAGCAAGCTTTGTATATGTTTATACAGGATTTTGCTGTAATATTTTTGGTAGTTTTCATGGGTTTTTTCAATATTTGCAGTCTCCCATCATTTCTGTTCCAGAGAAACAATTTATTTTCAAACATAGCTGTACACAGCCCTCTCGGACACGACCTGTTTCCCAGCCTTCCACTGCCGTTAAAGCCAAATCACATTTATATTTAACAGCTTAATTTTCCAAATTGGTTTTATCGGTGACCCTGTTGCCCTGTGGAGGCAGCACGGGGGGGAGCTGCGACCTGAGCCATGTGCCCAACTGCATTGCTGACCTGCTGGCTGACACAACAGTGCATCCCTGTGCCTTTTTCTCCTCTAAGCTCTTACTGATTTAAGATGGTAAATCCCTCAGAGCAGGAACTACCTTTTGCTGAAGGACACAGGATAGAACTGTTTTGTGCCGAACAGAGCAATGAGATGGCCAACAGTGGAGGAAGCTCAAGGTAGAGGTGAGCTAACAAGTCCACAGGAGAAGGGCACAAACTACTTGCAAAGTACAGGCTACAATAAGCATCTTGTCTCTGCACGACTCCCTCAGCCTGATGCTTTTCTTCTAATACAAGGAAATGTAGTTCATTTTCGGCTCCTTGGCGGTTCAATATCCGGGTTATTTTTCCTTATTACCCTAAGAAGAGTCACCAACTGCTCTTTCTTTCCAGTCCTACAGCTTCCTGTCCCAGCCTAGGTCCAGATATGTTAAGAATATCTCAGGGTTGTGAATCCCTTGGTTTGGTTGGTTTTTTTTTTTAATTTAAGCCAGAAAAGAATAAAGAATTGTGAGGGAGGGGAAAAAAGAATAAATCCAAATTGTGAAAGGGGGCATTTTTAAAATCTTATCCCATGACAAACAGGTTGAAGGCTTTTTCTCTTATTACAGTGCAGAAATCTCACATCTTCCTGGAAGCGGTTCAGGATCACAATACAAATAATTTTGGCGATGGAATTCAAGCAGTGAAGTGTAGAACAGTAGGGCAAATGCTTCTTGGTGAGGCAGCAGTGGCAGCACAACAGTATCTGTGGTTCTGTGTGTAGATACGGAGAGATGGACCCACTGATGAACCAGTCAGTGGCACACAGAAACTACCTACAGTCACACCAACAAGCATGTGCCTACACTCAAAAGAGATATACCCAAATACACCAATTTAGAGAAGTGCTAATGAGGTCTCAATTTCCAGGTTATGCTTGGATGTCAGTCTTGAAATGACAAGAGCACCGCGGTGGAAAGGAAATATTTTAATTTCACGTGTGCCAGAATCCTGTCAATTTTCAGACATCTCTATTTCTCCTCTCACAAACTCTCTTAAAAATTTGTCCCCTGGGAATATTGCTCCACTGCAAAGTGCCAACCAGGAACTGGAAAGAAAAAACTGACTGAAAAACATGCAGACCTTCAAAGGCAGCAGAAAATTATTCTTGCTGGAAAGGAAATTATGGCACTGAAAAAAAAATAATGTGGTTTATCTGTGCAGAAGAAGTCACGGGTTTCATTCTGCCAATCTTTGCTCACCCTGATCAGCGGCTAATTGCAGAAGTGCTGAAGATCTCTCTGGCAGTGAGCACTCAAAGATCAATAGTTGGCCTCAGTCTGTCAAGCCAGTTATCCCACTGCAGACTATGGAATTACTGCTGCCCTTATTCTTCTTTTCAGCTGCAGTTACAGAGCTGCTAGCACCTCTTTAGGGTGAGACAGGAGTAAAGGCTTCTGACTGCAGGATGAGAATGAAATATGTGTAAGACCAAAGGCCAGAAGCAAATTATAGGGACTTTGCCTGTACACACACACAGGCAACATGACCCTACAGTATTGTGTTCTCAACAAGACAGCTGTAAGTTCTAAACATCTGGGATACATGGGGCATAGGGAAGGACAGATAGGGGAAGCAGGGAGAGAGGCATTCACACGTGTTTGACAGAAGTCAGGATGGAAAGAAATGGCAGATGAGCTGGTGGGCTGGATATAGTAGAACAGATTGCAATAGCCTGAATATGCCATATAATATATGATAGGGCTCCTTGAAGGAGGAATCTGTGAGCTGGGACTGCTTTTGCAATTTTCACATTGGAGGGGACTGGGCAAAACCAGAAGGATTCACTTTGTTTTGAATAAAATAACCTGCCCCAATACACTACATTGGAAAAAGTGTTGAAGTTGAAAATACATCTGGAATTTTCAATGTAAAGAAGTATAACAAACAGCAATTCTTTTTGATGATTTTTTTTCCCAGAAATAGAAACAAAAAGCAACAGAAAACTTCTATTTTGTTTAAAAGGAAAATGGGCATTTTGACACATCTTATTTCAAAAGCATTCAAAAGTTTTTTCTTCTTCCCACAGACATTTCAGAGTTAAACTGTTTGTCCTTCAGACTGTCCCAAATGCAGCTTTAATAGCTTTTTAATATATTCTCTACATAATCAATATTTACATTTCAGTAGCAACTAGCAGCTTGAACAGACACCATAGGCCCCATAGTGTTAGAGTGAAAGGGAGCTGTTCCTCTCTAGCCAGATAAGAAAGACTGAGGAAAGGGAAATACAGACAGGTAATAGAAATTATTTGTGAATAGAATGATTCAGGAGATCAGAGACAAACCTGGGATTAAATCTGAAGTCCCTGGCTCTGATGGGAAACTTTCAGGACTCCAAACACAGCTACCCAAGAGTAAAGCTTTCCCCAAGGTCAAAGTTTTCTCCACGTCCACTGAGCTCTCCATCTTTCCTGAGGCCAGCCTTAAACTACTTCTTTAGAATGGAAAGGTGGGTACAGTTCATGTTTAAGTCTCTCTGCAGATTTAGGTAGGTCACTAACTTATCCCTGTCTTTGCTCTCTTCATTAGAAATTCCTCCAAAAAAAAGATTACAGGAATGTTGGGAGCCCTAAATCCACTGCTGACTGTCATGAGTGGAAACACATGAGACAGATGGACTGATATGGACAGAATTGTAACTAAGTTCAGACATTCACAGTGCCAACAGCCACAGATGGACTAAGGTCCATCTTGTTTCATAGTCAAGAAAGCAAAACCAGCTGCTTTTAGGATGTAATTCATCCAAACTATTAAGGCAACTAACTCAAGGCAAGATCATCTAAGAACAAACAGCAGAATTGATTAGAAAAGTGTTTGCTAGACTGATGTCTGGGTATGGACATGGGTTTGTGACTTCACCCCAAAAACATTTTTTATGATGGATTTCTTTATGTGGATAACGCATAGCAAATTACAGGGCATCCTTACACCTCTGGTGGTCTCTGCCCTTGATGGCATATCATGTAAAGAGGTGCTGAGTTTTCCACCTCTGTTCCATGTTGACTGCTGCTGTAATAAAGTCATTGAAGTCCTGTATGGTGTGGGAAAGCCAAAGGACAGCACTTGTGCACTTTTTGTCAGGTGGGAGATAAGGTTGAGGTCCAAGTCCAGCTGATTGAAAAATTGAGCAGAGCCTGGATGCTTAATAGAAACACTGAATAAACATTACTTCTGTCAAGATAAGTTATTCGTTGGTTCAATGGTAACAAAAATTTTTCAGACATCATGAATCGATACCTTAGTAATTGTTACACTAATTACTGTCTGTCATCATCTTCCAAAGTCCTTTCTAGGGTTCATATCTTATGAAAGTTATCTAGCTGCCTTGATAGAAGCCTGTAGACAATTTTCTCCATTTTAAATTTCACAAATGAGGAAGCAACCCTCCTTTTGAGTAAACGCACTCTTACCGTTTCCAAGAGAAACTTGTTTTCCACAGGATTTTTTTTAAAGTTTCACAACATGGTGACCTAAAGATGGGGTGGGAGATTACCTATGAGGGTCTGATACCTGTAGGTGAAGAAGAAAGAGCCACTGTACCTTTGTGAATAAAGCAGAGGGCAAACACTCCCAGGGAATATATGTTACAGGAAGGGTCAGAGGGCAAGTTGAACAGTGGCCCAGAGGACCTTCTTCACTGAAACACCCCACCATAGCATTGAAAGGGAAGTGCAGACCAGCATTCAACATCATTATGTCCTAGTCAAGGTCAGATTACTATGAGGGTTTTGATTAATGCATAAAATGCAATCAAATTAGCTGAGTCGGCGCCCAGCTCTGATGTTCGTTAAAGAAGCTGCCGTGCTCATTAGATGGAAGCAAGCCACCTAAAAGGTCAAAGCTAATTTTGAAAGCCCTGCTAAGACTCAGGGTGGCAAAGCATGATGAACCTGGCATGACAAAGAAAGAGACAGATGCCTTGGAAAATTCTGTTGGACTCTGTCACCACAGTTTTCAACATGTGGCACTCGTCTGTGGCATTTATGCCACTGCCAGCCCTTACAAAAGGATTGTGTCTTCACCAGGTGGAGACCTCAGCATCACTGATTTGCTCAAGGAGGCTCAGCCTATGACTGAGCTCAGAGCTAAACTCAGCTGTCAAAATATAATTTGAGAATATATAATTTTAAATGCTTGCAAAAGAAAAAAGACTCATATTCTGGTTGTCCTTAAGTTTTAAAGTAACAGGAAGCAGGGTAACAGCAGTGCTCCTTTGACTTTAGCTTGACTATACATTACACTTAGGCACAGCTGTAATTATGGACAGAATAGGTGAAGAAATTACACAAAACTGTTGTAAGCACTAAACTCACACAGACAGGTGGCAAATCATATTTTGCAGGATTTCCATTAAGCACTGATCAGCAGACACCAGACTAGGAATAATAAACTGTAAGGAACAAACGGATACGGTAAGGTTTTTACTGGAATAAAGGCAAGAAAATTGCTGAATTAATGCTGACCTTTGTAAAATAATAAAGCCACAAAACCATAGAAAAAAGATTATAGCAATAATGTTTAATGAGCACCGAGAGCACTTCCTCCTGTTGTATTTCACAAGCAAGATATGCTACGACAATATGGATGAAGAGATTTGCCAGCCAGACTCTCCATATGGACCTGTGTTACCTGTGTCTGAAAGTGCTGGAAAATGTTAGGTTTTTAGCAAGCATCTGCCATATTCTGATCCAGGTGTATCTGGTTTTGAGTATTTTGGTCAAAAGGGCCAGGCACCCCAATCTTCTTTTATATGTCTAAACATTGGGTGAGAAAATAAACTGGATGTGTATCCTAGGAGGAAAGGCAGGAGAGACAGGTATGCAGGGATGCCTTACTTAAACCATATTTATCTATTCTATTTGGTGACAGTTTATTCCATGAAAATGATGTCAGTTCTGACTTTATACAGTCAAAGGATACTGTTTGAGAGACACAGATTGAAACAAAAAGTCATTTTGAAGAACTGTTTTGAAACACTCCAGCCTAAAAAACTAGAGCCAGTATATTCTGAATCACCTGTATATTCTGAAGTCACCTGTACTTCAAAATTAAATCTTGAAATGCCATCGAAATGCTTCCCTTCTCCTTTCAGCTTCCTGTCAGTCTCCAGTAGAAAACAATATGCAGTTGCATAAACTACTCCAGCCCTGATATGAAACAGGATAAAACGTTCCCTCAAGCTCACTGCAAAGGTAGGAACGTGCTGCAGTCCACAAGCTTAAGCCCTAAAAGAAATTTGGCTGTGGCAAAATTAAAACAAGGTTGAAACCTGTTCCATCCTTACTAAAATCTCCTGCAGAGATCAAACTCTTCTCACTGTATCTATTTTAATAAAACAGTAAACAAAAAAAAGTAGGTTATTAAATAGAAAAGCTGTCCCTGTTCATTTTTCTGTTTGCAGTAGCTAAGGAGGACAGGTTTAATATTACAGCTTCCAGTTCTTCATACACACTTCTGCTGCACCTCCACATGAACATTGCAGGGGGAGGGGAAGCATCGCCCTCATTTTGCTATTAAAATGCTAATAATCTGGAAGTCTTTTTCTGATTCATCCAGTCCTCCCAAGATTGCTTTGCTTAAATTGGAAACATAGCCAAGTAATGTCACCAGCTGAGCCATTTACAAAAAAATAGCTCTGTGGCTCTAGAAGCCTGTCGCTTTACACGGTGACAAGTCACATATCCCTTTTTCCAAAGCAGCTTTGCGTGCATGCATGTGCGTGACTGCGTGCATATATATATATCATATAAATAGATACATATGTATATGTATATATGTTTCAGAAAAGAGGCAGTATCAGGAGAAATAAGATTATAGTTTTGTGGGCAAAAATCAGAGTTCTTCTTACCCTTTGTTCACCATAGCAACTCTCTCTCTCTCTCTCTCTCTCTCACACACACACACACACACACACACACACACACACAGAGGCAATGAAAGAGGAAAAAGAAAAGCTCCTACATCATTTTCAATCAGGCCTTCTCGAACAACAAAAGCAAAGCTTTTATCTTTTAGATGGGGATAAGCACTATTCTAGCAGTTCATTGCATAGGCATGCACGGACTTGTCAGAGCAAGTACACATTTCCATTCCCCTGCCTAGGAATTTAGCACAGCCTATTAGGAAATGCCTGGATACTTCCAACACAAACATTTCTGTGTCTTGTAATAGTTGTCCCACTAGCAGCTTCCTACTTCCTAACTTCCTCGGAAACTAACAGCTTCCTACTTACTTACCACAACACTTTATGTGCATTCATACATACACAGAGAGACATGCTACTTACCAATTCATACTTTATTTTTCCAGCAAAAATTGAGGTAAAGGGTAAAAGGAAAGGTTATCACGTTTTACTGACCATGACATGTTTTGGAAGCACCTAAAGAGACCACATGGTAGCATCAGGATCATGCTTTGCAAGATGTTGTACAAACACGTATAGGATATATGTAAGTCAATTATATATTTCTAGTCCTTCCTGAAGACCCACTGCCTGAGGATATGAGCAAATCCTGCCAAGGGCAAATGAGAAAAATCCACTGGCATCATCAAGCCCAAATTAAGCAAAAAATGTCTGCGGTTTACAAACAGGTCACTGCAACACAGGGAGGTTAAAGGACCCGCTCCCGGACACGCAAAAAGTTGCTTTTAGAGAGGCTTGAACATAAATCTCCCAAGTCCCCCTTGACGTCTTAAATGCGACCTATTTGCCCTCAGACAGGAACATACATTGCTCTGTCTGCTACTTTTCTTTGTGTCTCTTTTTATCTTTTTCTAGAGAGAGCACCTCCACTCTCTGAAATATGCTACTAGTATTAGGAAAGAAAATAATGTAACGTTCACCCTCAATCAAGGCCTGATATCAGAATTGATCTTTCACAACAGCTACACCTGTAATATTTTGAGTACCTGCAGAAAGCTGTAGCTAGGCTGTGACTGAACTTACAACATAGCTTCTTCCGTAGAAAGGATCTGGTTTGCCTTAGTTTTCCCTCAGCTTTAAATTGAGACTCCACTGACTTTAGGGTAACAGCCAAGTCTGCCAGTCATCAAGTCATTAAGAAAAGGCACATCTTAATGGCCTTCTTGGACAAAAAAAAAAAAAAGAGTGTAATTTGCTTTCCCACTCATGTCACCTCCTTCCAGCCTATTTTCAGTGTGGGTGCCTGGTGGTCCAAGGAGACTTCAGTGGTAAGGATGCAGAGAAAGCGAGGGGACCCTGAGCAGATCACATCACTTAAAACCCGCCCCAGCTTTTTCTGCAACCAGGGAGGCTGAGGCTGTGAGAGAGATGTAGCTCCCTACTTAATGAGCCTCTTGTCACCACAAGAACAGCACTGGCTGTGCAGCAGGTTACAAGGGGACTTTGTAGCTCTGTCCTTACCAGTGCCAGTACTGCTGAAGTACTTCCCTATTTTATATTGCCTACTGTGGGCATCTTTGAGCTGCTCATTGACCGGTTATTTCTCCCTCACACACTAAGCGTGCCAGCTTGCCAAGCAAGGCAAGTCACTCTTACAGACTGGAGAATATTGCCCGTCCTGCTGCTGTCCTAGCACTCAGGAGAGCCTGCATTTGCAGAAGAATGATTGATGACAGTAGAAACGCATTTTCTTTGGGTTTCAAGGTCACGAGACAAGTCTAGCTGGCATGCAAATAGCTGAAGCCAAAGAAGGACCATGTCTATTTTGATGCACACACTAAGTGCTGTTCTCTGCAGCTGGAGCTCTGTGTTCATGAGCTCCCAAACTGTGCATGCCGTGGGATCTCAGGCACATCTACTCAAATTGCATTTCCACATTGGGTTGCAGACAGACCCTCAGAGAGAGAATCAGCTGATGTTCCTCTTCACTAGCTGCATGCTGAATTTTTAGTTTCCTCTCCTAGAAGAGTGCTTAGAATTTTTTCTCCCCACACTCCCCCATCTTTGATTGAACATTAAATTGTCCTGGGTGTTACCTCTTGCAGTTTTTGAAAATGCATCTCTGTTCAGTAGAAGAGTTAAAGGGATCAGTAAATAAGAGCACATTGCCACCACGCCAGGAAAAGTGCTGCTGCATTCAGTACACTCACACTCATCACTTGTTCGTACGTTGTCATTTGTGCTCTTGCTTGTATAACACAGTGATTGAGCATTTCCTCTGAGTAAATGTGTGCATATCCTCTTTACTGAGGCATACACGGATGCACAAGGTCTCCTTGAGGACGTAAATTCATTTTCCTGTCTTTTTAGCAGAGTGGCTGATTTCAGTGTCATTAGCTGAACCACACTGAAACTTCCTTGAGCCATTCATTGAGGCAAATGTCTAGGAAGGTGAAACTAATGTTACTCATTCTCATCCAGGCTGAACCAGTTCATTCACTGAAGTTAGACATATTAAGAGCAGTAGTCTACTTATTTCATAGCCAAGAATTTTAGAAAGAGGTGGCCAAGGGGTACTCAGCAAAATCAGCATTGATTTTTCAGCACTGCTTGGAACACATCCAGGTCTCATAGGGCCATAAAAAAATAAATACAGGACCCAGGCCCAAATATTGTTAAAGGGAAGAATATGTACAGGACTCTCAGTCAAAATCAGTTTGGGCAGGTGAGAAGAAATGGGTTAGTAAAGAATTAAAGGTTGAGATAATTAACCTCACTTAACATGGGTTTATGAGAGCAAAAGACTTTGTTCAAGTTAATGTAATACTAATTTTGGAAAAGTCCTAAAGTTGCTGCCACAAAGATTGCATCCTACTCTGACTTTTGTGCTTGGGACCACAAGGCACTACAATCATTAGAATTTGAAAGCAGATGAACAGATTGAATGGATTTAAAAGGAATTAATTGATGAGTCATGGATTTTTAGGGAAATCTCTGGGAGACTGGAAGGTGCTGCTAGTGGATATGCATAATCACTTTCAATTCTTAGGTGTCCTGAACACAGGAGCAAAGTTTCAATGAGAAACTTCCTTCTGCTTTTGTTTCCAGCCAGGCTGGAGTGTCATCCCATGCAACTAAACCTGTCAGCCTGAAACATCCAGCTTGCTTTCTCTGCCAAAGAGGTTATGGTAAACTTGAAAACAACTGGAACATCTCCAGACTTCTGCTGTCCCAACAGACCTCCCTCTGCTATTCATTTCTGACTATTCTTAATAATTTATTCTATGTCTTGGGTTTGGTTAATACTAATTGACTGTCAAAAACGTAGCCAAGTGCCCAGTGCTCTCTATGTCGTCATTAATGGGAACAGGCTGTATGAAAAAGAGTTTATTTCAATGAGCTTCAGCCTTGCCTCCACCTAAAACATCAGTCCCTCACAGGATCTCAGCTCCGTTGGGTGGGCAGGGGGGCTGTAGTCAGGATGACAGGACCAGAGTTCAGCAGCTATTGCTGTCCTCCATGCACACCTGCAAACTGAATTAATAGTGAGATGCAACTTTTGTGTGCCTTATTCTCAAGCTTCACATTGCTCAGCACCCTCAGTGCTCAGGAAATGACCTGGCCTTTGCCACTGCTTAGTTATTTTCCACAGCAGCCATCAATAAAGAGTGATGTGGGGTTTCTAAAATGCCCTGAAGGTTCTGCTTTTGGTCAAATTCAACTGGGCTCACTTGAAGTTGTCATATCTGTGAAAAATGCTTTTTTTTTCTGCAAACAGCTGGAACAAGTACAATTGAATTTATATAAAGACTGGGTTTGTTTCTGAGCTGATGACTCATGTTCTTGTCTATTTCTGATTAAATATTATCTTTGTAAATGACATACACATTTTTTCATATTTAATTGTCATGGCTGAGGGGATTTAATCTATGCACCAATTCAATAAAATGTTATCATCGGCCAGCCACATGAAATGCAATCAGAGTGCCATGGCATGCATGGCTACAAGACACAGATGTGTGCTCCTGCTTTCAGGGGAAGGCATTCAAGAAGGGAGTTGTTTCACTCAAAGAGAAAGAAGCAACTAAAAAAAAAAATCAAACTGATGCTGCATTCACAGAGCCAGATGTCTTATACCAAACAAAAGTCACAAGCAGTGAAGGAGCGATCCCAGTACACTGTGATATTTAATTCATGCAAGTTTGATGTTCAAAAAATCAGCGGGCAATTCCCACATATACATGTTCACCAAGAGGAGGAAAAGCAGCTGGGGTGCTAATGGCATTATCCCAATCCTTCTGAAGGCAATGAAAGTTATTTTCAGGCCCATCTCTGGGACTTGCCTCACGTCAAAAACCAAAGGTTTTGAGGTCTTCAGGGCCGGATTTTTGGCTGTTTAATTCACACCAGTCAGGCCAGGTATCCAAAAGAGCTCAGCTCCCCCTAATGTAAACCTGACAGGTTTTTTCGAGTGCCTCTTTATTGGCATGCAACATGCTAAGAGGCGTTGAAGATTTGCAACTGTTTCTCGTTGAAGCATGTTAGGTTTTGAAGTGACACTATTACTGTTTTCTTGAAGAAAGAGCATTTTCTTCAGCTGTGGCCTCTGTTCAAGTCCCTGAGCAGGTTTTGAGCTGACCAGGTTGCTTGTACTGAGGAATCCCACTGCCCTGCTGACTGCCTAGGGGCACATCAGCATATCTGCAACATGGATTGCAAATGAGTTGTCCACAGCCCATAGAAAAGCCTCCCACCACTCATTTCCAGTAGGAAACTCTGCAATCTGCTGGAAGAAGACAGGCCATTGCCTCTGCATCAAGAGATGCAGAGAGCATAGAGAGAGCATATTCCTCTCCAAACCATCTAGTGTCCAAATGAGATCAGATTGTTCAGACTCCCATATGCAGGGGCCTGGGTTTTGCAATTGCAATGCATCAGGAGATAATTGTGAGTTAATATAGAGCAATGGTAATGAACAATAAAGGATGCTTTATATAGTTTTATAATCATCATACGGCACCATTATTCCCAAATGCACCCATAAATCTGCCAAAGGAGGCAGCTCTACAGCCCAGACACTTTTATATGTATTTAAAAAATGGGATAAAAGTCATAT
Source organism: Atrichornis clamosus (assembly GCA_013400975.1). NCBI lineage: Eukaryota > Metazoa > Chordata > Aves > Passeriformes > Menuridae > Atrichornis > Atrichornis clamosus. The sequence goes on from WBMZ01001163.1 coordinate 267,016, forward strand.
CAATCCTTGGCAGAGCTAATTTAGCATCACACAACATTTATCATAATACCAGTACCATTAAACTAGATGCCCACTGCACTCTCAGCTGGCAGCAGTTTATTGCAGGCCAAAGAGAACTGGCACACTGTCCAGACAGGGGCTTTGCCAGCAAGAATAAAGCCTTTCTGGAGTGAAGTAGGGAACCCAAAATTTCCCTCTGTGCCATGGAGCCTGCTAAAGAAAGCTAATGGAGGTCCAGACACTACAGAGGTTTTCAATGTGCTCTGCACAAAGTCCTCGTAAATCCAGACAACTCTTAAGACGTGCAGTGGAAGTTGGGATGCAGCCCCAGCGGCAAAAGGAGATGGTACTGCAAAGGGACTGGTTCCTACCTAGCACAGTGCTTGTGATACAATCCAGCACACACAGCAGGACTGTTGATCACACATGCTTGGAGTAAGTCAGACCTGGAATGTTTTTCCCAGACAAAGCTTTCATAAATAATAACACCAGTGATTGCTATCAGAAAAATCTTAGAGCTGAGGGCTTGAGTTTCCCAAATTAGGCTGCAGAGAGGTGGTTGAAAATTTACTTACTTCAGAAACACTGAACTTTCAGCTAATCACAGGCTCACACATGAAGGTCTGCTTCCAAGTGAAAAACAGTGTCTCATCTTACAGACTCAGCAAATGGAGAAGTACATACTGATTCATGGAAAACACATTCCCAACAGGAAACCAGAAAAGCAGAGCCCTCGAGTTCCACTTCCATAGGCCCTGAGGTGGTGCTTCAAGACTGAGATATTTAGGCTTTTCCATGCCTTAGTGTTTTACATTTCTGTGTTTCACACAGGCCACAATTTCATCTATATGGAAAGTATTGAATGGTTTTTCCCTTGTGCATGTTTGAAAGTGAAGGTGTGCACAGCATAAACAGTGTGTACTGACACATCAAACTTGTAAATGTTGCTGTGGATTTTACCCTTCCAAGTCACATCTTTCCTGACTGTCAGTGCAATCACAACCATTAATCAACTTCTGCAGGCTCCCAGCTGAACCCTCATTTCTGACTTTCCAGAGAGGTCCCTATTTATTTTTCAGGATTATTTGCAAACATTGCTGTCTGCTGCTTAAACACACAAGGTACGTCCAACTAAATATTTTCACTTGCTGGTTTGTGACCTAAACCAGAAATCTGAAGCTATTTCAAGCAACACTTTAATAGTTGTATGTATTCAGTGAGCTGAGCAATCTTCAGAAGAGCAACAGAAATGCAGAACTGGAAGAAACCAAGTCCAGCTTTAAAAATGGAAACAAAAACAAAGTCCCTGCTAGTATTGCTGCAGGCGATCCAAAAGGCATGTCTGAGCTGCTTCTAATCATATCAGCCCTACTTCCCAGCAGGAGGTAAGGGAGGAAGCGTGACACTAAACTGACAAACGTACCTTTTATTTCACATCAGCCAGACTACCATGCTGAGAGACGTGATTCATGCTTTTCCTGGGAAAACTCATTCTGGCCTATTGGGAGCATCACTTAAACAACCAATCAGCGTGATCCCAATTAGAGAGAAGTCGAAGCCCACAACAAGCCCCTCAACAAGGGCTGGATTCTGCACCACAGCCTGCAAACACACCTTCCTCTACCATTTACTGTCCCTCCTGGCAATGTACCCCTCCCCAAAGCTGCCTGCCCGTGTGTGTGCCGCTTTGCCAAGCAATGTGTCCTGAGGCACAACACCAGGTGGGAAGGATGTGACCCCAGTGTTGCATGGAGCAAAAGGAGATTTGGAGAAGTGTCACAGACCTGTGCACGCCAGAGTCTGCTTACGGTAAGTGGTTACATGCAATCGTGAATACATCAAAAATAATTTTCATTTAAAACAGACAAATTTGCAGCAGCTCAGCAAGTGAGAGCATACACGAGCCAGATGGCCCATGTCCAGATTAAGAAAGACCACATGTTGCATGGAGATGTCTGCAGCTACCACGGCACCCTGCAGCTGGAAAGGACACTTTCCAGCAACAGCCACTTTGTGCAACTTTTAATCACTGCATACATTAACCACTTCACTTTTACAAGACAAAAGGGCACTTCGTAGAGACGGACTAAGTTGATCGCTTGATCATTTAATTTCCCTTGTTTAATTATTACAGTTTGAATCACAGAGGTATTGATTTCTCAGAAAGACCCTCCGGGCCTTTCACTGGGATCTACCTCAAAGTGAACTAACAAGTGTTGGGGAATGAAGCCTGCAATATAAATAATTTAAAGCAATGTATCATCCATGGACTACATAAAAGAAGAGTATAGGTAAAATATAAATATAAGCTATTGCAATATCAGTGAAGAGGACAAGCTGTCAATCTTTGATTTTCCTACAAGTAAATTTTAGGGGATTGCTTCAATGGCCCAATTCCAAACGTCAGAATCTCAATTTTTGTTAAAAAGAAAATTCTTAGGACTCTGGGAATGAAAAATTTAAAAAGATGCCATCAAAATTCAAACATAAGTACAAAAAAAAAACCAAACAAAAAACCAAAACATTAAAATAAAGACACCCAGAAACAGAGAAAATTATTCTGAAAAACGAAGATTGCTATGCCAAAGCTATGATTTTTCAGTCCATTTCTGAGCACATGAGAATGGCAGGGTGAGAAGATAATTATAAAGGAAACCCAGTACCTTCCAAGTTCATCACTTGCTCCAGAAGCCAAAGTCCAAACAAATTTAACAGAATGGATGAGAAGGGGCAAGATTTTGAGAACACAGCACTGAAATGGTAATAAATCCCTTCTTTGTCTTATTTTGTAAAGATTTTTAGTACTATTAAACATAACTTTTTTTCACCAAAGGACTCATTGACAGAATTATTGCATGCCATCCTAAATTACAGCCTGTCAACAGAAGCAAAAGCCTTACGACAGGAAAAGACGTTGTTGCAACCTATGGCAGTGGGAAGGGGCCTAGATGGTTTAATACATAGGTATTAAGGTGGAACATAGGTGGTGCCCTGCACCCTTCTAGTCAAAATCAATGGGCCTGAAGTTTAGCGATCTGCCCAGAAAGCAACATAAATGGCAACACTTACCAGCACTGTGGTTTCTAATGAATGCTGCTAACACCGTGGATGGCAGAGCTTTGCAGCCCTTGCAAGGGATACAATGGGAAAAGGATTGTGCAAGGCCATGGGACAAGCCCTAAACATTTTGCTCACAGATTCATGCCACTTTTGAAAAATACTACGTCTCAGCAGAGCCAGTTTGCTTTTAAGGTGCCAGTTCTCTTTAGGGAAAAGCAATATTTGAAAATGTCAAATGAATGACACATGAGAGTCTAGAAATAGGGAGAAATGTTTTTAAAAACCAAAAGTTTTGGGGTTTCCAGTCATTAGGTTTCTCTGTGCTCTCTCATGTCCACATTTTGAGGGAAAAACCTCAGGATTCCTCTGCTTAATGTGAAACCAGTGTATATTGGAGCATACTTCCCTCAGCAGAACTCCTTCTTTGCATAACTGTGTAACATTCCAGCCCTTTAGATCCGGAGACGCACAACTGAGGAGCAAGCAGTACTATTTATGCATGGTCATAGACCCATTTCATGGAAATAAGGGATTTTATGGTTTCCTAGGTTGCCACACATTTGTGGGGAAAAATCACTTTCGCCTTGATCTGATCTAACTCTCAGGTGACTTCAAGCAGGAACTAAAAGACCCCTAAATGTTTTGTGGATTAGTGTTTTCCCACCTCTGTAAAACATGTTCCTGTCAGTTTGGCAGGGTGGGAGGCTCAAATACAAGTGGAACAGGGAACTGTGTCGATGCCTTAGAGCAAATCAGTCCATCTTATATCTGTCACTACACAGCCCTGATAACCCAGGCCAGCCCAAAATTTTAACTCATGTCACAGGCAAAAGCAGTCACCTTGAGTTTGGTGTTGCCTGCTTCATCTGCACATGGGACAACCACAGCTCTAAGAAGCCACAATAGGCCAGCAATTAATCCTTCTTTTTCAGCTCTGAGCTAGGTATGCAAGGCAAGCAGGTGGCTGGAGAAGACAGAGTGTCCATGATAAAATAGCTTAGGACCTGTTCTCTAAAGGGAATCATCAGAGCAAGTAGATAGTAGGAGAGCTGTTATGGAGTTATGCCTCCTACAAACTTAAAAATTTTAATATATACTTTTTTTACTGTAATCCCTGTTGAAAAAGATGCATTCAGAGTATCTGGAATAATTGTATTATTCCATTATACGCATTTCTTATAAGTAGCAATTGCTGTTGCAGAGGTCAAAAAATCAGGGGAAGGGGGCTGGTTATTATTGACACAGTGTATTTTAAAGTGATGTAATTTTCCATAGACATTTGATTAAAGAGTAAGTGCAAAATATTCGCAACATACCTGTCCACGAGCTGGCACCTTTCAGCTCTCTTGATTCAGGCAGCAAGATGTGAACATCCAATTCAAAGGGTTCTTGCACTTGTCTTCTAGTACTTTTTCCCAGGTGTCTAAGCATCTTCCTTCATTACAGGTGGGAAATGATTGCATCCGTGATAATTAGGATCAACTTATTATTATTATTATTATTACTTTCAATTGCTATAATCAACACAAATCGGAAGCTTTCCTTCCTGGTGCTCCGCCACAGTTTTCCTAAGGAAACACAGAGCACAATAGCACCTCGTGCAGTAACACAACAACACATGCAATCTGCTAAGGCCCCTGGCACAACACCTTACTGCTGCCCCACGCACAGACTTGTAACAGGCAGCACTAAAGACAAGCAGTGCTTAAAACATTGTTATTTTAGGTCTCTCCACATCCAACAATATCAAGTTATCCATATATAATCAATGTAAAGACTTGGAGATACACAAAGAGCTATGCATTTGGTTTCATCTTGGTGATATGAAAAGGAAGCTTGTGGCATATAGGAAATGATCAAGGAAATTACATTCAGGAAGAATAAAATTTGTTTGATGCAAAGATTTAGTTGTATCTGGAGCATGAAGAATAAACTGAAAAAGGAGATTAGGAGAACACATGACAGGTACATGTGTATACACAGATGTGGAGGGTTGAATATGTTTATGTTTGCATTTATTTGAAATGGTTGTCTTCAACGGAAATAAAAGAATGCCATCAAGTCCATGAAACTGGAACTGATTTTGCAGAAATTAGATGAAAAGGATTAGAAAACATAAATAGGTACTTACTTTAGACTGCAAAAATCCAACAGAAAAGTAAGATTCTGTATAAGACTCAGAAGACTGCAAATGATAAACAGAAAGTTGGAACAATATAGATATGCATATTATCTACATTCTAATATATAATATTGTATTCTGTATCTGTATATTTATGGAGCTGAAATGGAGTCTAATGAGAGACAAACTTCATTAGGATATTCTAAGCTGGATCCTCAAAGATTCTTAAATGCCCTGTTTTTAGAAACTAAACAGTAAAGGTGACAAAAATATCTGAGGCCTGCAACATTCCTCTTGCATCCTTCCCCTTCAACTCCTGAAAACAAAAATTTTATTTTATGAGACTTCAGCCACAATAGTCATGAAATGACTAAGACTCTTCTCAAATATCTCTCTTCCCCCACACTTCTCCACTGAAAGCTGTCTACATCAAAAATAAAGACTCCCAGACAGAGTCATAAGGAAAGCCATGTAGATTTTTAAAATTTTATATTTTGGCACCTTACTGTCCCCATTCAAATTTCACTCATCCATCCATAATTTTAAGACTTGCCAACATAATGTGTCTCACATTTAGACCTTGACAGACTGAGGGACATGCCTGAAAGCAAAGCATCAGTGGTGCAGGTGGCCCTTTGTAGGCAGCAACGGCTGTGTCTTGACTGCTAATTTCAATTTTACAGCCTGCAACCGAATCCCAGAACAGTCTTGTTTTCTTTTCTCCTTAGTAAGGAGGAAAACCACACGTTACTGCTAGAAGCAAGCCAGGCAGTGCAGAGTGTGCAGCAGGTACCTAGTAGTGAGGCGACTGAGCTATCACATGGGAGACAACTTTTATGCTCTTTTGGAGGGGGTGAGGAATGTGCCAAGCCCTAAGGTACCATACAAAGGAAATGAAATCACTAAACATATTTTACAGCTCAGGGAAAAATGCTGCTTCATTTTTTCTCAGATGAGATGTTTAGCTCTGTTAGCTGGACATTATTAGATGTATTACCATGTCAAGTCCAAGACAGTGACCGGTTTAACTCTCAATACAGTCAAAACACTGTTTGGAAGGACAGAGAGGAATGTACACATTTGAAGCAGGCACGAATTTTTAAAAAATGCACTAACAACTCCAATACAGTTGAGTCAGTAAGGCACATTAGGAGAATGCAATTGTCTTAATAGTTTGGAGGGAGACACTAGATTTGAAAATACCATTCCAGTTTAGAAACCTACATATAGTTAAGCATGGGAAGGCTAATATACAGAGAAGAGAATAATGCCACAGCTCCTGCTTCTTACCTAAGAGCAAGCAAAAGTGTTTGGGGCCCACAAAGTGCAATTTGGACTTCCACGTGGTATTTTCAAAGGTTGCTTGGGCTCTAAATTTAATAGGTTTTAAATCCCCAAGTGCAGTGCATTTCCTTAGCTGTGCTAGGATCAGTTATGTTTTAAATGCTTCAAGTTCAGAGTCCAATATCCACAACTTTTCCTGAGCAGCCCCGTACACCACCATTTCTATGACTTTCACTGTAATCATTTGCAGAGTAATATCTAATACCCAAAAATGTACCCTGCTCACTACCACAGCTTGCCTCCTCATCCATCTGAAGGGCAAGGAAAGAAGAAAAAGAGAGTTTACTACAATCATGGAATCATTACAGGTATAAAATACCTCTAACATCACCGAGTCCAAACATTAAGTCAGTTCTGCCATGGTCACCACTAAATCACGGCTCTAAGTGCCAAATCTACATGACTTTAAAATACCTCCAGCGATGGTGATTCCACTGCTTCCTTGGGCAGCCTATTCCAATGCCTGACCACTCTTTCCTCGAAGAAATTTTTCCAAGAAATATCCAATCTAAACTTACCTGGTGGAACTTGAGGTAAGTTCCTCTCATCTTATCACTTGTTCCCTGGGAGAAGATGCTGACTCCCACCTGGCTACAGCCTCCTTTCAGATGGTTGTATAGAGTGATAAGGTTACCCCTGAGCCTCCTTTTCTCCAGGCTAAACAACTCCAGCTGCCTCAGCCACTCCTCACAAGACTTGTGCTACAGACCCATCACAAGCTCCACTGCCCTTCTCGGGACATGCTCCAGCACCTCAGTGTCCTTCTTGTAGTGAGGGGCCCAGAATTGAACACAGGATTTGAGGTGAGGCCTCAGCAGTGGCTGGGGACATTCACTGCCCTCGTCCTGTTGGTCACACTATCTTTGATACAAGCCAGGATGCCAGGGACCATGGATTCATCCCCACATGGGCACACACTGGCTCATGTTTAGACACTGTCGACCACCACCTCCAAGTACTTTTCTGCCAGGCAGCTTTCCAGCCACTCTTCCCTCAGCCTGTAGCAATCTCTGAGTTTGTTGTGACCTGAGTGCAGGATGCATCACTTTGCCTTATTGAGCCTCATCCAACTGGCCTCGGCCCATGTATCCAGCCTGTTCAGATCCCTCTTCAGAGCCTTCCTACACTCCAGCTGATCAACACTCCCAACCAACCTGGTACTGTCTGCAAATTTGCTGAGGGTGCACTCAATCCCCTTATCCAGATCATTGATAAAGACACTAAACAGGGCTAACCCCAATATTGAGGCCTGAGGAAGCCCACGAGTGATTATCTGCCAGCTGGATGTAACTCCGTTCACCACCACTCTCTGGGCCTGGTCACACAGCCAGTTTTTTACCCAGTGAACAGTGCACCTGTCCAAGCCATGAGCAGCCAGTTTCTCCAGGAGAATGCTGTGGGAAACGATATCAAAGGTTTTACTGAAGTTCAGGTAGACAACATTCGTAGCTTTTCCCTCATCCACTAACTGGGTTACCTTGCTATAGAAGGAGATCTGGTTGGTCAAGCAGGACCTGCCTTTCCTAAACCCATACTGGCTGGGCCCAAGCCCCTGGTTGACCTGTACGTGCTGTATGATGGCACTCAAGATGATCTCCTCCACAATACCAATATATAATGTAAGCTCTTGAGTAAAGTTAAGTACAGTGTCCCATAATACACTTTTAATATCCCTTGTAGTATCAGCAAGTGCTGTGTCAAATCCCTGTATTGCCATAGTAACACTGGGTTACACTAACGGACAAGGCTGTATAAAAAAACAATTAAACAACAAGCTGTAGCTGAAGATTAGAATGTGGAGGGTCTGATTTAATGCTTAAGGGAGCAAAAGAAGGAGCTGCTGTACTGCTGGGCAAGCAGAAGCAAAGTAAACCAAAAGAATCCAGCACTGACCAGGCAGCATGAAGGACAGTCTCAATCCCACTTCCCCAGTGGATCTGCAAGCCCCTTCTGCCTTAAGAACCAAAAATCAGCACCAAAAGTCTCCACTGGTTTACAGCCCAGTGATACAAAACCCATAGCAGCTCATGTGCTAATGCAGAGCACCACCATGTTCTGCACTTACTGGGCTAACATTTACTTGTGCATAAACAGATGCCAGGTCTGATATGCTCATGGTGTGGCATTTAATTCAAGAAGCAACGGGAATGACCCTGCTTTTACGAACGGCTGTAAAATCATGCTGTTGCGGGACTCAGGTGCTTTGCATTCTCCAAAGTGTTTTCCAAAAGGCTCAGAGAGCAGATGTTGGGCTGCTAACCAATCCGAAAAGCACACAATGCCGAGAGCGGGGAGGGGGCAGGCAAGACTGATGAAACCCTATGAATGTGCTTGATGGTTTCCACAACCAGGGCATCTTTCTGAGTGACAGATGATTCATCTTTTACCAGCTCCTATTGCTTAAAGATCAGTCTCTTGGTTGTTTTCAGTGAAACTTACATAAACCAAAGTATTTTCAAACAGGAAACCAGATGTGATGGGGCTTGCCCCAGCCTGTGACAGGGACACATGGGTTAATTATGATTGATGGCATATCACTCTTCATAAAGCACTCACTTGCCACATCAGGGGTTTTTATTATCATTTATGGAGGGATGCTGGAGATGCCAGCAACCAAGGTCTAGGGTCAAGGAGAAAGGGATGGCAGTATGAAATAGCCAATTAAGTTTCCCCTGCTTGCCAGAAGGAGGAAATAGAAATTCACATTAAGCAAAAGCCACAGAGTGATTTTTTTCTTGTGTTTTCATGCTGTCTGTGGTCCCACAGTGCCAGTGCTGCTCAAACTGAGGAAGACCAGGATGAGGAGGTGGCTGCCAGGTTAAGCTGTGGCTCAACATGGATGAGGTTGGGAGGGGGACAGAGAGCCACGTGCCTGTTGGGGCTGCTGAGGGACACATGAGCACAGCCTCAGCTGTAAAACCAGCACCATTTCAGACATGACTTTGCCACACAATTAACATTGCTTCTCTAGGGGCTGCATGCTATTGAACATCTGCTTCCTAATGCATCTTTGTAAGGGAAAATTCTAGGAACTTCAAGTATATGGAAATTAGTGTGGAAACACACTTGGGCCCTTGAGATTTTTCTCACTTCTATCCAGTAATGGATATATGTGGCATGTGCACACAAATACACACCTGTGGAGAAACACAGATGCCCTGTGTTCAAGTGTTGTCTGCTTTAAGGTGGAAGAAAGGCCTGGATTCAGTATTTCACAAAACAAACCAAAAAAAGATGCAAGCCTCTCATGCTTAAAACATGCTCACCGCCACGTGGTGTGCTTTATCTGTCTTCTTTTGCATACTAGTCCCTACTCCAGCAGCTTTCACACAAGACACATCTAAGACACGGATGTGAGCTAGTGCTGCTGTGCTGGAACCTGGTAAAAATATGAGTGCAAAGTGAGCTGGAGAGCCAGGAAGGAAGGACGAGGTGCTGTACTCTGCTTTAACTATTCATGCTCATGTAACATTTCTGAATTGGCTACGGCTTCGCTTATGACAGCTGCAGCCGTCGTCTTCTGTGAGTTACAAATATGGATCAATGGTAAATGAACTATTGTCCTTCACTTTATCTGTTTTATGAGTTAGACCAACTTATTGTATTTTAATGAAAAATCAAGATAATAAAGCTCATAAATTAATAAAGGCAATAGGATCTGCAGATCCTGGTATTGAACGAGCTGGGTAATTTCATGTGTGGGGTTATTTATCCTCCTGTTCAAGTAATTTATTTTTTTTTCTTTCTCCTATTTAAACTAATCAGAGCCATTTCAGGAAAGGAACAAGGTAAAAAAATAGAAGCCCTAAACTGGCTTGCTGTCTGGGGCTCTCAGCTCAGTGCCAGGACAGTAGCAGCTGCCAGACAGTCCAGAAAGCTTTAGCACACTATTTTGAAGTTTTTTGCCTGCCATTAAAGATGACCAGAGTACAGGTGGAGAACACTTTTCAGTGTCTTTGCAGCCAGACAGACATTGGCCCTGCAAGACATGGTGGTGAAGCTTCTAGCAGCTTCTCACAGAAGCCACCTCTGCAGCCCCCCCACTACCAAAAAAACAGGTCTAGCAAAACCACGACACCTACGTATCCTCAACTTGAACTAACCAGCACATCATACCAAATTCCACGTCCAGCAGTACATGTGTGCAGAGAAGCTAAGGAGGCCGATTTGGGAGTGTTAGATTGGAATGGCACGTGCATTTGCACATGCACAGGGTCCTCAGAGGAGGTAGATCCTCAGAGTGTTCATCCAGGTGAGAGGGGGGTTCTGAAGAGTGCCTGATGCCTCTGCTGCAGGGAGACAGGCTGGTGCTGGATAGGTCCTGGGAGAGCAGAGGAGACAGGGGGATTGCAAAAAGTGCCCTTCTGTCTTCCCAGCTAAACCCATGCATTGCAGCACTCAAAAAAGCGTGCAAGTGGAGATGCAGGTGCCAACATGTGGCATCTCCTCACCTACCCTGGGAGTGCAAGAGCACCTTCATTTGGATATTTATTTAGCAATTCAGATGTTGGCTTGGCCTCCTGAAACTCAACAAATAAAGAATAAAGCTCATGTCAGAATCTTAGAATCATAGAATTGCTGAGGTTGGAAAAGGCCTCTAAGATCACAGAGTCCAACTGTTGCCAATCAGTGAGTGTCCAGCCAAGTCCAACCTGTCTCAAAGTGTGGCTTGTCCACATGTTTCTCCAACTAACTTTACAAGAATTTTTATCCCAAGCTTGCAGTCCTGACATTTCTCCACAGAGAAACAATCAGTTCTGAAACAAGGGATCATTTTTAGCAGATCATCTATGTGTGTATGTGTAAAAATAAGCAACTTCCACATTAGTTGCAGAGAAGTGAACAAATGAATTACCCACTGTTTTCAGCCAGTCATGAATAATTCAAATTCCCCTGTGTCGGTGGATCTAATTAGTAATCATCCAAACTATTCTTAAATTATCTAGTTTTGAGTTACTTGCATAGCAATGACATTCATTTCCGATAGTATTATTAATCCATTTGCCAGTGTGAGATTGCCAGGGCAGAGGCAGTGGGAAGCCATACCATCAGTTAATGTTATTAATGTTTCTTTAACAATTAACCTATCCAGTGTTCAGGGACAAACAGCATATGTCATGTAGAGATATTTTTAAAGCTCTGTGGATATGTGCCATACGTCCTGCTGATCCGGCCACCTTGAAACACAAGGAGCTGTCATTAGCGAAGGCTAGACCCTGAATGTGCAAATTGCATAAGAGCCAAGAGAAAATATGAAATAATAGAGCTACCAAGATATCTTAGAATTAGCTGAGGTATGAATCACTCCAAAAAGTGACTTTGGAAATGCTCAGCTCATCGGAGTGCTTCTCACTGTTTCCCACTTAAGTAAAAAAGATCTGTAATTTGTTTTCTGTGTTGCTAATGTAAAGGTTCCCAAATGCAGCCCATCTCCAAAGCTCACTCAAGAGGTCCTTTCACACTTTGCTTGTCTTGTGACTCTGTAATCAGTTCTTTTGAAAAGGAAAATGGCAGTTTAGTGTACCTCAAAAGATGGCACAGCTGAGAGTGGTCAGGAAGCTGTATATTTTGATTTAGTATAATTCAGTATATAATCAGTGTATCATGAGCTTTCGCTGTCCATCAGGTATTCACAGTAAAACACCTGCTCCAGGATTGATCTGTAACTGTGCAAGGTCAGGGTGAGACCTTTGTTTAAGGCAAATAATCCCACAGCTATTGCTGTGGGAGTTTCTTATTTAGAAACACCTGGCAATGGTGCTTGTCACAGATGGGATACTGGGTTAGACCAAGCTTTGATCACATGAAAACATGTTTCCAAACTTGATTATTTAAGGGGCCCTTTAAAGTTGCTGATCCAACATTCCCTTCTAATATATCCTACCAGACAGGCAGTGCCAGCTTGCAAAAAGGTAACAGTTTGTCTCACAGATAAGCCCTGGTTCTCAGTCAAACAGGGTAAGGGTCCCTGGGTAGCTCACTGTCTCAGCCCAATTCCCTGGACAAACCAGTTAAATAGCAGGAGAGTTGAGCTCGGGGCAGCTTCCAGCCCTAACTCTGCCCAGGGTGCAGCACGGCCACCTACGGAAGCCACTCTGACACGCTGACTGCCGTGGCTAATACAAGCAACTCACTCCCACACCTTGCAGTGTTATCTACAGAATGTTAAAAGGGTTTCGTTCATTTTGAAACAAAATCTTGCTTTCTCAGTCACTTTGGGGGTTCACTGGAAACTTATATTTGCAAGCATACTACACAAAATACTTTTAAAATCAGTAAAACCTAATATTCAAAAGACAAAGGAGAACTCAACTTCTACTAGCCCAGGAAAAACAAAGAGACCTGTCATTATTTAGAATTGTCTTCTAATTAGGAATATGTTGTGCTAGAGCAGGCCATGTGGAAAAGTAGTGGATGATAAAATAGCATGGGAGAGAGCACAACACATTTTTTATTAAATAAAAAAGTAAATACATTGGTGCCACCAAAGGAAAAGAATAAAGTTGTAAACATATTTCCCAGACTTCAGCTAACAGCAGGAGTTTACAGTTTTTCTGCAGTGGCCAAGTATAATAAAATTGATCTGTTGACTATACAGATCCATAAAATAGTTTACACAGAGTTATAGTTATTGCCAGTTGGACCAGAAAAAAAATTCTTCTGAAGGGAAGTGGCCCTGTTAAGCATCCCTTTTCCATTACACATCACGGCAACTGCAGGGTAAATGAGGTCCAGGTTTCCTCAGAATTCAGCACTTTGGGACATTCTGCATTTAAAGAGCGCTCAAGGACCAAGTATAGGAAGATGGTTGAGCTGAAAAGGACTGAAAAATCCTTGGACATTCTTCTCCTCAAGGTAAAGTGCAAGTTGTAGACTTTCCACGGGCATGGCACTTGCCCTGGCAGAGGAAACTGGTTTGCAGAGCACTTTGAAGATAAGTATAATTATTTTTTTTTGGCAGGAGAGGCAATGGGAGATGCTCTGTCCTAACCCCAGGAAGACAAAAGGGCAGGGAACTGCAGATGGGAACAGCTTAACCCACCATTAGCAGTGGTGTCCAAAACTAGCAGTGGTGTTTAGACTCCAAGTCTCTGTCCTCAGCCTGAAACAAACATTCTCCTCAGTACTGTGTCCCCTAGACAAACCCCAGCAGAACAGGCTTTCAACATTGTTACTCCTTGTCATCAATTCAGGTCTACAGTTTGGGACAACTTAATTAAATCCTAAAGAGAAATCTCTAAAGCCTGTCACTTACAAACTCATTAGCATTCAAACTTTGGTGAAATATGGTTCATAATCTTGATCCAGGAATCAGGTCACTGCAGATGGACACCCAAGTGAGTGGGGAATCAATGAGCTTTTCGTATAAAATCTGGGTAAAAGGGATGTTGGACACAGAAAAGAAGGGCTACCTTCTCTCAGGAGTACAAATCCATCCCTATCATGGATGCTATCTCCATTGCACATGCAAAGTTGAAAGACCAGCAGAAAGCAAATGCAGAAGAAACTAAACCCAAAGCTCCAAAATGCCTGGCTAATGCCCTAACCACTGGAGTAGCCAATACATTACTGCACGCCTCTTTCCCCCAGCATTAGTCTCAGTGTGACTAAAGCAAATCAGTATATAAAATATGCAAAAACATCATTCATTATTTCACAACGCAATGTACACAAAATCCTCCCCAACGCACCAGCATTTAGTTTGAAATATGCCAAGGTTAATAGCTATAATGTAAAATCGTTATCTGCAGCAGAGTATTAATTAGAGCCCTCATGCACAATGCATTAACAATTTGCATGCAAAGAGCACTGCAGTGGTTCTCCACAGGAGGCTGAGAGCACGTCATAGCCCTTGGAGAGCTGGAAGACTTCAGGGAAAGCCTCACAATGAGCTATCTTGAAGCCCAAAGCAGGGCTCTAGGCCAGTGCCAGACGCTTCTCTCCTGCCCTGTGCAGTTTTCTGGTCCTCACGGCGTTTCTGGGCAGACAAAATTCAGTCATTTGCACTCCTCTGGGTGCACAGAAGCCCTGCAGGCACTGGGGATGTACCTCAGCATCAGCTACCACAGGCAGCTTTCCTCCAAATTGTGCCCAGCACCTTTCAAAGCCCCCTGACACTAAACTGTTTGGGCTTATAAGTGCTGTGTATTTTTGGAAGAGTGTTATTTTGACAAAGAAAAGGTCGGGTTTGTTTAATGCTACCATTAATAGAGCCAGCCAGCCCTCAAGCCCCTCAAGTCAGTAATTCAGCAGAAGCCCCTTCCACAAGTCTGAAAGAAAGACAGAACCCAACATTTCTGACATTTTTTGACTTTGGAGGGCCTCACTCTCCCATGCACAACACTTGCACACTCACCTTGCAGGGGAGCTCTAGGACAAACCATCGAAACTCTCACCAGGACATGAAACTTGCTCAGCTCAGGACAGGAGCACACTCCTGCTTGTCAATATTCAGAGAGCACATGGGTCTCCATGCTTCTCTTTCCTATACTGATTAACCATAGTATCGGATCTTCTTTTCTCATCTCTATCTTTTCCATTCTTTTTCTGTAGAGGTTACTGGTTTGGTTTTTGGAGGCTGTTTTCCTTCAAAAGTCAGCATAATGAAAAATATTTTTCCAAACAGCTGTTTTCCACATCCAAAATAGCAAATATTGTTCTAAGCAACCACAACACACAATTAGATGTATCAAGCAGTGTGCATAGATTTTCACAAAGTCTTGCTGAGATCACAAAACCACAAGTAAAGATGTTAAATGGGACTTTGCAAACCACCACACACACCCTTTCCCTACAAAGCAAGATGATCTGGATTCAAATGGCTGATACAGACCATCATGTAGAAGAATACACACACCCCTACATAAGTCTTTTTACCTCATGGACTTTCCATCAGACTGGCAAAGAAACCTGGAAATGGTGCTTCTTCAGAAGNGCACACCCCTACATAAGTCTTTTGGACTGATGGACTTTCCATCAGACTGGAAATGGTGCTTCTTCAGAAGGAAAAAAACCCTTCTTTATTTTTTATCCTGAAGAAGAAATCAAGATGCCTTGTCTCAGACAGCCTTCATCTGAAATGAATGGCAGTGGGCTGAGACTCCAGCCTAGGAGGACATGGGAGAAAGCAGGAAAAATAAATCTCTGCATGTAGATGCCTGCCTAGCTCATCACCTGCTAAGTGATGCCTCTTAGGGAACCACTTTGGCTTTTTAAGGATTTGTTTTATTTTTCTTTTAGTAAGAAACATGCACATGTTTTGTGTTTCAAATTACTCCCATTCACTTTTCTTTCTATTTTTTTCTCTTGTTTCCAGCTTATTTAGGACAGGAAAAGCATTTGACATGCAGCAAAGCCATCACTCAGTGGCCTCATATCCTTGAATCCCTTGAAAATTAAAGTGGTGACTCAATGAAAAAATCCACTCAGTGATAAAACCCTGTCCCTTTCCTTACTGTACCCATTTTTGCCCTCTTGGCCCCTTATATTAGTCAGCATTCTCAGACTTCAAAGTGGTATCTTTGATCCTCTCAACCTTTTCCTGCCATATACTTCCGTCACCATTCAAAAATGAGGCACAAGATGAAAGGCGTGGAGATGAAAGAGCAGGAGAGAGAGAGAGCTGGGTCCCTCAGCAGAGGTGGGATGCAGCGAAAAAGCCACACCACAGCCATGGGTAGAGGCACAAACAGAAAACACAACTCGCTCCCAGTAAGAAGCAACTTTGCTGCAAGCAGTTTTTAAACATGTAGGGAAGGGATGCAAGGAACAAAGCTCTGCCACCTAAGGCTCTGACCACCAGGGTCAGAGCAGGGAAACAGCAGGGAGCAAATGTGCAGGAGGAACAAAGGGCCACAACACCCTTGCAGCCACAAAGCCAGATCCTAAAAATTGCATATCCCTGGGCCCTGATGAAGTCCACAAGCATCACACAATTCCCATGAAACAAAGGCTTTTGCAAGCACTCACACCACTTCAAGTGCTTCTGAAAGAAAGTTCCTTCCAAAATTCCCAAAACAGTAACGGAAAAGTTCAAAAATGCAATCAGAGGTCCCTGGAGCACATAATACTTTTTTAGACAAAAGCTGTCAGTAACAGGAGCCTCAAATGAAGTTCCACATCTAAATAACAGGCCTGCCTTTCAACAGCACTAGTCACTGCTGGGAGCTCTGCATAATTTTGTAAAATCAGGCATCATGATGAATTGCCTGAATATACTCAATTTTATAGTAGAATCTATTCACTATGCCAAATTCTGCTCTCATTTCTACCAGGGGTTACTTGAAATAATGAAGTCACCTCTTTTATCTGGGTAAGTTCAGGGTTGTCTGGCAGGTCTTTTTGAATAACAGATATTCAAGTATTTTTCAGCATCTCTTTTTTCAGAAACAGGATTTTTCTTTAGCATTTAAATATCCAAAATATAGATTTTTTTTTTAAATGACCTGAAATTTTCTTGTAAATCATGTTTGTAGTGTCAGGCATTTGTCTGCACAAAACTATTTTGATAATTCCTTTTGGTGACAGAAGTATTTTGATAATAAAAATATTTTGAGATAATCATTTGAATGATGCTATCAAAAAAAAAAAAAGGCTTATTCAAAATCCTACAATTTCCTGACAAATTTGAGCAACAAACTACTTAAATATTTTAAATGTTGCTTCTTGCTTTAAAATACTTCCGCTCTCCATTCTGTGCTTAGATGTCTTATTACATCCCTGACCTAAAATCGCAAAAAAGATGAAACTTCAGATTTCCCCTGCTTCAAAAGAAAAAAGCAGTGAGAGCAGAGCAACCCTGGCAAGTCCTGAAGGACAGAACAATTGGATTCAATATTGTGACCCCAACGCCTATTTGATTCTTTGAATATCTGTGACCCCAAAACCCACTGCAAAGGCATTCCAGATTTACATACCTATTTTCCAGGGGGGTTTTGAGAGGTTTGGGTTTTTTTTAATTTTTACCTGTGGATTCTTACATTAAACATATGAAAAATACCCCAGCACATTCAGACAGCACCTGTGAAGCTAAAGCACAGAAGCCTTTCTGGAAGGAGTTGATCCATTAGAGCAACCCTCTAAACTCTGTCCAAGCTTTACAAAACTACATGGGTCAGTGATAATTATCATCAAGGTAAATTATATTCCCTGTCATGTCATATCACAATTAACCAAGCAGCCATAATCATCATCTGTCTTGCTAAGCCCCTGAGTAGGCAGTTTGCTATCTGCTGTTCAGAGATAAGATAGATGCCCACATGGCTGTGAGACACGTGCTATTTCCTAGCTACACACAATCCATTTCAAAGGCAATAAATGCCCAGCAGTGTGCTATTCTGCTCTCTGCCATAACCTTTCTCTTTCTGCAACCTGACTATCACAGGGACTCTGCCTTTCTCCCAGCAGCCATCTTGTCCATCATTTCTCCAAGTGTGGGCATGCAGTAGTAGGTACAGAGTGCCTGTCTGCACCTGGAGAAATCAAGCACCAGCATGTAACTGTATCCCTCACAGGGTGCTCGTTGGGATTAATCAGCAGAGGCAAGAGATGACGAAGCAGAAGAGTCTCTGGTGCATAAAAAGCAACCTTAGCCCCTAGCACAAGAGAATGCCTCCCGCCTTCAGTGCACCTACCAATACCCCCATGAGTCCTAAGTCTCTAAACACATCAGATTTTCTTCAGTGTATTCTTGTAACCTCTTGTAACCTTTCTCTACCTTGGCTGTCACCTGGCTTGTGAAAATCAGAACTACTGAAATCAAAACGTTTACTACCAGCCTATAGCACAACTCTCACCAACAATCAGTGAGCCCACAGTCACCCTTCCACTGCTCATCAACAGCCTCAATGAGAGCAAAAATAAAATCTCACAGATGATAAACTTTTATAAATACTTTTGACCATTACTCACTGGCCTCATAAATCTCTCACATATTAGACAGTCAGACTAAGAAGACACAGAAATTTTACTCTTAGTGTCATTAATCTTTCTCATGTTCTTTCTATGGTTATAATAATAGAAATTTATTGTTGCTTTCGTTTCCTCCCATATTCTGTGTAATTAATCTCGATGTGTTGCCATGTACATTGAGAGACAGTACATTTTGTGCCTGCCCATTTGTATTTTTTCCAACAGCTAGTCCCATCTGAGTTAATATATTGTGTTATATTATATATAACCACTGACCATAACTCAGAACACAACACATTTTCATTTTGTTGCCCCATTATTTTTGCAGTAAGTCGATATGATATGAGGTGAAGCGTGCCTTGCTCAGCACTTATTGATCTGTCTGTTTGCTCATTGCTTACATCAAAACACCACTTGTCAGCTCTGGCTCTGTTATGATTATCTTATCATGAGGGAAACGACAGCCTCAAAGACTAAATGCTAGTCAACATCCAAGGTCAGGTGGCACCAAAAATCAGCCCAAATGCTTTTAAGCAAGGCAAAGATGAGCATCTAATGCTTCAGGACCAAGTCTCCTTTTTATGCAGGGCACCTTTACACTGTAATCAGGAAAAGCAACTATTGTAGATAGAGGAATGCTTCCAGCTCTTGCAGCACTGAGACTCAGTGTACAGATGGTGGTAAAGTCACAGTACTCAGAAATGAGAGCGATCCTATGGACCACAAATGACAGAAAAGCTGTCTTAATTTTTTGGTAGAAAAAAGAATTTGGAGTATACCCAAAGCTTGTCCATCTTCCTATAAGGAATGCTGACCTCATGGGAGATTCCAGTGGAGCAGAAATGTTGTGCATTGGTTTGGGTTTTTTATCTCCTTAAGAAGTGCTTTGTACACTAGAAAAGCACAATTCTGCTCGCTGTTGGAAGACACTTAGCCTGTTGTGTGTCCATGCAGCATATTAATATCACTTGGACCAGGACCAAATGTCCAACTTGTCACCTCTCTGCATATTCAATGCACCAAGATAGCTCATGGAGCTCATCCATCTTGCCCTGGCCTCATGTGATGACATATATGAGCAAAAAAATCACTGCCCCCTCTTTCCTCCATGTTTCTTTTTCCCCTCCAGACTTCTGCTCTTAAGTTGTTAAAAATATTTGAAATACACACTTGGAAAGGCAGCTCTGCTCTTTCATAATGTGCAGCAGGGCAGTGCCTGAATAAATGAATATGATTAGTGAACCCTTGCTTAAAGGATCGATCACTTTGTAAAGAAGAGCTGTGGAGAGAGATGCCAACAGCCAATGTGCTGCTGCATTTTGGAGTTTGTCAGGAGGGGGGAAAGTAGGGCTGTGAGTGACAGCAGAGCTTCTTCAGGATTTGGGCCGTGCTGTTTTAAAATTCTAGACAGGAAAGATCAAAACTTACGGCTGGATTACTGATTGACTGAAATAATGTACCTGCCTACCTGGAAAATGGCGAAGGCCCAGAAGCAACCTTCACTGAACAGGTGTCCTACTACGTGAGGGTCACAGTTTTCCTGTTCTTGGGCATGTGCATAGGGGTGAGCCTACAGTGCTCTGGACAAACTTTGTCTCTTCAGAGGAACAGCAGAGAGAGGAATTTATAAGGTGGTTCAGAGCAAAGAGAACCCCAGGCACCCCCCAACACAGAGGCACTCCGGGGTGCTGTGCAGTGGCAGTGTGCAGTACAGCTGAAAACCCCTCCACAGAATGTGGACATTACCCACTACCAAATTATCATGTGTTTCAATCCCATGTTTTGGAGGCACTAGGGGCAAGATCAAGTGATGATGCCAACCACCTTAAGCACCCAAGAACCACAACACAGGGGTCCTAAACCCTTGCACACTCTACCAAACACCCTCTCTTTTTTTTGCCATCTCTCCTCTGTGGAACAGTATGTAGAGGACTTTCTGGGATGACAGCCAGGCACTCAATGGCTTGGGGGACACAAGGAGAGCTCATTCACCATGTGAGGCTCCATGCACTGCGTCAGGGAGCTATGTGGAACACATAATTTCTTCTGCTTCTTTCAGCATAAGGCTGCAAAACAGTTTTAGACTAACTTGTTTACACCATAAAATGCCAGCACCCAGGAACTCAACAGTTCACATAAATACAGACCCAAGTTATTTCTTGTAACATGCTTATAAAGAGGAGCTGAAGAGCATTTCCCTGCAGAGTTTGCATTACCGGTGTGGGGTTTTTAATAATGTAATTTAACACTTTACAGCTAAATCTGATGAGGAAACAGCTGACTAGAGCTGACTTGTGTTCCCTGATTTACGACTGTTTGATTTCACTTTCATGTGCTGGATTTATAATTGCAACCTATCCTATCAGGTTGCAGCCTACATGCCACTCACTGCTGGTTACAGAGCAAGGAGGACTCTTACCTCTTCCCTTACCTGTTCTGCAGCCTCATCCTGCCCTTAGAGCAAAGCCCATTTGTGGCCTACAGAACGCTATGCTTTTCCCTTTGATCCATACAGTTTTCCTACCATGTCTCTCCCTTAAACTTACCAGCTTTTAGCTTCTGAGTTTCTCATTTTCAAGAGTCCTTGTTCTCTATCAGATGGTCTTTGACTTCAAGGCTCTCAAAAGCTGCCAGCAGCAATCCCCTACTGCAGTTTGCAGAAAGCATGGGCAGCATCCTTTAAACACGCTTCTCTTCTACACCAAAACAATGAGGGACTGCTGGCACTAAGCTACTTGCATCCCCTGGGATAACAGAAGGGAAAGGTGCTAATGATATGATGTCCATTTTGCAGCTGAAATGTACTTCCAGAGTGACATAATCTAATTGGTACCTTATTACTTTAACAGCAAAATCAGTGACAGGAACATGCACACTGAAGTGCTCAGTCATTTGGGGAGAGTTCATACGAGCTGTGGTAGCTGGCCTCACTGCTGTGAACTTTGAGAAAATTAGATAGATGTGAGCTAAGAAGGAGAAAATCCTGAACTAAGCTGAATTCTGTACAGAACACACAAAAGCCCCAAAAATTTTCTCTCTTATTCCTCATCTTTTGGGATGATTTGTTTTCAAAACCTGCAGCTCAGGATCACTGATCTAAACACTTAACATCTCGAAGTCCTGGGGAGATGGTATATGGTGTGGGGAGTCTCCACTAAAACTGAACTTGCACGTAAATCAGTGCAAGGCACTGCCAGAGTGCACCAGCCACTGAGGGTCTGCTGATGTCCTTTGGGACTTCAGCCCTTGGCCTCATCTGTGCGATGGGAGCACCTCCAGCCTCCTGGCTCTGCTGACACTGAGATGGTCAGAAACCACAGCCCGGCTGACAGAGTGCAGCTGAGTCTTCATTTGAATACTCACAAGGGGAAATGAAGCTCTTCTATTCAGTTCATTCCTTCTATTATTCTTCTTTGCACATGCTGCGTTTGTTTTTGTCATTAGGTTTCCAGTGTCCCTAATAAGATATTAATGAGATGCTAATTCAACATGCAAATTACAGGAGACTGGCATGGCAAGATTGCTATATTTAGAGCCAGAGCAGGATTTTAATGGCTGTCTTCACCCATCTTGTGCCTTTTGTCAATTGCATTCTTACTCCAGTGAGCAGCCTCGCATCCCTGAAGTGTCTAGGTGACCTTGAAGGTTAGGAAAAGAGACAAAAAATCTGGACTATATTATCATAGCGGTAATGAAAAAACCTCACTATGTTCCAAAGACACTGTCAAAAGGAAGCTCTCTTCTTTGAAAAGAAAAATTAAAGGAATGATGACCTTGGAGCATTGCCCATTCAGGAGCAATAGCAAGGGAAAGGGAAAAATGAGATGTTGGTTGCCACATTGCAGAGTTCAGGAGTGATGCCAGGATCCAGGTGTGACTCCATCACACAGCCTGGTCTGGAGGAAGGAAGGGAGAGGGGAAGGTTACACATATATCCTGTGGTCCAGCACAGGCAGCATCACCTGTTCCAAGGCCTGAGGCACAGACAGGGGCTCTGCTCCTCCACCCATAGTCACAGTGGGGCTGTGAGGTGTCTGCCTTGAGCTCACTGCAAGCACACCAGTAGTTTGCACGTCTAAAACAAATGCTGCTGCAAGTGTTCCCCTAAGAAAGTAAGCAAACTGAGTGCTCAGGTATTGAGGGATACTAGTTTCTCAGGAAGACACCATCCATTCCCACCACTTTTACATTCCCATGACATGCATCTCTCCCAGACAGAAAGAGCACATTCTATCATCAAACGTGAGGGCCATCTCTACAAGTCACACCAGAAATCGAGGCTTCTATTTTGTCACTTGAAAATTGAGAATAAGAATAAAGCCTTCTATTTACAAATGTTGTAGCACCACAGACTAGAAAAAGAGATTTTTAACCACAGTGCCTTTAAAGGTTCTTAAGCCTAAGAGAAGACAGATGTACTAAAAGCAACATGTCTTTTCTTGCCAGAAGCTGTTATCAAGCACTCCACTTCAGAGGTTATCATGACAAGTTTGCATCATCAGAAGCTTGATAACCAGTTTAGGATCAGTTTTCAGAGTGCTGGGACACCCTGCACTGAAGCAACAGAATTCTGCTTCTGATCGCACCAGGGACCAAGTCCTTCAAACTACCAACTTTTGAATACTTTTAAGAAGAAATTTATTTTTTACTTATTATTCTTATTACTGAAAGGTGCCAGCAGCAAGCTCACTATCTCATTTGCTGTCACCATGTTATCATGTGCACATCAGATGCCCCCAACTTCATTACAAGTGCACACACAATCCCTGCCAACAGTCAGTCCCACTCACAGTGAGGATTGTGTTTCTCAAAGGCCTAAAACATCTTTTTCCATTCTGTAAGGAGACATGTAAAGGGAGAACCCAAAGGGACGGGTTTACAAAGTTACCAAGTCCCCTAAACTGGACTCTCAGGTTGTGGAAACCAGTCACAACTCCTGGACCATATGTGTGCTTGGGCAGGCACTGCCTCATTCAGTGTTTGCAGACTGCCTCATGAACAAGGCTTCGGGCTCACAAACAGCATTTTTAGTATTACTCTATTTTTAGATATTATCCTGAATTTCTGGCTGGACCTTTACTTGCAGACAGATGCCCCCATGGCTCTGATGCTTCTGGCAGGTTTTGATCATTTGCATCAGTTGAGAAACTGGCTCCTATTTTATGGATTTTTTTCCTTCTGAATCACAGTCTCCAGACTAAAATGGTACCAAAATCTCTGCAGACTTCTCCCTCCCCCAGTGGTTTCAGCTGTTTTTATTGCTCTGAGGCACCAGACAGTTTTGTTAATAACAGTAAATCCTTTTAGCCTGTGGTTAGTGCAGGTTGTGCTGTGATTGACAAGGTAATAAAAGTGTTAATGAGAGAAACTGGCACAGCCAGAGATCAATAGTTGCCAATAAGAAAAACAATTCTGATACTTAATTTTGTAGAATTCCCCCAAAGCAGTTGAAAATACATCACAATCGGTCTATTTTATTGTTTAATAGATGTTCTCTCCCTGGTGGTCTCAGATAGAGATCAAATTAACTGGAGATTGGGTGAAATGGCAAAGAAGGGAGGAGGATCCTTGTTCCTCCCAAGTTTGCAGGACTGTTGGGACATGGAGCTCTAGGGCAAAACCATTTCTGAAATAAATGTGTTTGGGGCTACCTTTCCCATCCAGATGACTTCCCCAAATCTCTCCTTTGTGCACATTTTTCCTGCAGTACAAATACAGGGGGGGAAATAGCACGCAATGACAGCTGCAGTGCCAGTGGTCACTTCTATGTTATGGCCAGAAGAGAAACCATAATCAAAAACACTGATTCAACACTGCCACCCCAAAGGGCAAAGATACAGGGATGCTGAAGGAGCCAGGGAAAATGCCCTTTTAAAAAAAAACAGTTTTAAGATTAGTGCTAACCTGGGTTTCTGAGAGCTAATCAGAGTGGTAAAAGCAGATGAAGAGCATACAACTTGTAGCACGGATTAACGTCATCGGCTGCTAATAGGCTCCCATGCACAGCACACCCTGTGTGGCCCTAAACACCCTGTAACACCCTAAATCTCCTCTCACAAATCTGTCTGGTGCCAGATGCATATAAAAGCCTAATCCCATTTCAAGGGCAGCTGTTAAACATCGGCGAACATTTGCTGGCAGTAGGAAGCACTGCCAAACTGGAAATGCAGTGCGAGGAGGGAAACAATTTCAAGAGGGGCACAGAAAGGCTGTAAGTCAAATGGAAGAGAAACTGCTATGCATTTGTGAAAGTATGGAGAAGGGGACAAGTACCAGTCTTCAACAACACAAAAATGACTGTGAATACATTATCCAGAGGCTGGTTGGATTATGCATGGATGGTAAGACTCTTTGGACAGCTTAACGACGACAGCTTGTGCGGTCCCACTGGTTGTGCACAGGGAATACCAGCAAAGTCAAAGACAAAAGGAGGCCCCTTCATGTGGGCTGTGCTCACAGAGGATGCTGCTGTGAAACTCCTTCTCAAGCAAGACAAAGAAATCACCAGTTCCAGTTCTGACAGCCATAATTTTATATATATATATTATGATCTGACACAAAATTTCCATTTCTACCCCTGCATTATGAGGGTTCAAGGCATTTCACTGAACTGTGGAACACAGAGGGGCAGCAGAGGACACTGGTCCAGGGCTGAATTTCAGTTCCAAACCCAGCAGTCATCAAGATTAGTGGCAAAACTTCACCTACCTTGAGAAACAGCAGAGCCTGGACAAAGTTGTAGGTTTTTAGAAATCACTTGGCACATTTTTTTTTTATGTGTAGGAATCTAATGTAGACTCTTCTAGTATTACATCTCACAGGTGTCTGTGGGCTTTAGGGCAGGCACAGGGAGGCTGGCAAATGCAGATGCTCACATTACACTGGGAAAGCTCTGCACAGTGATAAACCCAGGCTAATTTTTCAGCTACACAAGTGTGCAGACAGCAGCATACCAGAGGACTGCTCTTTCCTGACAGCTTGGTGTGAGCTCAGAGGTGCTGTAATCTGCACTCTCAGCTGGTGGGAAAGAAGTTGTGCCTGAATTTTCCAGCATGGACCCTTGAGCTTATGACTAAAACCACATGGAGCCAATCTGCAGGTCCAGTTGGGCATGCAAGGTGTCCAAATGCAATCTCTGCCAAGGCAAGTATGGATTTCTGTGGAGCAAATACAACTACAGTAGAGCCAAAAAAGGTAGGTAGATCCAAATCTGTTCTTCCTTCCCCCTCCCATCCCATAGCATAATTAAACAAATATTTCTGCCTGTAAAGAGAAGAGAATAATTGGAATCAAAGAGCATGAAGGGAGAGATCAGCATGAAAGGATACCCAGATGACAACAAGGGGTTTGGCTTATCCCTTTGGCTTTATCCCCCTTTTCTCATCCTGTCTGTATTAATGTGGTGCTAAAACCTTATTGTCTGACTGCATTATTATTAATGGTAACTGGTACCCCAGAGGTCAGGGTGGCACTGCAGCTTGCCATTCACTTTAATTATCGATGCACATCACCAGCTCCAGAAATAAGAAGAGATAAGATGAGGATTATTGAATCCCATCTTATGCTGTGTATTATCGTACACTCTATATCCTGATCGGTTCCTATCAGCTTTTACCAGCTCACTGCAGGAAGGGAGGGGGAAGCAAGAAGGTTTTCCTTTTATATTTTAATTTTGTCCACATCTTTACAAGTTTGGCCAAAACAGTTTCTGACCATCACATTAATGGCTACATCTGCCCATTGACTTGGTTTGTGGCCACAATATTTAGATATTTAGCTCTTTAGATGTCCAAATATGAAAGTATTTAGCTCTTTAGAAACCCAGATATTCAGATGTGTCTGCAGGAGTTGTTGCTGTACTTTAGGACTGTTACTGAGACAGGTCATGTTACAAGTACATGGCTTAGTCTCATTTGGTAGGAGGAGATCAGACTAAAGAGAACTTAAAGATGTTGATAAAATTCACCATTCTCTGATAAAACACACCATTCGCTGTCATTTTCTCCAGATTCAGCATTGAACTAAGCAAGCTGAATCAAAACAGGAGAAGAGATGGGTTTTTCAGTCCACAAAAAAAAATTAATATCTCAAGTGCATAAAGTATTTTCTCAACAGAATCCTTCCAGCCTGAAGAGCCTTGTCTTACATGGCCTTTTCAAAGAAAGAGAACTGCTGGGTAGAAAAAAATGAACAGATTCACTGCATCTGTGGAGAGTCCCCTCCACATATTGGGCATTCCGCTAAAATAATATTAATGTATAATTTATGGAAATGTATGCAAAAGCCAAACAAGAGAAGCCATCCATATGCGCTAAGTACCCATGCTAGTTTTGAAAAGCAGCTGAGAAAAATGGTAGCCTTTTATCTATCCCGTCATTTACAAGTCATGTAACTCAGTTCTCGAGTTCCAACACATTGCACACTCCCAAACGTAACTCGGCGTGTTTGTTGGTGATGAAACAAGATTAGGAGAAAGGGGGGATTGAATAAAGTTTCCCGTGGGGAATGCTGCCCACAGCACTACATGGCTTTTCCCCATTTTCATTCAAGGCACACGTAACCTGGTTAGCATTTCTTTTAATACCTCCAATTCCGATCAAGAGGCAGGTAGGCCTGCCACATGAGCTGAAGAAAAGGTCTTTGACAGCCCCCTTTCTGAAGTGAAGCAATGAAATATATATGTATATATATATATGTCAGCTCCAAACACCTTGCTCCCTTTCAAAGGATGATGATTACCTCTTACAGACGCAATGACAAGAGGCGCCTTTGGCAATCCCACGGTCCCCTTCTCCTTCTGAGAACTGGAAGAATGAAGGAAAAGAAAAGCCCAGAAGCCTTTTTTAGCCTCCTTATTTTTCTTTGTCACATCATTAAGGGTTCAATGAATCTCCAATTAAATTTCCCTGACTGCTGTCACCATTTTGATTGATAGGTGTCCTTGGATCAACCTCAGTAGGGCATGTTGTTGCACCAAACCCCCCCTTTCCACTCACCATCCATTATCAGCCCCTTGTCATCATTACCTTCACATGTCAGTTCATTTACCACAGAAACGGTGTCACCAACCGATAGGGGCAATAGAAAAACATTTGTTACAAATAGGGAAAAACACTAATAAATCAGGTAGTGCTTCAGTCTGAAACTCACAGAGAAACAGTATTTTCTCCAGCATGCTTTTTCACCAGTTGCCCTCTAAAATATTTTTTCCTTATATAAAACTCTAAACAAAACACACACACACACAAATACTCAAAGGAACAAACAAACAGGGCAGAGCTGTGTGCAGATAAAGCTAAAACAGCTTTTACAGCTTTGGACTTCCTTCATTTTGAACCCCCCAAAAACTATGAACCCTTGAGTTAACTTCAAGACCCTGACACACTTAAAATATTTAAGCTACAGAAGCTAAGAGTCCTTGCTACTGACACTGCCTGGAGATTTTCTACCAAAATAGTTTTCCATCAGAAAGCAAACACTTCGTCAAAATTAAAGCTGTTTTTATGAAAGGGTCATTTGTGATGAACTCCTGATTGAAAAAAGAATTCAGGAAGAAAGGGACAGGATATTTTAGGCTTCTTGAAATTTCATACTTTTTAACTTTATCTGTTTTGAAGCTTTAAAAAAGTATCATTAAAAATGAAATGTACAAAGCACATTGTAAATTTTTAAATTTATGAAAGAAAGTATTTAAATCTAGTTAATCTGACTCAAAAGTTTCATTAAACTTTCCTTCTGACTTTTGCAGCCTCGAGACAGATTTTGGCTCTATTTAGGAATTCCTGTGAAACTCAGAAAATTTACTTGGGGTGAGAGCACTGTTTTGCGTTTGTCACCAACGCAAGGAGCAGTGCACACAGACTGCAGGTTACATATGTACTGTCCCACTCTCCTAGCCAGGACAATAGCCAGGTTTGTGCTCCCTGTTTGTTCAGCATCTTGTGGAGTAGGAATCTGTTTGTGACAGATGTGCCTGTCCCTGCCATGATTTATTATATAAAAAGGACTTTATACATTTCACACCAAGGACTGTATCCCCAAGGACTGACACGAAAACACTGCTGCAATTCCTCTTCTTCTTTCCTCTGATCACCATGAAAGGATGGAAACACCCCTAGATGCCTGGCAATTGACAAACCAGCAGGGAAGATCTGCCCTTCAAAAATAAATAAGCAAAACCAGAACAGCCTTGCTAAATTATTTGCGAATGAATCCTAACTGCAAGTGTGCTGCAACACACCATTATCCCCATCACAGTAACAGCCCCTGGCATGGGAGGTGGCCAGCACACACTACCCTGAAGCCCTTAGGGCTTGGGCAGCCACAGCTGCCTCCCATTTGAATGAGTTTCATCCTTTGCTAGAGGTTTATCCACCACAATAAGAGACAGATCTATCACTGAGATATACTGGGCAATTCTACTCAAGCGCCAGTCCAGTCCTTACCTGTAGTTCCCATGAGCTCCATCTATTCCCAGGAAGACAGCCAACCTCACAACAGGGGAACACTAGCTTTTTCCTTAGGGAATGTTTGGAAGACCATCTAAGCAATTAAAAAGCTTCACTGCTGTTGAAATTAAGAGAATTAATGCTTTTAAACCCCAGGGATCCTTGGTTCATCAATCCACCAGCACACACTTTTTCCTATCTGCTTATAACTGATTTTAGCTGGTGCATCCAGGAGCAGCAGGACAGTGGGTTCACACGGGGCAAGGGCTGCTTGGTGAGCAGAGGCTGCAGGTTTGCAAAGGCTGCTCTGGAGCACCACAACACCTTGCAATTTGCCCTGATTTATTATGCAATTAGCGGTGGGTGCATCTCGGTGCACTATGAGAGAACACTGGTAGAGCTCAGTGTTTGAAACTGACTTTGTACTCAGGCACCTAAATAACTGCCCTGGTTTTGTTTCACTGATTTCAATAAGAATTTTGTCTGAAAATGAAGGTAACTTCTACAGATTCTCAGTGTGGAAAATCTCAATCAAAGACCACGAAACTATGAACCAGGATTTCAAATTCATGACTTTCATGTAGACTCATCATACTGAATGCTACAGACACCGAGTAGAGACTGCGCTTACTGTAAAGCCACAGTGCAAATGCTTACAATGGAATGGAGATGCACAGATAAATCAGGGGTGAGGAATTCCTAGGGGAAATCAAGTCATATTGTAGCTATGAAAAGCAGACGCACATGGAGAAGGTTTTCAACATGTATGCATTGACCATGACAAACACTAGGCATGCAAGGGCTGGGTGGGTCACATATGGCTCCTTCCCATACCCAGACCATGCCATCAGGTGGCAAAATAGGGGGTGAACATAACCTTGCAAAGGCTGAAGCTATTTCAGCTGCCCAATTTTCTCTGTAACTTGGTATTGTTCAGTTGAAATCCTCCGTTTGCAGCAAAACTCAACTCCTGGGCCCCTCACAAGATGGATCAGAAAAAATGACAAAGCCACCCACTGCATTTCTATTGAATATTTGTTCCAGTGACTGCCTTTCACTTGGTGGAGAAAGGGAGACAGGGCGAGATAATTAACTTGGGGCTTTTTTGGATGGGTATTCTGAGGTCTCCAAGCGTGCCCCAGCTCCCATAGCCCATTGAATGTGCCCTCAAGGCAGCTTCCCTTCCCTCTGCCATTCACAGCAGTATCCCTGTTTTAATTCTTCTGTGCATTATTGAAAGCCTCTAACCCAGCAAATATTTTTGTAAGGTAGAATCACTCTCCTTTGACTAAAAAAACTTTCTTCCGGACTTTACAGAAACATGGGCAAAACAAAAGTGCAGAGAAAGGAAAATTTAAGTTAATCCTGGAGGAGAGTGTCTAGAGGTGAACAAGAGCCTTTCAACACCAAGAATTGGATGTAATGCTGCTCTTGCTATCACAGGGAAAAACTCTGCTCCCATAACGTGTCTTTTTCTAGTATTTGTACATTTCTTCCTCTCCTTGCTAGCAAACTGAGAAGATTAAGATACAGAAATGCCAAGCCACTAAGAGAGACAGACCAGACATCAGAGAAATAAAAATGAAATAAAACTCAACTGCACATACCTTTTAGTGATGCTGTTTGTATGAGATGCCTGAATTGCAGTCATAAAACTAGGAAAAAACACCGAAGGGATAGAAGAGCTCTCCCCAGCATCCCCAGCACTGCAGGCCTTGAGCAAACCTCGGGCTGTCCTTGGGCATCAGTGCTGCACACACCTTCCTCTTCTTTTTTCTTAAGTCACCAGCTTGACCACATGCAGAAGAGTTTACTTAAAAACAAACCAAGAAATAATTCAACCTTTTTAAGAAAAAAAAAAAATTAAAAATCAATTATAATTTATGGTCCTAAGACCAAATTTGTCAAGAAAGATGAGCGAGCGCTTGCCTGCTCTAAAGCCAGGCTGCCGCCTCAGGCGAGCCGGCTCGCTGGGCTCCACACAGCAGCCGCACGTGGGCCCCAGAGACAACTGACCTGAAACAAGGTGCCTTGAAGGAGAAGCTCAGCTGCTGGAGGACATCTTTGCCCAAAACTATGTGGAAAAGCGGCGCATTTGCACCGCCCTCACACCGCCATGCACGGGGCTCAGTGTTGACGGCAGGCGCCAGCCTGCGAAGTGAGGCTGCCCCGTCGAGTTCCGGTGGCTCTGCCGCAGCCCCACGGCCGGGCACTGCACAGCCCCTCGGCCGTGCTTCAGGGGAAAATGCCTTCCAGAAAAGGCAGAAAGCCACAAGCAGCGAGGAGCGAGGGGGGAAAAGTGTAAAAACAGCCCTGCAAGCACTGAGGGGAGAGCAAAAAGAGGAAGGGGAGAAGGTGATCCCCCTGCTGTCTGTGGAGGAGAAGCCCCATGCCTGAGCTGAGGGGTATTTCCTGCAGCTGTGACTTATTTAAATTAATCATCATTAAATTATCATTTTTGAGAGATGGGAAACAATTAAAAGATTATTCCTGATGACTAAGCAAGCCTAAGTGCCATGAAAATGAGTTGTTCAGCATCATCACTACCAAAAATGAACTTCACTTTGGATATGAAATATGTCCAATGAGCATGGTTAAAAAAAATGGAGTGCTAATTTATGGAAGTGACTAAAATAAGAATTTTCTGACTGTCTATCAGCTGTTTAACAGGGTATCTGCTATCAAATTAGAAGTGTAAAGGGGAACAAATCCAGAGAGATAAAAAGCCTTGCCAAGTTCAGCATAGTTCAGCTTTTCTGGACCTCACTCACCTCAGCACAGTTCAAATCACAAAGAGAAACCATCAGGAACTACTAAAAAAAAACTTGATTGCAAAGCTCTTCTGAAACTATTTCACAGTGTTGGATTGAAAGGAGATTTTGTGTTTTTTCCTCACACACACACCCCAAACTACAACTCAGCCAGGAAGAAATTTAAGGGTCCGAAAGCTACAAAAGTGAGCAGGGAGCTTCTTACCCAGCTGCAGCTGGGCTGGAAACTTCTAGTCTGAGTACTACCACACATTTCAGAGAGCAATATAGCTTTGCTAGGAAGACTTAAGGCAAAAAAAAGGACACACACAACATCTCGGTGAGCTGCTCCAACAGTTAATTCCCTCATTGTTAAAATCTGCCTTTTGTTTTGTAGCCTTCAGCTTTCAGCCTTCAGATCTCCTCACACCCTTTTTGTGCTTGGCTGAAGAGCTCTTTAGCTAAAGAAATCATGGCTATATTCAGTCTTTGGTCAAATCATTTTTCGGTTTGTTCTTTGTCAAGCTGAATGGACAGAGCTTCTGGGCAGCTCCTACATCTCTCATTTTGAAGGGCAATCATGGAAAATGCAAGGCATTATTCCAGAAGCATCTTCAGAGGGGCTTGATACAGACCTTACCCTGTTAGCTCTACCTCTTTTAAAAGACCTTCATATTTGCACGGCAATGCCTTTTTTCAGGACAAATAATCACATTAAAAACAAGAACCTGGGCCTTTGCCCATATTGGCACAAGATGCCAGCTATGTCCCAGCTCTGCATTTTACAGAATTAGGGATATCTCACACACTGATCAGAAGGAGGTTAACCCAGGCAAAACAATTAAAAATATTCAAATACGCAACATAGAGAATTCCACTAACTTTAAAGCACTGCTTCAATTAGTGTCTGATTGTAAGGGAAAAAAACCTTAACCTAATTCACTAGTATTTTCCTTCCAATAATAACTAAAATGAAGGGTTCCCTCCAAGCTGTTGGTATGAAGGAAGGCACAGACAGAAAGATTTTTATGTCCATTTCACTGCAATAGTGGGTAAAAAATGCAGCTAAAAGAAAATGAAGTATAATTATTACCACCATTAACACCATCTGTCATCACCCAAGTGTGCTGGTGGGTATACTATTTAAATTTTTTAATATACATATATGTAAACACACACACACACACGCACACACACACAAACCTGGATATAACCACCCCCAGACAGCAGATTCTTCAGGACAGAGCATCTCTCTTTCCTCTGCCTCTGCAGCATCACAGTCCCAACTCTCTTGGAGCTACTGGTTCTCTTGTAACACACCCACCCACCAGCACTCAGGGGAGGTAACAGAT
This sequence comes from Atrichornis clamosus, assembly GCA_013400975.1. Lineage (NCBI taxonomy): Eukaryota > Metazoa > Chordata > Aves > Passeriformes > Menuridae > Atrichornis > Atrichornis clamosus. The sequence goes on from WBMZ01001163.1 coordinate 300,002, forward strand.
GCAGAGTAACCCACGGCTCCCAGCCCCCTGGTCATCTGAGGGGGCAGAAGGTCCATAAGTTGATACCAGCCCCAGAGACTTCTCTTTGTAAGCACAAAAATAATGGTTTAAATGCATGATATCCAGCTCCTCCAGGGAAAGGGCTCCCGTTTTATTCCTCTCCCATGATGTCCCACAGCTGTGCCTTTGAACTAGACTTTTTTCCCCCCATTGTTAAAGAGTCATGACATTTTCTTTATTTAGCACTTGAGGTTTTATTTAAAAATATGAACCACCTAATTTGTAAATCCTAACCAGCAACAAGAGCCATCTGTGCATATTTATAAAGTACGCTGGCTGGAGATACGTTAATGATGGAATATGGCACAAATGCGTACTCCTGCTTGGAATATATTTTTTAAATGCTCTTTTTCTCCAGAGGAGGCAAATGACTAATTGCTTCTGTTGTGTAGGTGCTTAATATGGAAAATGGGCATTTCTGCTGCTCTGCCTCCATTTCTAGGTGCTAAGCCCACACATGTACAATAAAAATAAAGCAATCCATGAATGTTCGGACCTCGGCAAAAATTCCCTCTCTGCCCTCTTGCCCCTAGGCTAGGACTAATTGCTGCCTGCATGTGTATGTCAAACTGTCCCAGATGTTTTATGATTTACTGTTGCAAAATGAAAATTGATCTGAAAACATGTGTATGAATCCAAGGTTAACCACACTTCTGCTACTGACTCCAACTTCCCTGCCACACATCTTCAAAAATAGGGGTACTGGCCATGTTTTGTCCTCATCAAAACCCAAATATAGGTTGCTAAAGAGTTACCTGTTTGGAAGACTAAAGTCTAACCATGATCCTGAAAAAACATCATACATCTGTTGCCCACACACAGGCATTATGCTAAATTGCCAGAAAGTTTCCAACTGCTCCAATCCTGCTCTGCATGCTGGAAAAATCAAGGCCAAGACACTGGATTTCTGCTCACATACAATCCTAATAACAACCTCAAAACAAGGGGTACCTCACCCATTTCCCTTTGAGCTTGCTTGGAGGCCTCCTGGACCTTGGGATTTCATGCCAAAAGCAATGAGAGCTGTAGCTGAGAGAGAGAGGTGTGGTTATAGTCCTTGTCCTCTTGTGGTGGATCTGGACCCCTTCACTGAGGAATCCCAACACCAGGAAAGAGCATCACTGACTCTCCTTCCAAACAGTATAGCTGTGCTGGAAGAAATTAAAGATGCATTTGGCAAGGCAGGTGAACAGAAGAATTTTGTGTTCCTCCTTCTATTCCATCAATAAATGTATGCATTGAAAAATAATGCATGGTTGGACTGACCCTTTCCAGCTCATTGGCTACAGAAAAGTATTTTGAAAATTACTTTAATACATATTTACTCAATGGAGCAGAATGATTCACTTCAGCACATGAATATGCCTTATTAAAAGCTGCTTTCACACAGGTTACTCAACCCAGCCCTTTTTTCAACTCTCCAAGGCGTATATGAAATATCATGTTGATTACATCATTACACATAAGTCTGGAGAAACCATTATTTCTCCCATCTTCTCCTAGAGAAAAGAGTGTGCCTTAAAAAGAGCAGAAAAGAAATGGTTTCAGTGAGTGCTGCAGATGCTATGAACTGGCTGGAGAAAGTCTGTAACTGAAGCCAAGGGGTGAGCCAGCCTGGGGTGGCAAGTTTTTATCAGAGTCTGTTGTGATAGGACAGGAGGGAATTGCTTTAAACTGAAGGAGGGTAGATTCAGACTAGAAACAAGGAAGAAATGTTTTACTGTGAGGGTGGTTGAACACTGGAACAGCTTGCCCAGATGGGGTTTCGAGCAGCCTGATCTAGCTGAAGATGCCCCTGCTCATTGCAGGGAAGTTGGCCTGTAAAGGTGCCTTTGGACTTTTAAAACATTCTATGGGTCTGTGAAGCTACGTGTCATCCCACACTCCATATAAAGCTTCCAGCAGGGGGCGTAGCCCCCCAGCGCGCAGAGACACTTTAGCAACATGTTCCAAAAAGGCTGGTTTTCCAGTGGGATAAGAAAACCTTTCCATTACCCTCACCGTCTGTGACAGGTCAGCCCACCCGCTACATGAGCCTGCATCCCTTTAAGTGTTGGGGACAAGTAGCACCCGAGCAGCCTCGAGGAAATGTGCCTTAATTGCTGGTAATGCAATAGCTCCACTTAGCACCAGCAAAGCAATTCAAAAATGGAATCAAACATTTTCTGGATACGCATTTAGGGAGCAGCCGGCTGTGTTGGCATGTTACTCCATTACTTAACCACCACTGGGTCATATATCTGTGTCTGCAGATGGCTTTTACATCCGCACCTCTTAAGCAGCATCTGATACCATGACCGAACACAGGCCCAAAGGGAGGGATGCATTCATTCTGACCAGAAAGACCTTTTCCTTTAAATTAAACACCATCTCAGGCAAGGCATCAAAAGGTTTTTCTGTGGCCCCATTAGACCCACGGAAGCAGCCTTCCTCATCTCCAGCATGGGAAGCACTACCCATCTGCAATTCAGCTGCAGCTTTGCCTTGCAAAGTCCAAGGATTGACAAATAAAATTACCTTTCCCCATCAATCTCTCACCAGCATCCCAGAATATCCCCACTGCTTCCCATGGAGTATTTCTAGTGATGTTTCCTGAAGATAATTTTTCTCCAACTGCCCTTAATCTAGGTGTTTCTTTCAGGCATCTCCAAGGAATCCACAGCCTCCTGGGGCGGCTGCTAAAATATCACCATACAAGTATTTGCAGTGTAAATCTGCTGGACTTGCTGCTGACGTGGCTACAGCTGCTAAGTTGTTTGGTGCACAGGGAAGGTAACACGGAAGATCAGGAAAAAGTGTTTTTTTCTACCTGAGCCAATGTACTAGCAAAGTCAGTGACAGCACAGAAAATGAAAGCAGAATGGTCTTACAATCAGATCCACAGGGCATCAACTTACCAGAATCATTACGAAAGGATTCACGTTATGGATCCTGCTGTAAGCCAGGCACTCTGGCACAGAGAAGAAATGGTGCAGACCACAAACTCATGGTCCCTGGCTTGTTGTACTTACACAGGCATTGACAAATGCCTTGGTGAACACCTGTGGTGTCTCATCCCCATCCTCAACAACAAGCTAAGTGTCCAAATGCCCCAACTTTATCAGAACTATTCACTTGCTTGAATATTTTGATGCTTGTGGTTTTAAAGTGAAGGATTGTTTTGTTCAAGGAGAATGGTGATGGGTGAAAATTGCATAAAGCTCCTCAGGACATATATCCTTATTTGCCTGCTTCCCATGCAAGGGAAGCCACATATGGTAACAAATATTTTACAAAATCTATTCCACTTGTAGAATAATCCTCCAAATTATTCCATGTTATTGAGGACCCATGATGTATAAAGTAAGATATGAGCAGTACCGTATGACACACTTCAGGTTAACCAAAACTATTTGTTTGACTCAAAATGAAACTTCCCATTCCATGCCTGAGGACAGGTTTTTCATATTGCTGAAAGCAATTGCTCTCAGCACTAAAAACTGGGGCATGTATTCTTTATTTCCCAATTTTCACCATGTTCCCCTACCCTTCTGGAAAATATCTCTCTATTTTTCAGGCAAAACTGCTTCCGGAACACACTTGGAAAGAGAACATCAGCCCAAACTTCACTCTTACAGCAAACACAGCCCTCACCCCAGCACAGGTGACACACATGTGAGGAGAGTTTTGCTTTCTGCCGATATAAATATTTAATTGGCTCAGACCCAATTTGCTGGGAGCATCAAGTCTTCTCTCCTCATTGATTACTCTCCTAACTTCTTGTTAGTGCTGGAGATCATCTCCGTGTCTTTAAAAAGAAAGCTGGAATAACCTTGGAAATAAAGAAATATTTAGTGGGGAGAAAGAGGAACAAGGCTTCCATGCTGAGAACAAACTTGGTTTGAAATCTTCAGTCTAAAGCAGGATGGGAAATGGGGAAGTTCCTGGGCTTTTTTAGAGTTCTCTACCAAACACTTTTTTTCCTATGGTTTCTTGAAGCTATGAAGTGGGCTACCTCCCACTTCACTAACAGGTCCACAAAAGAAAAAAAAAGGAAAGGAAAGGCTTAAGAGGATGCAGTTTGGTTTCAAGGTAAGAAACAGAGCAGCATTTACTTTTTGGAAGATAACTCTTGCTGGGTGCTACACAAACCTGTCCCTTAAGTAATGCCATGTACCGAGCACATTGTCATTGCATGTCCCTTTCAATGCTGTGCCCAGGGGATCACACATTGTACGATTGCTTGCTGAGATTTTGCAAAAATGTGGACAGGATATGGTGTCCCAAACCTGGAAAAATCCAAGTGCAGAGAAATTTCCAAAGAGTCAGCTCTGGTTTGGGATGTTTGTTCAAAAAGAAGTCATTTTGGCTCAACATTGTGTGTTGATCCTTCTGCATGATCAAAGCCAGAGCTGTGACAGTATGCCACTTGAAAACGGATTTAGGTGAATATATTCTCTCAGCTTGAATTTGAGGGCTCAGAGGGGCACAGTAGGATGGACACAGCTCCAAACTACTGCTGGAAACAGGAATTTTCTCCTCACTGCATCTACCTCCATCTTTAAACAGGTGTTTTTCTCCAAAGCATCAATCTTTTACATCTTACAACCTTGTAGAGCTTAAGCTTGGCACTTGGTATATGTCTTTGGTTCTTTAATCTGTCAAAACTCGTCATAATTTACAAGATCTGCAGAGAAAAGATAGGGAGACTTTTTGTCTGTAAGATTACAGTTAAGATAGTCTGGCTCAAAATAACCCATTGTTCTTCTCAGCATATGCTCAGCTTAAGTAGCAAACCCTAAAACAAACAAACATTTCAAAAATCTGAAAAAACCTCTTCTATGATAAGATTAAAAAGCAGGTAAGAAAGCAATTTGTCTGGGAGGAAAAAAACCACAGCTGTGAAACAACCCTTGAGGGCTTTAGAAAGAAGGCTTGATCTTAGGTGACAGATGTGGTCCTGCCTGCAGAGAAGGTGCTGGATGACTTATCTGGGGCTCGTACAAAAATCCCTGGTTACCAGTGCCAGCAAGCATGGGTTGGAGCCATGCTTTAATTGAGAGCTTGGATAAAGAGCATGTTTTCCACTGGGGAATTTGGGTGGTATAAATCTGTACTCTTAACAGGTTTGAGTCTCGGGGGTAGGCATGCTCCTATTGCGAGCGCTTTTCATAGGGATAGATAAAAGCCTCCCATAAATAAAGCTTTGAAATCTTCCAGGAGAGGTTAGCTATACAAATTTGGGCACATGAAGCTCAGCGTAAGCAATAATTCCACAGATTTTTATTAGAAAGTAGATATATGGGAGCAGCAATGCATGATAAATCAGCATATCTGCCTCCTTACTGGCTTTTATGATAGGCATTAGCAGTAGTGACTGCCACAGAGATCATAACAGCTTTATTTCAACCATCTCGGTAAGAGAAAATCAAATATAAGCAGTTGATATTATTTTTTAAGTATAAACTCTTTTCCCCTGCATTGAAGTGATGACAAAAGTCATTCCTGGAAAACATCAAATTTGAGGGGAGGGAAGGGAAGGGAA